>REGO01000535.1:861212-885882 GCA_010120015.1 Rhombomys opimus
CGATATTTGACAAAGAAGCCAAATCCATTCAATGGAAAAAAGACAGCATCTTCAACAAATGGTGCTGGACCAACTGGATGTCTACATGCAGAAAAATGAAAATAGATCCATATTTATGTTTCAGGTCCTTTTATAGGCAAAGGGAGGAGAAGGGTACCCCTGAATTTGGGTAGGTAGGTAGGGTCTGAATGGAGATATGGGAAGACAAAAATATAGTAAAAATATATTGTATATAATAAGTAATAAAATAAATAAAAGTTGATTGATTTTTCACTAAGTGACTTGGGCTGGCTTCAAATTTCTAACCTTATTTCAGCCTTCCAAACACTGAGATTATAGATATGTGTCACAGTGTCCAAGAGCAAAAGTTTTCCTGCTGTCAATCATGTACATATTCACTAATAAAGTGGTGTACTTACTAACAGCCTGTTTTCAGGATGCTTTCTCATCTGTTTTAGATGACTTGTGTCATGATGAATTCAGGTTTACTGGAAAGGGAATGCCTAGTCTCTAATAGCAATGTTTCCATCAGGGACCCTAACAACTGGAAATTCAGACTTGTCATCTGGTTATTTGGTCATGTAACCTGCAGAGAATTGACAAAAATAGAATAATATTAGAGTGGAGAGATAGGAACAAACTCTGTATCAGTACACAGCTTTTCTTGCTATGAAAACTAATATTTATAATGTAACCAAATACTTAATATATAGACATATTTAATCTCATATGAGTCAAATAATTTACAATATTTCAGGCAAATGATATTTTGGAACATTTTGCATGCAATTTGCTTATGTTTTATGACTTATTTCCTATTATGCAATAGGAAAAATATTTAAAAGATTTTGTTGAAATAAGCACCATATTATTACAGTTCATTTTACTAAAATAATTATCTATATGTTAATGACAAAATATTCTACCAAAGGAACAAAGTAGCATTAATTAAACATACTATTTGCATTTCTATGCCTTAGAGGTGTTACGTGCATTAGACTATATATAATATTTCATGAAATTTGCAGTCCTAATAAATTAGAGAAACATTATTGAGAAATCATTATCATATCAATGCTTCCACATTCAAATCTGTAAATTTCTTTTAGTAAAATAGGTAAGTTTTCTGAAACTGCTTTGGTTGGTAACCTGTGGGAATTGCCAATTTTTTTTCAACTTTTTATCCTTGGCAAATGAAAAATGAAGAAAAAGTCAAGTGCGTCTTTACTAAGAGATATCATCCAATTCTAGCCAAGAACGTATTTTTCTCATACTGTGCCTTTTAAAAACGTAATCCTTTCAGAGGATACCTAAGACAGGCTCTCCTCCTGCTTCCTCTCTCCCACTGCTTCTGGTGTCTACCCCTTTTGCCCTTCTGCTTGAGAATTAAGCATCCTCTCTGGGATCCTCCTTGTTGTTTAGCTTCTTTAGAACAATAGATTTTAGTATGTGTGTCTAATATCCACTTATGAGTGAGTATATACCATGCATGTCTTTCTGTTCTGGGTTACCTTACTCAGGATGATCTTTCTAGTTCCATCCACTTGCCTGCAAATTTCAGGACTTTCTTGTTTTTAATTGTTGAGTAGTATTCCATTGTGTAAACAATTTTTGTGTCCTTTCTTCAGTTGTGTTACATCTGGGTTGTTTCCAGATTCTGGCTATTATGAATAAAGCTGCTATAAACAGAGTTGAACAAATGTCCTGTTGTATGGTAGAATGTCTTTTGGGCATATACATATGCCCAGGAGTGGGGTAGCTGGGTTTTGAGAGAGCACTATCCCCAAATTTCTGAGAAAGACCAGATAGATTCCCAAAGTGGTTGTTCAAGTTTGCACTTCTACCAGCAATGGAAGACTGTTCCCTCTTTTCAACATCCTATCCAGCATTTGTTAAAAGACTGCTCAGCAAGGGAGCTAAGCAGATGTTGTAACTCACAGTCAAACTTTTAACAGAGAATAGGGAATGTTATGGAAGAAGGAGGTGGGGGAAAGAACATGGAGGAGACAAGAGCTCCTCAAGGAGACCAACAGAGCCAAAATATCTTGAACCAGGTGGTCCTGCAGAGACCCATGCACCAAAAATGCATAGAGAGGATCCAGGCTCCCTGTTCAGATGCACCCCATACACAGCTTAGTTTCCATGTAGGTCCTCTCATAAGGGGAGCAGGAGCTGTCTCTGACATAAACGTGCTGGCCTGCTTTTTGATCACTTCCCCCTAGCAGAGTAGACTTGTCAGGCCACAAAGGAAGAAGATCCAGGCAGTCCTGATGAGATTTGATAGGGTAGATCCAGATGGTAGGAGAGGAAGAGTCCCCTTTTCAGTGGAGTAGGGCAGGAGGATGTGTAGAGAAGAGGGAAGGAACATGAGAAGAAGATGAGGAAGGGGCCTACCAATGGGATATAAATTGAATACATTGTAAAAAAAACTAAACAAAAATCATGAAAAACAACCTTATTCTATAATTGTTGCTTATTTTAGTTATAGAAGGTGTTTATTTCTGTGAGCTATTTCATTGAGACATACAAATGAAGTCCTGGCCATTTTGCTTTTAGAGATTTCAGGTTATAATATATCAATGTAAATACTGCTGTCATGGTCCCGGGTTGACATCAATTTTTGAGGTAAAATGCACTGCCTGATCAAATGCATTTTTCTCCTTGGTAAGAGTGGATAACAACATACATATTACCTAAAGCCTAGCTTTTATTTTATTTTATTTTATTTTAATTTATTTTATTTTTTCTCCTTGGTTACGGAAGTGTTTTCTGGAGAGCTTAGTGGTAATGTCAAGATGAATTTGCTGTGATAGGGGTCTGTTTACTTGCTTTAAATAAGTCATTTGATCTCTTTATGACATTAATATTAACCCTAAATAAATTTTCTTAACTGCATTATTTAATTATTTGTAATATTTGGATGTAATATTTTTTCCTTTTTATTTTATTAATTACACTTTATTCACTTTGTATCCCTCCATAAGGCCCTCTCTCCTCTCCTTCAGGTCCCACCCTCTCTCTCCCTTCTTCATGTGTGCCCCTCCCCAAGTCCACTGAGAGGGGAGATCCTCCTCTCCTTCCTTCTGATCTTAGTCTATCAGATCATATCAGGAGTGGCTGCATTGTCATCTTCTGTGGCCTGGTAAGGCTGCTCCCCCCTCAGGAGGAGGTGATCAAAGAGCAGGCCAATCAGATTATGTCAGAGGCAGTCCCTTTTCCCATTACTATGAAACCCACTCGAACACTAAATTGCCACGGGCTACATCTGTGCAGGGGTTCTAGGTTATCTCCATGCCTGCTACTTGGTTGGAGTATGAGTCTCTGGGAAGACCCCTGTATTCAAATTTTCTGGTTCTGTTGCTCTCCTTGTGGAGTTCCTGTCCTCTCCAGATCTTACTATTTGCCACTTCTTACATAAGATTCCATGCACTCTGCCCAACAGTTGACCATAAGTCTCAGCGTCTGCTTTGATAGTCTGCAGGGCAGAGCCTTTCAGAGGGCCCCTGTGGGAGGCTCCTAACTTGTTTCCTGTTTTTTTCTTCTTCTGATGTCCATCCTCTTTGCCTTTCAGGATGGGGATTGAGCGTATTAGTCAGGGTCCTTTCTCTTGATTAGTTTCTTTAGATGTACAGATTTTAGTAGGTTTATCCTATGTTATATGTCTATATGAGTGAGTATATACCGTGTTTGTCTTTCTGCTTCTGGGACAGCTCCCTCAAGATGATCCTTTCCAGGTCCCACCATTTACCTGCAAATTTCACGATTTCCTTATTTTTCATTGCAGAGTAATACTCCATTGTGTAAATGTACCACAATTTCTGCATCCACCCTTCAGTAGGTCAAAAATAGGAAGTGTTTTGAAGGAAGATTGTTCACTTACTTCTAGATTTTCCACAATGATTTCTGACAGAATTTAGGTTTGGAATAGTAAAAGATGCAACACTAACAATTGATTTCTCAGTTTCTGGGTTCATATATATATATATATATATATATATATATATATATATATATATATATATATACATATCCTGATTATGTGAATATATATACATAATCAGGATATGTATATATATATCCTGTATATACACATATATACATATATTATGTATATATATGTGAATATATATACATAATCAGGAATAGCTAAAATATTAAGTGCAAACAAATTAGTAGGACCATCCACTGGATTAAGAAGTATAAAAAAAAAAATTTGAGTAGGTGAGCTTATTTAACCTCCCATGGCTATTGATGATATAATATACTTTGACTCTAATAAAAATCTTCAAAAGTATTAGTCTACCTGTGCAAGATATAAAAGAAAAAAAATGGCATTCAAGTCTTTTGAACCACTAGAGGACATTGAGGAGAAAAGAAACATAAGCTACCAGACAGCATCATGCTGGCATAGCACATCATCATTCTTAGCTTTAGTAAACATTTACGTGCAGAGGCACATTAACTCTTATGGGCTCTGGACCTTCCTTGCTTATACATTTTAGAGTAATTTCTTGAGGAGTAAAACCCTCAAGAATTCAATAAAAATTGCAGCAAATCTCTCTAACTGGCTGGATGAAGAGGTGGTTTGCTTAGTGATAAACATTTTCTCTACTGAAGCCTTAAGATTGGTTCCTTAGGACTGACAAGCTCTATAAGAATTGCAGTTATGGAATTTCCACTCATTCCTCTCCACGACGGGAGGGTGAGGAGGGAAAGTTTATAACTGTTGCATTATAAATTAGGTGATGGTAATAGAAACTCTCCAAAGGGAACAGTTATGTTGTGCTCGTAGAAAATTTATGTAATATTACATTTTTATGGATGCTATAGAGCTTCCATTTTGAAAAGTGGATTTTTGTAACTTATTTTTAAAAATAAATATAAATCATATTAATATGTATTTATCAAATATATAGCATTGAGACTAAACTAGGAATGTATCCTTTAAAATGTATGTGTATTTATTCTAAAATCTAAGTGTTTTATAAATTTCAGTTTTCATATCAAATGAATAGTGGTGATATGCAGTTCATACAGAGAAATTAATGTAAATTCATTCTGTTAAAGCTCTTTGTAATAAAATATATTTCCATCTGGTATATTGTGATCATGTACTGTCTCTTCCCCTAACCCCTCTAACTTGTCCCCAAGATATTCCCAATTGTTCATGTCTTCCCAGAAAACTTCATATCCCCCCTCTCTTTCTCTCACCTTCTTTCTCTCAAAAAGCTAAATAAATAAAATCCACAAAACAAAAATCAAAACAACCCAAAGAGAAGGAAGCTAAAATGCCAAAACAAAACATAATGGCACAAATAACAACAATACAAAGCAAACCGATAAACAAAGTATGAACTCCGTTTTGTGTCAGCCTATTAGTCCTGGACATGCAGGTTGCCCTGGAGCATTGCAGATATACCCAGTGGCATTCAATTTGAGAAAAACCAAACCAAAACAAAACAAAACAAAAAAACCTTTTTTTTCTCTTTGCCAGAAGGAATACATTGTGGTCAGTTTCTAGGGTAGGGTTGCAACCCTATGCTCGCATTTCTCTCTCAGGTTTGGGACCTATCTTGCTTTAACCTGTGCATGCCTTGTGCATACTCTCATAGTCTCTGTGCATTCATGTGAGCATCTGTCCTGTAGCATCTGAAAAGAAACTGTTTCCTTAGAATCATCCATGACCTCTGACTCTTACATTCTTTCCATCTCTTCCACATTCTTCCCTGAGCCTTGAGTGGAGGAGTTTGATGAAGACTTTCCATTTAGGGCGATGAATTATTAAATCTCTCCCTCTGTACACATTGTCTGGTTGTGGATCTCAGTGTTCATTTCCATCTACTGATAAATCTTTAATTCAGATTTTTATTATAAAAATTTAAAAATATTTGACTTTTGAATTGTTATTGGTGTATCTGCATGCAACATGCTGGTAGAGATAATGTGAGGATGGCTGATCTTCTTAAGCTGGAATTATGAAAAGTTGTATAACTGTGCTGCATGGTTTCTGGGTACCACAACTAGGTTCACCAGAAGAAGGGTGAATTCTTTTAACTGCTGCGACATCTCTTGAGTCCCAGTAAACTAGATTTCATAGTTTACTTACTATATCAGGCAGAATAGTATTTTTTCCTAATCCCATATTATCCCTTTTCTAATTCTTGAATCCTGCATATATGTCATGTCACAAGGGGGTAGGCTGTTGACTTATGTAGATGGTAATAAACTTTCTCTTAATAATTTCTTAAAATCAATGTGAGTCATCCATCTATGAACAGTGTAAGTAAATGAACTTTTCAAAAGATTGGAGTAAGACAGGCACCAAAAGTTAAAATGTGTACAACTGAATGTCCTAGTCAAGGCAGGTTCTGGGTATGAGAAAGGAAAAGACAGCGAGCAATGTAGTGCCTTCCTGGGAACTATAACGCACAGGAATTTATCTTCATTACAAGACCCTGAAGGAGTAAATCCCTCCTGATACCAAAACATACTAGTAATGAAGATGTCAGATAATATAACATTTACATTTTGTTTTTAGTATGTTGTAGAATTTTCTGCGATTTATACTCCACTGATCATTAAATAAGCATAGGGGAAGCTGAGAATGGAAAATAGAAATAAAGAATGTCATTAGCAGGCATCTGAAAAAGTGTGTATGCCAGTTTACAGTGGTACAATGCCATAGTTTCTATCAGCTGTGGACAATAGATGCCACCTTTTATGACATATGAATAGCAATACGGTAAAACCCTCTAACACAAATATTATAATTGGTTGTCAATAACTTTCTTTTTGAATTATTTTTATAATAATTACAGTTCATTTACTTTGTATCCTAGCTGTAGCCCCTTTCCTCATTCCCTTCCAATCCCACCCTCCTTCCCTCATCTCCTCCCTGTCCCTCTCCAAGTCCACTGATAGAGGTGGTCCTCATCCCCTTCCATATGACCCTAGCTTATCAGGTCTTTTCAGGATTGCCTGCAATGTCCTCCTCTGTGGCCTATCAAGGCTGCTCCTCCCTCAGGGGTGGGGATGTCAAAGAGCCAACCACTGAGCTCATGTCAGAGACAATCCTTGTTCTCCTTACCAGAGTACCCACTTGGATACTGAGCTGCTATGAGCTCCATCCGAGCAGGGATTCTAGGTTATAACCATATCCATATTCTAGGTTATATCCCAGGAGCTCCACAAGGACCAAATATATCTGGTCAATAACTTTCTTTAAATTACCCTGCGTGGGCTTAACACCCTTTTAAACAGACAGCAGGAAAACTTGGGCAAGGAGAAAGAGTGAGCAATCATGGGATGAGAATTTAATCCTATTTTAAAAGCCGAGAAGTCCAATTATATGCCAAAAGCTGAAAATATATGTGATGCACTACAAAATCTATTGAAAAACTGGTGGAAAGAACTTTCTCCTTAGTAAGTTATGTACTTATAGACCTCCAAGAGTCCAGTTCTGGACAAAGATGATTGAAATCTTTAATGGTTACTCTACAAACACAGAATTTTCTGATTGTTTGCTTGCTCTACTTTCTCTTAACCTGTCCCAACCTGAAGTTTTTCTCCTGATTGCTCAGATATTAATTTTTAATTAATTGATTTATTTACTTCACATTCGAATAAGAATTTCTCTTCTCTCCTAATTTCACTGTTTCTCCCTGTCACCTTCCTTCCCTCTATGGCACCTTCCTTTCTCCTTAGGGAAGAAGAGCCCTCCCATAGATATCAACCCACCTTGGCATATCAAGTTGTAATTGGATTCATCACATCTTCTATTGAGGCTAGACAAGGCAGCCCAGTTAAAGGAAAAGGATCCAAAGGCAGGTAACAGTCAGAGACAGCCTCTGCTGTTAGGGGTCCCACATGAGGACCAAGCTGGATATCTGTTACATACGTGTGTGGACCTAGGTCCATCCCTTGCATGCTTTCTGGTTGATGGTTCAATCCCTTTGAGCATCTTTGGGCCCAGGATCTTGATTCTGTAGGTTTTCTTGTGGTGTTCTTGACTTCTCTTGCTCTTTTAATCCTTCTTCCATAAGATTCCTTGAGTTACATCTAATGTTTGGCGGTGTGTCTCTGTATCTGTTTTCATCAGCTCCTGAGTGAAGCAACTCAGATGACAGTTCTGCTAGTCCCCTGCCTGCTAGTACAGCATAACTTTGATAGTGCCAGGAATGGGCTCTATTTCCTGACATGTATCTCAAGTTGAATAGTCATTGTTGGCCATTCCCTCACTTTATGCTCCCTCACTATCCCCTGCACCTTATATAGGCAGGAAAAAATGTGGATCAAGGTCTGGAGGGTGGGTTGGTATATCCACCAATCCATTGTAAGTATTGTCTACTTTCATGCGATGACCATTTCATGTTCCATATCTTGGATGGGATCCTTTAATTAAGCACAGTCCTGGCATGCACCTGGCAGTGGCATTAGGTAATCACAAAAGAGGTTGTTAGGACCCAGAAAGGCAGGCTAGTGCAACCATCTAAAAGACCTTAGTATTATTTGGCTTCTTAATTCTGTACACAATGGCCACTGAGTACATAGATACATAATTAATAAGATACAATGAGACTGAGTTACTTATTCTTCGATTAAATCAAGTGGACTACATTCTAGATCTTGTGTTGTCATCATAATTTCATAGGATTTAAAATGGGAAAATTGATTTTTCATGTATTTGGGGTTTTTTTGATAAATGCAGAAGGAGATTATATTCCCCTTCCTTAGGTCCTCCAGTTTATTTATTTATTACCATTTATTCACTTTTTATCACTGCTATAGCACCCTCCCTTGTTCCCACCCAGTCCCACTCACCCACCCTCTTCTCCCCCTATACCCTTTCCCAAGTCCCCTGATAGGAGAGGACCTCTTCCCTTTCTACTTGACTCTAGCCTATCGGGTCTCATCAAGGCTGGCTGCATCATCTTCCTCAGTGGCCTTGCAAGGCTGCATACCCCTGGGGGAGGTGAACAAAGAGCCAGACACTGAGTTCATGTCAAAGGCAGTCCCTGGACCCCTTACTAGGGAACCCACTGAAAACTGAGCAGCCTATGGGCTTCCTCTGAGCAGGGCTTCTAGGACCTCTCAGATTCCTGGCCTTTCATTGGAGTATCTGTGTCTGCAGAGCCCACTGGGCCCAAGGTTTTTTTTTTTTTTGTTTGTTTGTTTGTTTTTTTTGGCTCTGTTGGTTTCTTTGTGGATTTCCTGTCCCCTCCATGTCTTTCTATCTCCCTCTGTTGGTTTCCTTGTGGATTTCCTGTCCCCTCCATGTCTTTCTATCTCCCTTTTCTTCCATAAGGTTTCTTTTTTTTCAATTTTTTTTTAATTTTTATTTTTATCAGTTACATTTTATTTATTCTGTATCCCAGCCGTGCCCCGAACCCTCATTCCCTCCCAGTCCCTCCCTCCCTCACTCATCACTACTGTGCCCCTTTCCAAGTCCATTGATAGGGGGGGACCTCCCCCCATTCATCTGATCCTGTTTTATCAGGGCACAGGGTCTTTTCTGAAACTGACATTCAACCAAGGACCATGTATGGATATAACCATAAGGTTTCTTTGTTAAGTCTTTGTGCACCATTGGTATAATTTTCTTGTGGAATGTATAAAATTCACTCTTGTTTATTCACATACTGATTTCTCTAACCCACTATCTGGTTTCAATCCTGACATTGCTTTGTGATGTTTATTCTAACTGTCCCTCTGTCACTTCTCTCAAGTTTGTGTAAACATGTTACCATTTGTTCTCTGTATTGCCATTAAAGCAAGCACCCAATGCTGAGCAATGGAGAGAATAGGATAGGTCACCCTGGTCGTGAGGAGGGGAGAAAGAAGCAAGTGGGAAGAGAGTCATAGAGGAGTGAGCTGAGAGGAGAGGACCTGGAAACACCAGGAGAGAGGACCTGGAAACATCAGTTCTAAGATGCAAGTATAATGTGGGAAATCTGAATGGGAGGAAACTATGTGGGCTTGGAGGTTTAGGAGGGAGTAATTATTGCCCAGAATTGTGCTCTAGGTTAATTAAACAAATCCTAGTCTCTCTGCAGTGATTTGATTATACAGCTGGTTTATACAGCTGTTTAACTAAGAGATAAATCAATAATAAACATTAATTATCAGCAGAAGTGCAATTTAGTTATCAAGATGACTGTGGCCTTGTATTCCAAATGTATTATCACTTGCATATATAATATTTAAAACAAATAGAATGAAAGCATAAATAACTAAATTTTACAAACAGAATCAGAGGATTAAAAACAGTTAAGTATAAAAATATTATATAGACAGAAATCAAAGAATTCTCACTATTTCTCAATAGAGATTTTTTAAATACAAAAAAGCCAATGTGTGCATTAGATATAGCATGATTTCCTTTCCTTTTCCTTACATACATTATTAATTCGTAAAGGAATTTTTTTTTCATTTTTCAAGGAATACATACTCAAAGTAGATACTTAACTGGAGTTGCACTTTGTTAGATAGACCTACAGGTAACATTATCTTGTTATATTGCAAGCCCTGAATTTTTAAGATTTCATTGGCAGTGTTTCAGTGGTGTACATTATTTCAGTGGTGTATGCATTTAAGATGGCTTGTCCTTAAAGGTCAGAGGAGAGTCTCTGTTTTTACAGTAGGTGCTGAGGATTGAACCCATATTTTCTGAATCACGTAGTAAATGTTTTTACCTGTGAATTCCAATTGCTGGCCCAATCAGTGTCCTTATAATAAATGTTCCAAATAGAAAAAGTGTAGGCACTGAATATTGGTCAAGTACTGAATAACTGAATAAAAAAAAGTTTGAATAGGTAAATTTATTTCAAAGTAATTTTTCATATAAATAATATAAACTGCTAAATTATAAATTTCTATAACCTAAGCAAAGATACTCTATACTTGAGGACTCAATAATTTGATATAACTTTTTTCTAGATGCATACATTTTCTCCTGAAATTTTACTTGAACTCCAGTGATATTTCCCAATGAAGTTTTATTAGTGATTTATGCTTCTTTCTTTGAGAATTATGATGTTTTCCCTATCCTGACATGTTTTGCAACTGTCTAAAAGGAGTGGGAGAAGTAAAAGTAGAGGGCTGAATAATTAAGAATTCTCAATTTCTGCCAGTGTAGGGTAAAAATACCTTATTCTTAAATACTTCAGCTGCAACTCAGAGCTGTTGTAATTCTGAGCTTCCCAGAATGAGATGCTGGGAGATACTTAAACTATTCTGCATATCCTAGGATAATCTGTGTGTTTCAGTGTGTTATTCATTTCCTCTGTGCAATGTAGATGATATTGAATAAATAATGATTATAACCAATATTTTAAAATTTAATCTACCTATTTTCAAATCACCCTGTGAAATAGTACACATTAATTTCCGCCCAGTTGCAATTATGTAACTTAGGTCAGACGTCCATGAATTTAGACTGCATTCATATTCACAAACAGAGTACTCTGGGAAGATTTCCAACTACAGTGAAGTGTCAAACACA
Source organism: Rhombomys opimus (assembly GCA_010120015.1). Taxonomy (NCBI): domain Eukaryota; kingdom Metazoa; phylum Chordata; class Mammalia; order Rodentia; family Muridae; genus Rhombomys; species Rhombomys opimus. The sequence continues at coordinate 872,713 of REGO01000535.1, forward strand.
TTAAAGATCTTTCCACAGGCCCCATTGTCTACAATACTTATATCTCCAGATTTTTGCCTTCCCTACATTCTTTCTTACTGGCTATTAAATGAAAAGTTTCTAAACATTTGACTTTGTAGATGTCTCTTGTATTGTATTGATGCATAACAAAACATAAAACAAACACCTTTATTAACATGCATAACAAAGTATAAAACAAACACCTTTTTACCTATGGGTATGCTGTTCTTTCAATCATATTTTAAAATCTATATGTTTCTTTTTTATGTTTTTTATATTAATTACAGTTTATTCACTTTGTATTGCTGTTGTAACCCTCTCTCTCATTCCCTCCCAATCCCACCCTCTTTCTCTCATCTCCTCCCATGACTCTTTCCAATTCCACTGATAGGGGAGGTCTTCCTTTCCTTCCACCTGACCCTAGCCTATCAGGACTGGCTGCATTGTCCTCCTCTGTGGCCTGGTAAGGCTGCTTGCCCCTTGGGATGGGGAAAAAGAGCCCACCACTGAGTTCATGTCAAAGACAGTCCCTGTTCCCCTTACTTGGGTACCCACTTGGATATTGAGCTGCCATGGGCCATATCTGAACAGGGGTTGTAGGTTATATCAATGAATGGTCATTTATTGGGGTATCAGTCTCAGAAAATACCCCTTTTCCCTGATATTTGGGTTATTGCTTTCCTCATGGAGCTCCTGTCCTCTTCAGGTCTTACTATCTCTCTCTTCTTCCATTAGATTACCTGCACTCTGCCCAAAGTTTGTCGTAAGTCTCAACATCTGCTTTGATACACTGCTGGGTAGAGTCTTTGAGAGGACCCCTGTGGTAGGCTCCTGTCCTGTTTCCTACTTTCTCCTTTGTCCAATGTTTATCCCCTTTGTCTTTCTGAGTGAAGATTGATCATCTTACCCAGGGTCCTCCTTCTTGTTTAGCTTCTTTAGGGGGACAGATTTTTTTTCATTGAACCTGTATTTATTTTATTTGAGTGTGTGTGCCTTTGTGTATATTTATGTGTATATCTGGGGTTCGGAAGACAACTTGATGAAACTGGTTCTGTCCTCTCACCATACTCATGGTTGCTGAGCTTGTTAGCAGGTGCCTTATCCACTGAGCCGATTCACCAGCCATCAACCACTTCTAAATGAATCAATTGCTTACTAAATAAAAGTCAATAAATTTCATTATTAAAAAAATAAAACACTAACGATGTATCAAAACCAATTAACCTACAATGTTTTGTTCGTATTCTACAGCGAGTCTGAACTACACTGCAGTTTTTCCATGGAGCCATCTCTCCAACCTCTCTCTTTAACAATTTTATTTGAATTATTTAATGCTTAATTCCTACTGTAACATTTCCCATTTCACTTCTTATCTAGGATTATTATTGCTAGTGCTTAAACTTTTAATAAATTTTATGAATAATACACACTTGAAATTTGTATTACAGTAAAATTATAAGACATTCAGAACCACAACATTATTCCATCTGTCTCTATTTCTCACTATTTTCCTTTAACATAAGTACATTTATATTTTGTCATAAATGGATATCAGTCAAGTTTGAAAAACTAGCTATATGAATTATACCAATATTCACAACTATGGAATATAAAAGATTAGCATTTCTATATATCAGAAATGATTGTTATTCTTTGTGTCCCTGTGCACATATTCTTGTAGTGGAGGCACATATATAAATGATGAAGGTATTGCACATTTAGGTAGTATGTGTGAATATGTGTGATTTAGTACCTCCCAGCCAGCGTACATCCACCATAGACTAGAATTAGCAAAACACAACTTCTCAACGTGTAAGTGTATAATTTCAAGTGGATTTTGGTGGGGGCATGATACAAATTATTTGAAAATATTCTATTATTACTAACACTGTTGTGAATAATGTGTATATATTATTTCTAATATTTATTTGTTTTCTTTATGTATACAAGTCTTTTGCCTGCATGCCTCTATGTGCATTGGGTGTGTTCTGGTGCCTGTAAAAGTTGTAAAAGGGAAACATCTTGCCTGTTTTATTAATTATGGACATTTGTAAGTTTCCACATGGGTGCTGGGAACTGAATCCTGGTTCCCTGTAAGGAAAGTAAATGCTCCTAACCAGTGTGTTGTCTATCATGTCCAGTGTGTGTGTGTGTGTGTGTGTGTGTGTGTGTTTATGTGTGTTTATGTGTGTGTGAAATTATTCTGCTTTGTGCACAATGTATAGAAAGTAATAACAAAGTATAACTATTTTATTGCAATTTTCCCAGAAGAATTCTGTACATAGAAGTAGAATGAATAATACTTAGTATAACTGAGATATAAAAATCATATACACTGGTAATTTTTTTCTTCATTGTGTTCTATTTCCAAAATACTTCATAACATTTAATGTAGAGGTGTTTTCTTTGGTTTTAGAAATTATTTTCTACATATAGAAGTTTAATGATATTGATAACAATTATTTGCTCATTTATTTTATTTATTCCATAGTGAATATATAGGTAAAAAAAAGAACTTCTTTTATATAATCATCTTTTAATGTGACTGCTAGATGAACTGAATTCAAAAGTTAGATTAATTCTAATTTTTATAGATTTCACAGGTGCTATGATAAATTGGTTTTATCTTCAGAAAGTGAATTTTTTTCCTAAATAAGTTTTCTTTATCCAACTCATCTCTATTTAAAATCATCTATTAATGTATTAGGGTTGTAACTATCTGTACAAACTTGAGCAGAATTGGAGAATGCACACCTCTTTTATTTAATTTAAATTTTTATTAATTACAATTTATTCAATTTGTAATTCCCCTGTACCTCCCTCCCTCCTCCTCTCCCAATACTGCACTCCCTCCCCCTTCTCCACCTATGCCCCTCCCCCAGTCCACTGATAGGGGAGGTCTTCCTCCTCTTTCTTCTGATCCTAGTCTATCAGGTCTCATCAGGACTGGCTGCAATGTCTTCCTCTGTGTCCTGGTAAAGATGCTCCCTCCTCAGGAAGAGATAATCAAAGAGCAGGCCAATCAGTTCATGTCAGAGACAGTCCCTGTTCCCATTACTATGGAACCCACTTGGACACTGAACTGCCATGGGCTACATGTGTGCAGGGGTTCTAGGTTATCTCCATGCATTGTCCTTGTTTGAAATATCAGTCTCAGAAAGGACACTTGTGACCAGATTTTTTGGTTCTGTTGTTCTCCTTGTGGAGCTCCTATCCTCTCCAGGTCTTACTATTTCCCACTTCTTTCATAAGATTCCCTGCACTCTGGTCCAAAGGTTGGCCATAAGTCTCAGCATCTGCTTTGATACCCTGGAGAATAGAGCCTTTCAGAGGCCCTCTGTTGCAGGCTCCTGTCCTCTTCCCTGTTTTCTCCTGCTTCTGATGTCCATCCTCTTTGCTTTTCTGAATGAGGATTGAATATTTTAGCTAGAGGGTGTGGATTTATTTCAGGTTCTTCTTTTTTATTTCATTGATCCACCAGTTGGTTTCTATGCCAGTACCATGCAGTTTTTAGCATCGTTGCTCTATAGCACAACTTGAGATCAGCGATGGAGGTACCTTCAGAAGATAATTTATTGGAGAGGATTGTTTTAGCAATTCTGAGTTTTTTGTTATTCCACATGAAGTTGAGAATTTTTCTTTCCAGGTCGGTAAAGAACTGTGTTGGTATTTTGATGGGAATTGCATTGAATCTGTAGATTGCTTTTGGTAAGACGGCAATTTTTAGTATGTTAATCCTGCCAATCAATGAGCATGGGAGATCTTTCCATCTTCTGATATCTTCTTCTAATTTTTTCTTCAGAGACTGGAAATTTTTTGCATACAACTCTTTGACTTGCTTGGTTAGGGTTACACCAAGGTACTTAATGTCATTTGTGGCTATTGTGAAGGGTGTTGTTTCCATAATTTCGTTCTCAGCCCTTTTGTCTTTTGTAAACAAGAGGGCTCCTGATTTTTTTAAATTTAATTTTGTATCCAGTCACTTTGCTGAAGGTGTTTGTCAACTGTACGAGTTCCCTAGTAGAATTTTTGTGGCCACTCAGGTATATCATCATATCATCCGAATGCACACATCTTAATAAGCTATCAGAACAACAGAATAAACTTGGAGACAAACAGAATAAACTTAATTTGGGCCTTCTGACTAATGACTTGAATATGCTCCAAAAGCCTCTATTTCGCTACCTGTCAGAAATAGTACAATGAAACTTAAACAGACTTTTCAGGGAGATGGAAGTAGGGTAGGATTGGGAGGAGATGGGGAAGAGGGCTGCAGCTGGGATACAAAATGAATAAACTTTAATTAATAAAAATAAAATAAATGGAAAAAAAGAAAAAAGAAAATTCTATATCTCTATCACTATAAACATGCATTCTGTTTATAATAAATGTGTAAATTTTATTGTTTATTAGTTTATATACAACTATTTTAGACAACACATTTAAAATCAGAAGCAGAAAACAGGGAACAGGACAGGGGCCTGCCACAGAGGGCCTCTGAAAGATTGTACCCAATAGAGTATCAAAGCAGATATTGAGATTCATAGCCAAATTAGTTGAATCCACCCTGTGGTTTCCTCCCTCCTACAGTCCCAATCCTTCCCTTCCTCCACTCTCTGCATGCATGCACCTCCCCAAGTCTACTGATAGAGGAGGTCTTTTTTTCCTTCTTTCTGATCCTAGTCAATTAGGTCTCATCAGGAGTGGCTGCACTGTCTTCTTCTGTGGCCTGGTAATGCTACTTCCCCCTCAGGGGGAGGTAACTAAAGAGCAAGCCAATCAGTTCATGTCTGAGAGAGTCCCTGTTCCTATTTCAATGGAACACACTTGGATACTGAACAAATTAACAATGCAGTTCTTTACAGACATTGAAAGAAAAATTTTCAACTTCATATGGAACAAGAAACCCAGAATTGCTAAAACAATTTTCTACAATAAAAGATCTCCAGGAGGTATCTCCATCTCTGATCTCAGGTTGTACTATGGAGCAACAATATTAAAAACTGCATGGTCCTGGCATAGAAACAAATTGGTGGATCAATGGAATAAAATAGAAGACCCTGGAATAAATCCACACATTTATGGACACGTGATTTTTTAAAAAAGATGCCAAAACCATTCAATGGAAAAAAAGACAGCACCTTCAACAATTGGTGCTGGTCCAACTGGATGTCTACATGTAGAAAAATGCAAATAGCTCCATACTTATCACCCTACAAAAAATTAAGTCCAAGTGGATCAAAGACTTCAATATAGAATCATACACACTAAACCTGTTAGAAAAAAAAGTGGGGAAGAGCCTTGAATTCATTGTTACAGGAGACAACTTTCTGAACAGAACAATAGCACAGGCTCTAAGAGCATCAATCAATAAATGGGACTTCATGAAACTGAAAAGTTTCTGTAAAGTAAAAAACACTGTTTTCAGAACAAAATGACTACCTACAGATTGGGAAAGGATCTTCACCAACCTTATATCAGATAGAGGGATAATATCAGTATATATAAAGAACTAAAGAAGTTAAACAGCAATAAATGAAGTAATCCAATTAAAAAAATGGGGTATAGAGCTAAATGAGGAATTCTTAATAGGAAAATATTGAATGGCCAAAAAACACTTAAAAGAAATGCACAACATCCTTAGTCATTAGGGAATTGCAAGTCAAAATGACCCTGAGATTTCACCTTACACCCATCAGAATAGATAAGATCAAAAACTCAAGTGACAACACATGCTGGAGAGGTTGTGGAGAAAAGGGAACCCTCCTCCACTGCTGGTGAGAATGTAAACTTGTACAACCACTGTGGAAATCAATTTTGTGCTTTCTCAGACCATTAGAAATAGCAATTCCTCAAGATTCAGCTATACCACTACTAGGCTTATATCCAAAAGATGCTCAAGTACACAACAAGGACATTTGCTCAGCCATTTTTGTAGCAGCTTTATTTGTAATAGCCAGAAGCTGGAAACAACCTAGATGCTCCTCAACTGAAGAATAGATACAAAAATTGTGGTATATCTACACAATGCAATATTACTCAGCAGTTTTAAAAAAAAGGAAATAATGAAATTTGCAGATAAATGGTGGGATCTGGAAAAGATCATCCTGAGTGAGGTATCCCAGAAGCAGAAAGACACACAGGATATATACTCACTCATAAGTGTATATTAGATATATAATATAGGGTAAACACACTAAAATATGTACACCTAAAGAAACTAATTAAGAAGGTGGACTCTGGCTAAAATGCTCAATCCCCATTCAGAAAGGCAGAGGATGGATATCAGAAGGGAAAAGGACAGGAGCCTGCAACAGAGGGCCTCTGAAAGGCTCTACCCTGCAGGGTGTCAAAGTAGATGCTGAGATGTATGGCAAACCTTTGGTCCAGAGTGCAGGGAATCTTATGAAAGAAGTGGGAAATACTAAGACCTGGAGAGGACAGGAGCTCCACAAGGAGAGCAACAGAACCAAAAAATATGAGCACAGGGGTCTTTCCTGAGACTCATACTACAACCAAGGGCCATTCATGGAGATAACCTAGAACCCCTGCACAGATGTAACCCATGGCAGTTCATAGTCCAAGTGGGTTTCATAATAATGGAAACAGGGACTGTCTCTGACATGAACTGATTGGTCTGCTCTTTCATTACCTCCCCCTCAGGGAGGAGCAGCCTTACCACCCCACAGAGGAAAACAATACAGCCAGTTCTGATGAGATCTGATAGATTAAGATCAGAAGGAAGGAGAGGAAGACCTCCCCTATCAGTGGACTTGGGGAAGAGTATGCATGGAGAAGGAGGAAAGGGGGTGGGATTGGGAGGGAGCTATGGGTGGATTCAAAGTGAATAAATGGGTAATTAATAAAAATTAAAATAAAAATATTAAAAAAATAAAATATTTAACAATTGAACACACCAATGAATAATTATACAGAAACATAAACAGATGAAAAAATATAGAAGATAAGTATATATATAGGTAGATATATAAGTTAATATATAGATGATAGGTAGATATAGAGATAGATAGATAGATAGATAGATAGATAGATAGATAGATAGATATGGGAAATTAATTATAGATGACAGACAAGTATAGTTAAATAATAACAGCAATGTGAAAATTTTTTAAATTTTTATTTATTTATTTTTCTTTTATACAATACATTCCAACTGTGACATTCCCTTCCTCATATCTTTCCAATCTCTTTCTCACTTCTCTCCACTATATCCCTTGTTTCTGCATTTCCCTTCAGAAAAGAGCAGGTCCCCCAGTGGTGCCAACCAAACTAGGCATAACAAGATACAGTAGAACTAGGCATGTTCCATCATATCAAGGCTGCATGAGACAACTCAGTAGAGAAAATAAGTTCTATGTGCAGGGGAAAATGTTAGAGACCCCATCTCTCAATTTTAGGAGTCCAACAAAAACAAACAAACAAACAAAAAACCAAGCTAAAGAACCACAGCATGTTTAAACCTTGAGTCCATTGTAAGTAAAAGAATGAAAAGAATTACCCCAACCTAGACTGTATTTACTATTTGAACTACAGGATTTTTTTACTGAAGAACTCTTGTTAAAATTAGAATTGTCAAAAGCTCTAAAACTTTCAGCTTACACAGTCCAAGCTTTAGGAAGGATGCATCTTACACAGGAATTACAAATAGATTACAGGAAGAAGTGAAATATAGAGAGAAGAAGGAGGGAGGTTAAGACATTAAGAATCTCTGACAAAGTCATAGGAAAGCACATTTATGAGCTTACTTTAAATATATATATATATATATGCATACATACATAGAATGTTGGTACTTACAGGGGAGCTACTATAGAGGGTCCTCTGAAAGGATCTACCCAACAAGGGATCAAAGAAGATGCTGAGACTCAGGGACAAACTTTGGGCAGAGTGCAGGGAGTCTTATGGAGGAAGAGAGAAATGGGAATAGAGGGACATGTAGGGGACAGGAGCCCTAAAGGGGGAGCAACAAAACTAAAAGATCTCAGCCTAGGGAGTCCTAGAGAGACTGATACACCAATGGAGGACCATGCATGAAGAGGACCTAGACCCACTGCTCAAATGTAGCAAATTGGTTTCTCAGTGGATCTCTGCATGAGGGGGGCATGGGCTGCTTCTATCATGAACTCAGTTGACTTCTCTCTTTGATCACTGGCCCCTGATGTTGCAACCTTGCCAGGCTACTGAGGAAGAGGATCTAGTCAATCGTGATGAAGTTTAACAAGCTATAGGCAGGTGGCAATAGTGGAGAACTCCCCCTTTCAGTGGAGTAGAGGAAAGGGACGGGGCGTGAAGGGAAGGAGGACTGGGGTAGTTGATAGAGAGGGCTTCAATCAGGATATATAATAAATAAATTGTGAAGAAAAAAGTTAAAGTTAAAATTTAAAAAAAACAGATATCCCATGCAATGCCCATACATTACTATATTTTCAGTGCATAGCTTTTAAGTGATGTTAATATTTTTCTTTGTTCTATATGAGAATAAATTTAGCTCTATAATCTAAATAAAATACTTAAAATAAAGAAGAACTGTGCACTTTCTAACCAGAACCTCAATAGCAACCATGGGAATCACCAGTCGTTGGTCAGAGAAATACAAGGGTTTCTCAAGAAAACATAGACCATTTCCATTGTCTTCCTTGCCTCATAGAAATTTAAGATAAGATCCTACTGCTACAGATAGCTCTCTCTCTCTCTCTCTCTCTCTCTCTCTCTCTCTCTCTCTCTCTAACACACACACACACACAAACACACACACACACAATGAATGCAGAACTTGGAGGATTTGGGATGGAATTAACACAGAAACCTCCCCCTGAAGACTCTCTCATCGTATCAAAAGCTGATATGCTAGCTTCCGGGGGGGGGGAACAGAGGGATTAATAGAGCTGCTCAGTTATAAAGCCAACAAACCACATGCATGGCCATCATCATGGGAATATATACATGGTAGCTTACTGAAATATTATGAGCTATTACATAATTTTGTAATATTGTGTGCATATCAGAGTATACTTATCAAAAAAAACTATGGAATTGAGGATATGAGAACTTTTTAAAGGTGTATTTATTTTATGTGTGTGGACATTTTGTCTGCATGTATGCATGTTCATCACATGCATGTCTGGTAGCTGCAGAGGTCAGACAATGTTAGATCACCTAGAAGTGAAATTAGAGTTGGCTGTGAGCAAACTTGTGGTGCTAAAGATTTTGATTCGGGTCCTCAGCAAGATGATCAGTTGAGGTAATATTCTAATTCATCTTCCAACATGATGATGATAACTTTAAGGGAACAAAGTTATTTGCTGTGCTTATTATTAAACATATTTCTATTACATGACTCTTTACTCTATATTGTGTCTCATTGGTATGTACTGGCCATACAGTTTGCGTATTTTATATATGTGTGGTAATGTTTGCATGATATAGAATCGTTTTTTCAGAATGTATCCCTATCATTCAGCAATGCATGAGTGCACTTGTGATGTTTAGTCAAAATTTTGTAAGGTAATATAAATTAAATATATGTAAATAATCTGATTTAATGCAGCTGTCCTTAGGACACATTTAAATAACCGAACTTTTAATGAAAACAGATTCTGTCTAACAGGAGTATACATTTACATGCAAGTATAGTTGACTTTCCAAATGTTAACTGTTATTTCGAATGTAAATCCATCTCATTTAAATTCAATTATCTTGAAATCTGGTTGGTATTTTGGGTGGAAATCTAACTGAATGTATTTTCCTATCTAATCATTGACTTAATGGTAATATATTCTTACAATTTTCAGGTAAAATTAACACTGTGAGAAATGTGCCTTCTGTAAAACCCTAACAGTCTAAATGTCAGTTAGAACTATGTTAATTCAAATTGAATTTTAAAAATAACCACACTGTAATGGGAAAAGCCATTTGAAATTATGTAACATGTAGTTGTTTTTAAGTAAAGTATAAACTTGTAAACATGGTCAGGTAATAAATGGCATTTAGTATAAGACTTATGATTTTTTAGAAACTGTAGACAGTGAATAAAATATACAGTATGCATCTTTTTGGAGTACTGTGAAGTCAGTTCCTCCAAATACCAGTTATATTATTAAAGCAATGATATACTTCCTAAAAAAATAAAACATTAAATGAATTAACCACTTAATTACATCTAGAAATTTCAAAATAATTGATTAATTTTAGGCGCAACCAATTACTTTCCTCTATTTTCGATTTCAAGATGACTATGAATTTATGGAGACTGTAATGGGTAAGAATCACAGTAAAAACTGAACACACAGTAATTTCTAGTAAAATATTAAAAAATGGCATCTCATGGATCTGTACTATTACAGGGTTACATCAGTGCTCTAAACCCTGTTATCTTTATGGGGCTTTTTTCATCTCATGCTAGTATATGCCAATGATTTCACTGTAGTTTTTGCCTCGAAACAGTTTCTCTTACCAATTCTGTACCACTAATATTTGCCACTTCATCTTTGAAAATCCTATTAAAATTTACATCGCTTTTCTCTGCTTCATTCCAATTTTTGATTTACATAATCCTATGGTAAATTTCATCCTATCAGTCAAGAGTCTCATCGTATGTTTCAGAGTATTTTTCTCCAATGTTGAGATAGCCTACAGGCACTGCATTTCCTCTTCGTTTTTGAAGCCAATTATAGAGTGCACTCACTTCCTACAGGAACCTATCACTACTTTCCAAGTTCCTAAATTCAATCTGTTTAAATAGGGAACCTGTCACCAAGTTAATGCTATAAAGCAAACATCTTAACTATCAAGGTGCAATTCCATTGACAAACTGCTCTTCTAAACGTGTTTTTCAGTCTTTATGAAAAGGTAGAGCCTAAACAAAGCAGCACAAGTAGATAGTGGCATGAATATGTTTAGTACATTTAAGAAATCCTTGGGAGAGTCCCTGCTCCATTACTATGGAATCAACTTGGACACTGAACTGCCATGGGATACATGGACAGTCTGTGACATGAACTGATTGGCCTGCTCTTTGATCACCTCCCCCTCAGGGAAGTGCAGCCTTACCAGAGGAAGACAATGCAGCCACTCCTGTTGAAACCTGATAGGCTAGGATCAGAAGGAAGGGGAAGAACGCCTGCCCTATTAGTGGACTGGGGAAGGGGCCTGGGTGGAGAAGAGGGAGGGAGGATGAAATTGGGAGAGGAGGAAAGAGGGAGCAACAGGTGGAATATAAATTGAATAAACTCTAATAATAAAGATACAAAATAAAAATAAAAAAGAAATTATTGTAGTAATCTCAAATCAAAATTCATTTTAAAGCTACTCCTCTCCAGATCTTACTATTTCCCACTTCTTTCATAAGATTCCATGCACTCTGCCCAACAGTTGGCCATAAGTCTCAGCGTCTGCTTGGATAGTCTGCAGGGCAGAGGCTTTTAGAGGCCCTCTGTGGCAGGTTCCTAGGTTGTTTCCTGTTTTTTTCTTCTTCTGATGTCCATCCTCTATGCCTTTCAAAATGGGGATTGAGCATTTTAGTCAGGGTCCTCTCTCTTGATTAGTTTCTTTAGGTGTACAGATTGTAGTGGGTTTATCCTATATTGTATGTCTATATGAGTGAGTATATACCATGTGCATCTTTGTTCTTCTGGGATAGCTCACTCAGGATGAGCCTTTCCAGTTCCCACCATTTACCTGCAAATTTCATGATTTCCCTGTTTTTTTTTGTTTGTTTGTTTGTTTTATATTGTTGAGTAATACTCCATTGTGTAGATGTACCACAATTTCTGTATCCATTCTTCAGTTGAAGGGCATCTGGGCTGTTTCCAGCTTCTGGCTATTATGAAAAAAGCTGCTACAAACATGGTTGAGCAAATGTCCTTACTGTGTACTTAAGTCTCTTTTGGATATATGCCTAGCAGTGGTATGGCTGGATCTTGAGGAAGTGCTATTCCTAGTTGTCTGAGAAAGCACCAGCTCTGTACCCCATTTTTTAATTGGATTATTTGGTTTGATGCTTTTCAACTTCTTTAGTTCTGATTGACCTGCTCTTTGATCACCTCCCACTGAGAGGAGAACAGCCTTACCAGGCCACAGAGGAACACAATGCATCCACTTGTGATGAGATCTGATAGACTGATAAATATGGGTCTATTTTCATTTTTCTGCAAGTAGACATCCAGTTGGATCAGCACCATTTGTTGAAGATGCTGTCTTTTTTCCAGTGAATGGTTTTGGCTTCTTCGAGTGTTCATTGGTGTGTGGGTTTATTTCTGGGTCTTCTATTTGGTTCCATTGATCCGCCTTTCTGTTTTTATGCCAATACCATGCAGTTTTTATTACTATTGCTCTGTAGTAATAGTACATTTCTTGAGATCAGAAATGGAGATACCCACACACCTATGAATACTCGATTTTTGACAAGCCAAAACCATTCAATGGAAAAAAGACAGCATCTTCAACAAATGGTGCTGGTCCAACTGCATGTTTACATGCAGAAAAATGAAAACAGACTCATATTAATCACCCTGCACAAAAAAAGTGGATCAAAGACCTCAAAATAAAACCAGATACTCTAAATCTGTTAGAAGAAAAAGTGGGGAACAGCCTAGAATTCATTGGCACAGGAGACAACTTCTTGAACAGAACACCAACAGCACAGACTCTAAGAGCAACAATCAATAAATGGGACCTCATGAAACTGAAAAGCTTCTGTAAAGCAAAGGACACTGTCATCAAAACAAAACAACTGCCTACAGATTGGTAAAGTTTCTTCACTAACCCTCTATCTGACAGAGGACTAATATCTAGTATATACAAAGAACTAAAGAAGCTGAAAAGCAGCAAACCAAGTAACCCAATTATAAAATTGGGAACAGACTAATATCCAGTATATACAAAGAACTAAAGAAGCTGAAAAGCAGCAAACCAAGTAACCCAATTATAAAATGGGGAACAAACTAATATCCAGTATATACAAAGAACTAAGGAAGCTGAAAAGCAGCAAACCAAGTAATCCAATTAAAAAATGGGGAACAGAGCTAAACAGAGAATTCTCTGCAGAGGAATATCGAATGGCAGAGAAACACTTAAAGAAATGCTCAACCTCATTAGCCATCAGGGAAATGCAAATCAAAACAACCCTGAGATTTCACCTTATACCCATCA
>REGO01000535.1:905851-947625 GCA_010120015.1 Rhombomys opimus
AGATGTAGCCTGTGGTAGCTCAGTAACCAATTGGTTTCCCAAAGTGAGGGGAACAAGAACTATTTCTAACAGGAACTCAATGAAGATACCTGATAAAACAGAATCAGATGAATGGGGTGGAGGTGCCCCCCCTATCAGTGGACTTGGAAAGGGTCACAGTGGTGATGAGGGAGGGATGGAGGGACTGGGAGGGAATGAGGGTTCAGGACACGGCTGGGATACAGAGTTAATAAAATGTAACTGATAAAAAATAAATAAAATAAAATAAAATAAAATAAAATAAAATAAAATAAAATAAAATAAAAACTAAAAATTTAATTAAAATGGATATTAGACATATAATATAGGATAGTCATACTAAGATCTACAGACCTAAAAAAACTAAATATTAAGGAGGATCCTAGGGAGGATGTTTAAAACTCATTCAGAATGGCAAACAGGATAGACACCAGAAGTGGTTGAAGAGAGATCACAGGATGGGAACCTACTATAGAGGGTCCTCTGAAAGGCTCCACCCAACAGGAGATCAAAGCAGATCCTGAGACTTACAGCAAAACACTGGGCAGGATACAGGAAGTCTTTTGGAAGAAGGGGTATGGGGAGATATAAAGACATGGAGTGGACAGCAACCCTATGAGGAGACCAACAAAGCTAAAAAGTCTGAGCCCAGGGTCTCTTGCAGAGACTAATAAACCAAGGAGGACCATGCATGGAGAGGACCTAGACCCTCTGTTCATTTGTGGACAATGGCAGCTCAGTCTCCATGTGGGCCTGAGTGAGAGGATCAGGGGCTGCCTCTTTCATGAACTTGATTGCCTGCTCTTTGATCACTTGCCCTTGGCAATGCAGCCTTACCAGGCCACAGAGGAAAAGGATCCAGGCAGTCCTGATGAGACTTGATAAGCTATGAGCATATGGCAAAGGTGAAAAACTCCCCCTTTCAGGGGACAAAGGGTAGTAGGTAGGGGGGAAGAGGGAGGAAGGGTTTGACTGGGAGGAGTTGTGAGAGGAGGCTTGCATTGGAATATATAATGAATAAACTGTGAAAAACAATTAAAAAATAAAAATTAAAACAAAACAAAAATACAACATTTTCAAAATGTGCTTTTGTTTGACTCCTGGCTTTTTATTTTATAAGCTCAGTATATATGAACTTCTCACTTCCACTTACATGACAGATGACCTTCAGTTTGTAGACAAATGAAGGGTCTGTTTTCTTTCCTCTGATTTCGAAATTAATGGATGCATTTTAAATGAAAGGGCTAAGTGTGTAGTTGAGTATCAGAGAGATTTCTCAGCTTCTGTTAAACTCCAGATTTAATCTCCTGAACCTCAAATAAAATACAAGTTGTCAGGGTGACTTGAGAAAATTATTTTCAACTTATTTCATTTAATTACATTTTGAAATAAGCATCTCACAAAAATCACATTGTCTTTGCTTGTTATTTTACATAAAATGTCACTTAATTTTCACAACTCTCAGGAGTTTTTCCTAAAATAACTGTCATTTCTGAAATGAGAAAAAATCAGCCTGAAGGAATTTGTTCAAAATTGCATAGTTATGACTCAGTAACAGAACATTCTTTTTGATGCTTGCAGTTTTAACTTATGATATTTCAGTCAACAAAGATTTGGTGTGGCTAAAAACCATATAGACAGATATTTGAATTTATATTACTAACATTTCCACAGGATAATAATCTGTTGTATTAGAAAAGCTGAACTTAGCTGGATACAGTTGTACATGCCAGTGATCCCAGGACTGGGGGAGGCCGAGGAATGTGGATCTCTGGGAGTTGGAGGCCATCCTGGTTTCTGAATGGCCAAGGCTACATGGAGAAACCCTGTCTTGAAAAAAACAGAAAACAAAAAATAAAACAAAACAAGAAAAGAATAGTTGAACATTTGAATTTAATCTAGAATACAATATTTATATTCTATGGGATTTATTTGTACTGAAATTTCGTTTGTTGTGTTTGAACTAAGGTCTATTGTACATCTTTTCTGGAAACCTGAAAAATGCTATTAATTAATGGTCATGATTCATCCTTTCTTATTGATATCTTAGCTTACAATTTAGAAAGTGACACCATAATTGAAATAATTATGAATAAAAATGGAAAGAGGGAAACAAAACTCAGAACACACATGAACTCTGAATGTAAAGGAATTATTGAAAACAAAATTTAAAATTTATTTACTATTAGCATCCAGAAACAATATTGTTAATTCTTAAGTTCTTCAAAGTATGTGATGAATTATAAAGGTAAGAAGACCTGTTGCATTCCTACAGTGAATTTACTAGTCCATTTTTATTTTTATTTCATTTCTACTGTTTCAGTTATTTTGGACAACCACAATTCAATATGATTAAGTGGATATTTCTTTTTATTTTAATTTATTGTGAATTTCATAATTTACTATATTTACATAATTTTTGACTTCCTCTTCCTCTTGGCAATTCCTTGTTTTATCCTCCATTCACCCTCAAATTTTTATCTTTTTTCTTTAATTACATATATGAACATGTCCAAATGATGCTTCCTTGATGGTGGCCCCAAGCAGAAAAATAAACATGTATAGGAGTCACCCAAGCGTTAGCTATAGAAGGATGGTTTAGCTCATATACTGTATGACACTTCAGACTTTCAAAAACATGACCTAGAAATAAGAGGATTTTTTTTAACAGGTAAAAGGTTTTATTTGAAAAATTAAGACATTTTCAGTAATATATCTAGCACATTAGAGTATATGTTATCTTCTTTTATTTCCTGGATCATCTCAAAAGTTTTTCCTAATAATATTTTATTTTTAGTGCTTTTTTTCATGAAGTATGTATTGCTCAAATACTTTCCTATTCTCTAACTCCTTCCAGATGCTTCCAACATCACTAACCACCCAAATTTACGTTCTTGATTTATGAGAAAAATAACACAGAAGTAAAAAATAAATGAACAAATAATCAACCTATAAACCAACCAATCATCTAAACAAAACAACAGCACAATTTTAGACCAAATCTTGCCAAAATCAAGGACACACAGAAAGCACGGAACTTATTTTGTATAGGCCAATACTCCTCGACAAGCAGCCTCCCCAGGAGTGTGGTTGATACTCCCCGTGTCACACCATTGTACCAAACTGGCTTCCATCCACCGTCAGGCATCAACGGCACTGCTTTCTTGGTTAGGTGTATATATTTGTGCCGGATTTGCAGTCTGTCAGTCTCTGTGCTCGTGTTCCATGTGTCTTGAACTTGTGCAGGTCTTTCTAAGATCATAGGTGCATCATTACTGCTGTGTCTGTATGAAGCTGTCTTCACTTAGTCATCAATAACCTGTCTCTTAATTCTTTCCTCCTGTTTGCATGTTTTGCCATAGCCCCAAAATTTGTAATTCTGTAATGAAGTCCTAAATTCATTCTGTGTTTCTGTTCTATACTTTTATATTTAATTCTAGAAATTTAATTTAAAATAGGAATTAGGGAATTTTATTACAGAACCCAATTAGGCAACAATAAAAAAATAAAGAAATATGTTATTCTCTATTTTGTATTGGTTATAAAAACAGGTATTTGATATAACAATAGCCTGTTAATATATCTGTTGCTCTGATTTTACCTCAAACAGCTAACAGTGGAGTGACATGGAGTCCATCTAACACACACCTAAACACACACACATGCATGTACCTACATGTATACATATATGTATGTATATATGTGTATATATGTATATAATAGATACATATACATCTACATATACACAAAAATTAAATTGAATGGAGAATAAAGATACCTTGAGGAATCACATTTTAAAAGTAGCTTTGATTGTGTCGGATGGACTAAACTGAAAATACCATGTAGAGAACAATTTAAACTAAAAATAATGTTGAGTCACCAAGTTGCCAACGTACTTTGTGATGTGTCTACAATACCATTACACAATTTCATAACATGAGAGAAGAGAACCACACTGAGGTAAAACAGGCCACCTCTACCTGAGGAAAAAGCACATTCAACAAAGAAATCTAATAAGCTTTCTGTTTATGAAATAATTCAAGGAATGACATGAGTATGAACAAACCACGATTTATACGTAGTAAACTCGGGTGCAGCAGCATTTGTAAAGTGACCAAAGAAAAGTCTTCAGGTGATGCCATAAAATTCTTTTAACCCATAAAATGCTACTATGTGATTTCTACACACTCCTTTAATTGTCTGTGCTTTATGGAATATGATTCTTTCATGATACCATATAGATTTAGATTTAATATCTGTAAGATTTTATTTTCTGCTCTTTGGAAACATTGTTTTCCACATTTGAATAACCACTGTTACTAAAGCAAAATGTCTTGATATTAATGGGAAATCATTCAGAACACAAGGAACAGTCTTTTTCTGGTCAGCATAAATCTTTGTGCTTTCTTATAATATTATGAGGTAGGTATTTTAAGATCTATTAAACAATATACATTGTTTTCTTTATATTATATTTTTCTCACTGTTTCCAGAATTATGTGTACAATGGCCCATTTGAACTGCAGAAAATTATAGGAATGTATTTTGGCAAAAAGTTGTTTGTCTTCAGGTATTATTCATTACCCCTCATACATATGTCTTATATACTTAGTTACTAAATAATATAATATAAACTTAAGTCCAAATACTTAGTTGTTACACAGTAAACCCTCGGTCACTCTTTCTCTAACATTGATTATGAACTCTGATGTCAGCTTTTTACTAAGTATCAAAAGAGAAGAAATCATTAATTATACTGATTTTATCGTTTTAGTTAGTGATACGTTTTAATATCATCAATACATAACATCCAAAATGCATTACTAATGTATCAGAGAAATTTATTAACAGTTTTGTCAAGCACATTCTTCATAAGTACTTATGACAACAGCATCAGCCAGAATTGTCTTAGACAATAAATTCATGGTAGTTGGTTTAATAATCTACACACTTTATGCTTAAATTTATTACTCTGTTGAGGTAAACCATTTACTCCACCTTCAATGTGGTAACCAGGTGTTTGGAAGCAATTCGTCTCAGCTATATTTGGATTGCAACTTTCTCTTTTCTACACCCTGTATGTGACTAGCTCATGTTACTATATAAAACATATTTTCATATTCTGACACATTTTTCCCACTATAATTCTTTAATTCTAAGAAACCCGTTTACTGAATTTGGGAAAATGATAATTTAAATTTATTGTGTGTGTACATTATGTTTCTCATTCAGAAATGTCAGAATATCTTCCAGCTTAGATTCTCAGTAAGTTCATTATCAACACTTTCTATCATGAAAGCCAAATTGCTAATTCAACATGCCTTAATTTCTTCTCTCTCTTATCAATACAGATGTCTAATCCTTTTTCCCAAAGTTTTATGAAAATACAAGTTACGTATGACTTCTTCCTTAGACTCAACTTTTTATGGCAGAAGAGCTAAATCTTAGAAATAATATTTGTAAGATTATATTCCATAAAAATCTCTAGATGTCAAAATAGTAATTGCATTATTATTGTCAAATCACAAATTAAATGAACAAAACCTTTTGCCTACAATATCTTCCTAAATACCAAGATATCTGGGCTACTGAGATAGTTCAGCTTGTACACCACTTGTTTCCAAGACAGATGCTATAAGTTCAATCCTCAGAATGCACATTAAAATAGGGGAAAAAAACCTTCTGGATCTTGTACTTTAAAATCCACATGAGAGTGTAGGTACAGATATTCATAGACACACACTCAAACGAAATAAGCATGATAAAACATTAAAGTGTTTCACTGTTTGTCGACTTTATGAGACATGCTAAGAATGCTAACATGTTTTGTTGTTGTTGTTCCCAGTCCTGGGTACAGAGACAGTAACACCAAGAACTTACTATTCAAACAGTTTAGCCAGATCCACAAATGCCAGAGTTACTGATAGACTCTAGTTTCTAAAAGACAAGAGCAATAAAGATTTGAGTCCTTGTGGGTTATTTCCTCTCTACCTTAGCAGCTCTATTGTTTGTTTATATATATATAAATATATATATATATATATAAATGTTTAAATGTTTATATTTATATATAAACATATATATAAATATATATTTATATATATTTATAAAATATATATATATATTTATAAATGTATATATATACATATATATATATAAATGTTTAAATGTTTAACAAAAATTTATGGAAAAAAAGCCCTGATTTTAAAAGGCAGCAATAAGGTAAATAGGGAGCCTTTGGGAGAGATTAGAAATGGATGTGATTTTATTGTATTATAATATTAAAAAAAAAGATAATTTAAAATTAAAAAGTATAGTATGGAGGACCAGTAAACATTAACATTTGCCTTGTTCATGCTCATATACACAACATATGCACCTACAGAAACATATGGACTTGCCAACATGAAAAGAATATAGCCCAAATACAATGAAATAGGTGAACATACGGGATAACACACACGCACTCACACACACACACACACACACACACACCTACATACACACACAGAGAGTTTAGAAAAGTTCACTAAAATTAATCTCAACAGTGTTTTACTTAGTAAAAGCGACAAATGTAAAAAATATTAATACAATTATTTTAATATTTTCAACTTTCATATCAAGGAAAATAATGGAAAATGAATATGTGATAATTACCAAGTGTCAAATTGATGAGTTCTTGCTGATCACATGGCGGATGGCTTTAGACCTAATGATGGAAAAAGATATTAATTACATTAATGATGTGGGCAGACTCCCTCACCATGTGCAGCACCACCCGGTTCTAGGAACCTGTTCTTTATATAAAGAGACAGAGAACTAAGCAGAAACAATCGTTGCTTTCTACTCTCTAACCATAATACAATATGATGTATTATAACAGAACTCTGAGAAAAAAATAAATACTTCCTCCATTAAATTGTCTTTGAGAGAATATTTATCAAAGCAGCAGGAAAGGAAACTAAGTTAAGTGCCCACCTCTCAATGCTGTTTTTTTTTTTTGATAAAAGAAAAGTTTATTAATGTTCTTTACTGAAAAAAAGTAATATTTGGGATAATATTGTTCTGAAAAAAATGGAGAACATAGTAAAGTTTATATCAAAATTGAAACATATTAGAAGTAACAGATATTTTAGTGTTCCTACAGAGGGAATATTTTTCTACCACATTCTGTGTTATCCTTGTCAATAAAATGCCTCTCCCTTTCCTTTGGATGAAGGAAATGATAAGGCTATATAATAAAAATTCTAAGACACAGGAATTAATCAATTTCTCATATCCCTTTGTACAGAGGTTAGGTAAATAAAACCGCATTGTGTATCACTTACATTTTACCACTGTAAGTGATTCACAGTTGGTTGTTTGTATACAGATTACCCCAGTGAGATTGCTGAGATTTTCAGTAATCTGTTTTTTTAATATATTATATAACACAATAGCTATGACAAGACATGTCACTCCATACGTGTTTTCATTTTCTACTTACATTTTGTCCACCATGGAAAATAGAGCTACTTTTTCATCTTGTAGAGAAATTGTGAAATTCACATAATCATTTTCACACAAATACTTAACACTTTTTCTACAGTCAGAGGCATTTTATTGCGAGGAATTTCATTGTAACTCTGCCAATGTGTTACATATCTGTGATATTTTTTTTTTACAAAGGCAATTTTCTAGGCTGAATAAAGGTCAAGATAATTAACCATTCCATTGCTGACTTCCCCCCAGGTTACTCCAACTTACTCCCACAGGAGATTGTACAATGTTGCTGACTTTTGTATATGTTTCACTCTTCCCTACTATAGTCTCTTTCTTATAATTTTTTCTTAATTCTTTATTTTCTTACTCGTGTTCTATTAAATCTTTTTATTGTTATGAATTCATTATCCTCATTTGTTCTCATCATGAACCACTGTTTTATATCAATACAAAAGACACTTTATAAACAATTTTACTTCTCTCCTACATCTGACTTCACAAACTAAGCAAACATTTGTTAACTACATCTTTGGTATCTAATTATTTAAATGTATTTACTTATTTATTTATCTATCATAATTCATTGACTTTGTGTTCCCCTCCATCATCTCCTCCCAGTCCTACCTACTGTCACTCTTCTCTCCCTAGGCCCCTTCCCTAGTTTCCTGATAGGGGAGGACCTCTTTCCCTTCTATCTGACCCTAGCCTATCATGTCTTATCAGGGCCAGCTGCATCATCTTCCTCTCTGGCCTGACAAGTTTGCTCTTCCAAAGGGGATGTGATCAAAGAGCCAGCCACTGAGTTCATGTCAGAGACAGCTGCTGCCTCCTTTAGGTATAAAGATTTTATTGTGTTTGTCCTATATTATATGGCTAATATACACTTGTAAGTGAGTCTATACCATATGTGTCTTTTTGCTTCTGGATTACCTCACTCAGGATTATCTTTTCTAGTTCCCACATTTTGCCTGCAAATTTATGATTTCCTTGCTTTTAATTGCTGAGTAGTATTCCACTCTGTAAATATACCACACTTTCTCTATCCACTCTTCATTTGAGGGATATCTAGGTTGTTTCCAGAATCTGGCTATCATGAATTATGCTGCTATTAACACTTTTTAGCAAATGTCCTTGTTGGATGGTTTACTATCTTTCAGATATATGGCCAGGAGTGGTATAGCTGGATCTTGACATATCACTATTCCTAATTTTTTGAGAAAGCACCAGATTGATTTCCAGAGAAGTTGTACAAGTTTACATTCCCAGCAGCAATGGAAAAGGGTTCCCCTTTCTTCATAACCTCTCTTACATTTAACATCCGTTGCCTTTTTGATCTTAAACATTTTGATATGTGTAAGGTGCAATTTCAGGGTTGTGTTGATTTGCATTTCCCTGATAACTAAGGACATTGAGAATTTCTTTTTTTTTCTCTCTCTGACTGATAAGCTTTTATCTTAAAATAGTAATAGTTGCTGCCACTAACATTACTAATGGTTTCTTTCTTGTGAAGTTCTGCAGATTTGAAAATTCAGATCTGTAAGTAAAACAAAAATGGAAAGCTTACACAGGGTAACATCTGGATTGTCATGGATGTGTGTTACCCTGACTTTTCTTTTGTTTTGTTCTAATTTTCATTTTTATATTAATTACAGCTTATTTACCTTGTATCCCTCCTTTAGCTCCCTCCCTTGTTTCCTCCCAATCCCACCCTCTGTCGCTCATCTCCTCCCATGCCCCTCTCTAAGTCACTGATAAGGTTTGTCCTCCTCCCTTTCCATCTGACCCTAGCTTATCAGGTCTCCTCAGGACTGGCTGCAGTGTCCTCCTTGTGACCTAGTAAGACTGCGCCTCAAGCCTCAGGTCGGGGGGAAGTCAAAGAGCCAGCCAAATGGGATGGATATTGGAAGTAGGAGAAAGCAAGTAACAGGACAAGAGCCTACCACAGAGGGCCTCTGAAAGACTCTACCTAGCAGTGTATCAGAGCAGATGCTCAGAATCTTAACCAAACCTTGGACAGAGTGCAGTGAATCATATAAAACAAGGTGGAGTTAGTAAGACCTGGAGAGATCAGGAGCTCCACAAGTAACAAATATATCTGGGCACAGGGGTCTTTTCTGAGACTGATTCTCCATCCAACAACCATGTTCAGATATAACCTAGCAGCCCTGTTTAGACATAGCCCATGGCAGTTTAGTATCCAAGTGGATTCCCTAGTGAAGGGAATAAGGACTGTCTCTGACATTGAGCATTTCTTTAAGTGTTTTTCTGCCATTCGATATCCCTCTGTTGAATATTCTCTGTTTAACTCTGTGCCCCATTTTTTAAATTAGATTACTTGGTTTATGGATGTTTAGCTTCTTGAGTTTTTTATATAGTCTAGATATTAGCCCTCTGTCAGATGTAGGGTTGATGAAGAACTTTTCCCAGTCTGTAGGCTGTCATTTTGTTCTGATGACAATGTCCTTTGCTTACAGAAGCTTTACAGAAGGAACATTACCATCCTCATTTCATGAGGACACAGTCACCATGATACCTAAACCACACAAAGACCCAACAGGCAAAGGGAACTTCAGACCAATCTCACTTATGAATATTGAAGAAAAAATACTCAAGAAAATACTCACAAAGCAAAGCCAAGAACACAGTAAAGATAGCATCTACCATGACCAAGTAGGCTTCATCCCAGGCATACAGGGTGGTTAAACATATGAAAATCCAGCAATGTAATCCACCATATAGTCAAACTGGATGAAAAAAAAACACACACATGATCATCTCCTGTCAAATGCTGAAAAAGCATTTGACAAAATCCAACACCTTTTTTGTTTAAAATTTTGGAGATATCATTAATAAAATGCACATACCTAAATATAGTAAAAGCAATAGACAGCATGCCTATTTTCAACATCAAACTAAATAGAGAGAAACTTAAATCAATCCCACAAATCAGGGAAAAGGCAAGGTTGTCCACTCTCTCCTTATCTTTGCAATATACTACTTGAAGTCCTAGCTAAAATAATAAGACAACTAAAGAATATCAAGGGTATACAAATCAGAAACAAGTCAAAGTATTACTATTCATAGATGATATGACAGTATACATGAGTGACCCCATAAATTCTACTAGAGAACTTCTACAGCTAATAAATACTTTCAGCAAAGTGGCTGGATAAAGAAATCAACTCAAAAAAATAGTATCAGTAGCCCTTCTGTATACAAAAAGCAAACAGGTTGAGAAAGAAATTAGGGAAACAACACACTTCACAATAGCTACAAATAACATAGAGTAGCTTGTATAATTCTAACCAAGCACGTGAATGGCCTACATGAAAAACAAAAACAAAAACAAAACAAAAGCAACAACAACAAAAACCAAACTTCAAGTCTCTGAAGAAAGAAACTGAAGAAGAAATCAGTAGGTGGAAAGATCTCCCATGCTCATGAATTGGTAGAATTAACATAGGAAAAATGGCCATCTTGCGAAAATGCAATTCCTATCAAAATATCAACACAATGCGTTACAAACCTTGAAAGTTCAATTATCAAATTCAATTATCAAATTCATATGAAAAAACAGAAAACCCGGAATAGCTAAAACAATCCTGTATTAAAAAAATATAAAATCTTCTGAAGCTATCGACATCCCTGATATCAAGTTGTACTACAGAGCAACAGTAATAAAAATGGCATGGTACTGGCATAGAAACAGACTGGTAGATCAATGAAATCAACTCGAATACCTACAAATAAATACACATATCTATGAGTTAGCATAATGTTCTTGTGGAATCTATACAATTTACCCTTGTTCATTCAAATGTTGATTTCTCTGCTATACTATCTGGATTCAATCTACTGGGATGCTTATTCTAAGCATCATCCATTTCAAGTTTGTATAAACAGGCCACCATTTGTTCTATATATTTTCAATAAAACAACCAGCCAATGTTGTGCAATAGAGAGAATAGGGTGAGAAATCCTTTTCCAGAGGGGAGGAGAAGGAAGGAAGTGGGAGGAGTTGAGAAGGAGAAATGGACAAGAGAGGACTTGGAACCGTAAGGAGAAATGAACCAGACCTAAGATATGACTAAAAGCAAGTGAAATGTGGGGATTCTGAATGGGAGGAAACTATGCAGGCTTGGAGATTTAGCATGGAATAGCTATTGCAGAGCATTGTGCTCTAGGTTAATTAAATAAAACCTAGCTTCTGTGTGGTTATTTGGGTATACAGGTAATTTAGAAGAAATCACTGTTTAACTAAAAGATAAACCAATATAAGATATTAGAAGATGGAAAGATCTCCCATGCTCATGGGTTGGCAGGATTAACATAGTAAAAATGGTCATCTTATCAAAAGCAATCTACAGACTCAATGCAATTCCCATCAAATTACCAACACAATTCTTTACAGACCTGGAAAGAAAAATTCTCAACTTCATATTGAATAACAAGAAACCCAGAATTGCTAAAACAATTTTCCTACAATAAAAGACCTTCAGGAGCTATCTCCATCTCTGATCTTAAGCTGTACTATAGAGCAACAGTTATAAAAACTGCATGGTACTGGCATAGAAACATAATGGTGGATCAATGGAACTGAACAGAGGACCCAGAAATAAACCGACACACTTATGGACACTTGATCTTTGACAAAGATGCCAAACTCATGCAATGGAGAAAAGATAGCATCTTCAAGAAATGGTGCTGCTTTAACTGGATGTCTACATGTAGAAAAATGTAAATAGATCCATACTTATCACCCTGCACAAAACTAAAGTCCAAGTGGATCAAAGACCTCAACATAAAACCAGACATATTAAATCGGTTAGAAGAAAAAGTGGGGAATACCCTTGAACTCATTGGCACAGAAGACAACTTCCTGAACAGAACACCAACAGCACAGGCTCTAAGAACAACAATCAATAAATGGGACCTCAAGACGCTGAAAAGGTTCTGTAAATCAAAGGACACCGTCATCAAAACAAAATGACTACCTAAAGATTGTGAAAGAATATTCACTAACCCTCTATCTGACAGAGAACTAATATCCAGTATATAAAAAGAACTAAAGAAGCTGAAAAACAGCAAACCAAGTAATCCAATTAAAAAAATGGGGAACAGAGCTAAACAGAGAATTCTCTGTAGAGAAATATCGAATGGCAGAGAAACACTTAAAGAAATGCTCAACCTCATTAGCCATTAGGGAAATGCAAATCAAAATGACCCTGAGAGTTCACCTTACACCCATCAGAATGGCCAAGATGAAAAACTCAAGGGACAACACATGCTGGAGAGGTTGTGGAGAATGGGGAACCCTCCTCCATTGCTGGTGGGAATGTAAACTTATACAACCACTCTGGAAAGCAAACTGGTGCTTTCTCAAACAACTAGGAATAGCATAGCACTTCCTCAGGATCCAGCTATACCTCTTTTAGGCATATATCCAAAAGATTCTCAAGTACACAATAAGGACATTTGCTCAACCATGTTTGTAGCAGCTTTATTTCTAATAGCCAGAAGCTGGCAACAACCCAGATGCCCCTCAACTGAAGAATGGATGCAGAAATTGTGGTATATCTATACAATGGAGTATTACTCAGCAAAGAAAAATAAGGAAATCATGAAATTTGCAGGTAAATGGTGGGTTCTGGAAAAGATCATCCCGAGTGAGCTATTCCAGAAGCCGAAAGACACACACGGTATATATTCATTCATATAGACATATAACATAGAATAAACCTACTAGAAATTGTACATCTAAAACTAAGCAAGAGAGAGGACCCTGACTCTCTCAATCCCCATCCTGAAAGGCAAAGAAGTTGGACATCAGAAGAAGAAGAAAACAGGAAACTCCCTAGGAACCTGCCACAGAGGGCCTCTGAAAGCCTCTGCCCTGCAGACTATCAAAGCAGACACTGAGACTTATGGCCAACTGTTGGGCAGAGTGCATGGAATCTTATGAAGAAGTGTGAAATAGTAAGAGCTGGAGAGGACTGGAACTCCACAAGGAGAGCAACAGAACCAGAAAATTTGAAGGCAGGGGTTTTCCCAGAGACTCATACTCCAACCAAGTACCAGGCATGGAGATAACCTAGAACCCCTGCACAGATGTAGCACATGACAGTTCAGTGTCCAAGTGGGTTACATAGTAATGGGAAGAGGGACTGCCTCTGACATAATCTGATCACCTCCCCCTGAGGGGGGAGCAGCCTTACCAGGCCACAGAAGATGACAATGCAGCCACTCCTGATGTGATCTGATAGACTAAGATCAGAAGGAAGGAGAAGAGGACCTCCCCTGTCAGTGGACTTGGGGAGGGGCATGTTTGAAGTAGGGGGAGAGAGGGTGGGTTCCAGAGGGGAGGAGGGAGGGGCTTATGGGGAGACACAAAGTGAATAAAGTGTAATTAATAATAAAAAATAAAAAATAAAGAAGGAAATAAAGAAAAAAGAAAGAAAGACAGAAATAAGAAAGAAAGAAAGAAAGAAAGAAAGAAAGAAAGGAAGGAAGGAAGGAAGGAAGGAAGGAAGGAAGGAAGGAAGGAAGGAAGGAAGAAAGAAAGAAGTCTGTTTTGAAGCTGCTAATTGGCTAGATGAGAAACTCATATTTAGTCAATGGAATGTAATCTTAACATCATATTTGAATATATATTTTTGTTCAGTAATGACTTTTTATAAAACACTAATAAATAAAATGTGTAAATAAGCATTTTTAGTTTTCAAACATTAAAAAAAACAAGTTTAACAATCAACAACACCTACAGAAACTTAATTTTCAAGAAGCCTAAACCATGCAATGGAAAAATTATAGCATCTTCAACAAATGGTGCTGGTCTAACTGGATGTGTACATGTAGAAAACTGAAAATAGACCCATATTTATCACCTGCACAAAGTTCAAGTGTATCAAAGACCTCAACATAAAACCAGACACACTAAATCTGTTAGAAGAAAAAGTGGGGAAGAGACTTGACCTCTTTGGCACATGAGACAACTTCCTGGGTGCAGGCAAGCTGTGTGAACTGCAGGGTGCCTCCTCTGCTTCAGCTGCTAGTTGTGGTACCTCAGCTACTGCCTCCCTTTTGGCTGCAGCACCTCAGAGACAACTTCCTAAACAGAATACCAGTTGCAAAGGATCTAATATCAACAATCAATAAATGGGACCTCATGAAATCGAAAAGCTTCTGTAAAGCAAATGACATTCTCATCAGAACAAAACGACTGCCTACATACTGGGAAAAAGAACTTCATCAACTCTCAGTGTTTATAATGGGAATTAATTGCAAATCATATAACTCAAAAGGGGGACACTTGCAATTGAATAACAAGATAAAAAAAAATTAATAAGGAATGTCTCTCATCCCAAGGAGGCCTGTGTGGCACAGGACCATCATCAGCTTGGAGAACTCTTTGCCAGTTCTACATCTGCCTAGCGCACCTGAGTCACAGACACCAAACAGAGAAGAGACAGCACTCCCAGTGGAAGTGAATTAGGCTTGAGACCAAAGCCTCATTGTCCTGCATCCCCAGGATAGCTGTGTGGCTCCAGATCAGCTGAGAGATCTCTCTGCCCGCTCCCCATATGGTTGACCCACCTGGTAAAAAGAAAGTGATCCCAGCAGAGAGAAAAACAGGCCAGGGAACACCGGAGACAACCAGATTTTCTAGAGGCCAGTGTACAATAACATGCAATAAAACTCAGGGCCATATGACACCACTGGAAACCAGCAGTCCAACGAAACCAAACCCTGGAGATACTATCATACCTGAAGTGCAAGAGAATGACTTTAAAGCTGAAAAGGTCCTTAAAAGAGGAAAATAAAGCTTTCAAAGAAGTATAGGAAAATACAATCAAACAGGTGAAATAATTGAATAAACCCCTTAAAGAAATTAAAGAAACACAGGAAACTACAATAAAACAGGATAAGAAAATGAAGAAAGCTGTTCAAGACCTAAAAATGGAATTAGAGAAAGCACAATCCTGGAGATGGAAAACCTAGGGAAGAGGACAGGAACGAGATACACAAGCAACACTAACAGAAAATATGAGGCAGAAGAGAGGATATCAGGGGTAGAAGATATGACTGAAAAAATAGATACATCAGTCAAAAAAAATGGTAAGGTTATCTCAATGCATGGTCTTTGGTTGGAGTATCAGTCTCAGAAAAGACCCCTTTGCCCAGATTTTTTGGTTCTGTTGCTCTTCTTGTGGAGCTCCTGTCCCCTCCAGGTCTATCTATCTACTGCTTCTTTTATAAGATTCACATTACTCTGCCCAAAGTTTCTCTATAAGTCTCAACATCTGCTTAGATATCCTGTGGGTAGTCTTCCACAGGCCCTCTCTGGTAAACTTCTGTCCTGTTCCCTGCTTTCCCCTTCTTCCGATGTGAATCCCATTTGCCTTTTTGAATGAGGATTCATCATCGTACCAAAGGTTCTCCTTCTTGCTTAGCTTCTTTAGGTCTACAGATTTTAGTATGTTTATTCTATATTATATTTCTAATATCCACTTGTAAGTGATTATATACCATGTGTGTCTTTCTACTTCTGGAATACCTCACCTTTTTCAGGGTGATCTTTTCTAATTCCCACCAATTGCCTGCAAATTTTATAATTTCCTTGTTTCTAATTGCAGAAAGAGTATCTTCAACAAATGGAGCTGTTCTAAAAGGTTGTACAAATGTAGAAAATGCAAATAGAACCATATTATCATCCTGAACAAAATTAAATTCAAAGGATCAAAGACCTTAACATAAAACCAGACACAGCAATCTTTTGGAAGAAAAAGTGGGAAGAGCCTTGAACTCATTGGCAGAGGAGACATCTTCCTGAACAGAACACTAACAGCACAGGCTCTAAGAGCAACAATCAATAAATGGAACCACATGAAACTGAAAATCTTCTGTAAAGCAAAAGACACAGTCATCAAAACAAAATGACAGCTTACAGGCTGGGAAAGGATCATCACCAACCCTATATCTGACATAGGGCTAATATGCACAATATATAAAGAACACAAGATCTTAAATACCAGCAAAGCAAGTAATCCAATTAAAAAGAACTGCTAAATGGGGTAAACTGCTAAACAGAGAATTCTCAATAGAGGAATATCGAATGGCAGAGAAACTCTTAAAGAAATGCTATAAGTCCTTAGTCATCAGGGAAATAAAAATCAAAATTATCCTGAGATTTCACCTTACACCCAGCAGAATGGCTAAGATCAAAAACTCAAGTGACAACACATGCTGGAGAGGATGTGGAGAAAGGGGAACCCTCCTCCATTGCTGGTGGGAATGTAAACTGGTACAACCACTTTGGAAATCAATCTGGCTCTTTCTCAGACAATTAGGAATAGTGCTTCTTCAAGATCCAACTATACCACTCCTAGGCATATATCCAAAAGATGTTTAAGTATACAACAAGGACATTTGCTCAACCATGTTTGTAGCAGCTTTATTAGTAATAACCAGAATTTGTAAACAACCTAGAAGTCCCTCAAATGAGGAATGGATGCAGAAATTGTGATACAACAGAAATTAGTTTTCATAGTACACCATTATATCATAGTGGGCTTACTCAGCAGTGAGGTTTTGCAAAAATAAAATAAGATTGTGTGATGCAGTTGGATATGTATTATGTACAGAATAAACAGGTGTTTCTTCATACCAAAACCTAAAAGTTTGTTCTAAAGTCATTACTTCTCAGATATTTGGAGATATGTATCAGGGTAAAAATTTTACAGTGTTACAATATACCTGTTATCAATCTCTTTAGATTTAGCATCTCCTTATACTCAAACTGTTTAAAATCTGTGTTTAGTTGAAAACAACAAAATTAGAAATAATCAGAATTTCCTTATTGCAACATTTCCTGTAGACAATCAAATTCTGTTCATATCAGTGCTAAGGACAGCATATTTTATCATCCTATGACATTTGGATGAAGCATCTGCTTGTTCAATTAATTTAAGTACATTTGAATGGTCAACCAAATCATTTGACTTCAATGTAATTACTATTCTAATAAAATATAAATTTCAGTGTTAAGTAATAACACCTTTGCTGACTACTTACAATTGTTCTTTTAAAATGTAGTGATTAAGAAGGATGTCAGATAGATTTTAGGAGTCATATAAATGCATTGTGAATTCACAGCCAGCTTAAGCAACACAGAAAGATACTGTCAGATAATCAAAAAGAAAATGAAAAAACAAAACAATGAGGACATTCCCAAACAACGAAAACCCCCAAATAAAGAAGTGCTACTTGTTAAAATGAATGTGTTTGTGTGAGTGTGTGTGTTTATACAATAAACATATATATGTGTGTGTGTGTGTGTGTGTGTGTGTGTGTGTGTGTGTAGGTCTGTATTTATAATAATATATAACTATAAATATATAATTATGGATATATAATCATAAAATATAATTATGATTATATAACTATAACCATATATTCATAAATACAATATATGTTTTAATTATGTTTACTCATATATGTATATAAATACATATAGATATAAAATGCACTCCTCTATGCCTATTTTTTGTATGTGTATTTGGTATTTGTTATCTATATATGTCTGTGTTTGCATGTTTTTATTTATGAGGTAAAGGATTAAAGAAACCACTGTTACATTTCAAGAAAAGTGTACTCTATGAAGAAAATTAGTTAAAAAGACAAAGCAGGACCAGCATCAGTAATTGATGTTTTATATACTTTTAATGTTATTGGTTACTAGGAAATACATTTGAAACAACAATGCAAAGCTATTTAACATCAAACACAAATATTTCAAATATATAAAGAAAAGATTTATAACCCAAAATATTTATAATCCAAACTAATGACAAGTGTGTGTACTGGTTGGGAATGTTCCCTGTATCTCCACCAAAGATTTATAAGAACATATTTCTGATTAACTTGAAAAGCTTCTATAAAGAAGCAAAGGGCACTGTCCTCAGAACAAAATGACAGCCTACAGACTGGGGAAAGGTCTCCACCAACCCTACATCTGACAGAGGGAAAAATATCCAGAATATATAAAGAACCGAAGAAGTTGAACACCAACAAACAAAGTAATCCAATTAAAAAATGGGGTACAGAGCTAAAAAGAAAATTCTCAACAGAGGAATATTGAGTGGCAGAGAAACACTTAAAGAAATGTTCATTATCCTTAGTCTTCTTGGAATTGCAAATCAAAACGACCCTGAGATTTCACCTTACACCCATCACAATGGCTAAGATAAAAAACTCAAGTGACAACACATGCTGTAGAGGATGTGGAGAAAGGGGAACCCTCCTGCATTGCTGAAGGGAATGTAAACTTGTACAACCACTCTGGAAATCTATCTGATGCTTTCTCATAAAATTAGGAATAGCGCTTCCTCAAGATCCATCTATACCACTCCTAGTCATATACCCAAAAGATACCCCACATTCAATAAGGTCATTTGCTCAACTGTGTTCATAGGAGCTTTATTTGTAATAGCCAGAAGCTGTATACAACCTAGATGTCCCTCAATGGAGGAATGGTAACACATTTCATTTAATTCCCATGATCAGTCTAATCTTAGGTTCTTTACCAGTAATCTTAGGCCACTTTACCAGTGTGAGTTCCATCTTATGGAGAGGATCTTAAACCCAATTAAGAGAGAACTGGTTCCTCTCATAACACTTACGTGATTATTGCACCAATATATCTTGCAGGCAATTTATAGCTGTAAATTTATTATGCACTCTAGTCTTGTGCATAGTACTTTCCAAACATAAATATGGAAGATTCCATATTAGTATGCTTTTATATGACTTTTCAAAATTTCTTTACTGTTATTTGCCCCTCTCCATATTTTCCCATTACTCCACCCTCTCATTCTCCTCCCCATTTAATCCTTCTATTCTATTTACTCCTTTATAAATAAATTTATAAATCAAAGATTTATAATCCAAAAATTTATAATCCAATTGATTAATGTATACTGTATTTCCTGTTCCTTAAGTGATTTCTTCCTCCTCCACTCCTTGCTTCATCATAGCTGCATAATCTCTGTAGATGTGCTAAATGAAACATACATAACTAAATATTAAAATATGGCCTCAAAATATAAGAGAAAAGATGCAATTTTGTCTTTCTGGGTCTGGGTTACTTCATTTAGGATAAATCTTTCTAGCCATCCACATATTTACAGATATCATAACTTCATTTTCTTAATAAATGAATGAATTTTAATTGCATAAATGTACCATATTTTTGTTATTCATTCACTAGTTGATGGGCATCTCAGCTGCTTCCTATTTCTGTATATAATGAGCAAAGAATCAATAATCATGGGTGATCAATATCTCTCTAGTAAGGTGTAGCCTACTACTGTGGAACTTTATAGTAGATTTTTAAATGCAAGAACCATGTTGAACAACAACAGAGGAGAGAATGATATTAAACACAGATTTGTAAACAATATGTGTGAGCCTGCTATCTATGGCTTATGGTATATTTATTTATGACAAATTTTATAGGAGGGCAATATAAAATGATAACTTGTTTACTAGGGCATTTTAAGTCATCAGGATCGTAAGGCAAATATTTTAAAATGCATTACATATTTATTTAAATTTTTTAGCTATATCTTGCTTTTCAGTTCTGAAACACTAAGGAGGACAAGTGTGAAGATGCATAAATCTCATTCAGAATGGCAAACAGAATAGACACCAGAAGCAGTGGAAGACTTCAGGAAACAGGATGTGAGTCTACTCTAGAGGGTCTTCTGAGAAGATTCACCCAGCAGGGGGATGGAAGCAGATGCTGAGACTGAGGGTCAAATTTTGGGCAGAGTGCAGAGAATCTTATGGAGGAAGAGAGGAGTGGGAATAGAACGATATAGAGAAGACAGGAGCCCCACAAGGAGACCAACAAAACTGAAAGACCTGAGCCCAGGGCAGCATGCAGAGACTGATGCACCAAGGAGGACCATGCATGGAGAGGACACAGACCCCCTGCTCATATGTGGCCTATTAGCAGCTCAGTCTCCATGCAGATCTCTGAGTGAGGGGAGCAGGTGCTGCCTCTATCATAAACAAGGTTGACTGCTCTCTGATCACTTGCCCCTGATGATGCAGTCTTGCCAAGCCACTGAGGAAGAGGATCCAGGCAGTCCTAATAAGCTATGAGACTTAACAAGCTATGGGCAGATGGCAATAGTGGAGAACTCCCCCTTTCTGTGGACTAGGGGAAGGGGATGAGAGGGAAAAAGGAGAGAGGGTGGGACTGGGGAAAGTTCAGGGAGAGGCTTCAATTGGGATATATATATATATATATATAATGAATAAATTGTGACAAAATAATAAAAAATTAAAATAAAAAAGACCACTCAGTTTTTTCTTCCTAGGATTTTTATGACTCTTGAAATTTCTTGATACCTAAGTGATTAAAAGGTTTGTTTCTACTCTCTCTCTCTTCACCCCCTCTCCCCTTCTTTCTCTGTGTGTCTGTGTGTGTGTGTGTTTTCTGGAGACTGAAGTGGGAATCACATCTGCTGGAGTTGAAGTTACAAACAATTGTGAGATGGCTGACATAAGCACTGAGACCAAGCACCAATCTCCAACCCTCTGTAAGAATAACAAGTTCTCCTATCCCTTAAGCCACCTTTCAACCTCCATGATATTTAATTTTAAAACTGTTAATTCAGCCTTATTTTTGTTGTGGTATTTAATATCTATATGTATATGTTAATTGAAAACTCCTGCAATATCCAATGAATCTTTTCTTTTTTTTTTTTTTGTACTTTTTCTGATTTTTGCTTATTGTGTTAGTATGAAAGAAGGAAGTTGTCCCAAAATGCCTTCCAAGGCTGAGGAATTCTTCAAAATTGACTTCTATGAGAGGAAGAATGAGTTTTCTTTAAGGGTGTCACAGCTCATAGGTTGACCACACTTACTGGTGAGCCCCATATCCACAAAATATAGGCAGCAAGATTGGACTCCATGGTTGACAAAGGAGTAGAAACAAAGTTGGTTGAAAAATGAAGGCAGGATAGCTCTGGCAAGAGTAGGGGGTGAAAATGCTCAAAGTACACTATATAGAAAATACTGACAGGGTCTCGTGGGAACTTGCAGATATCAGTGAGCCTGTAGAGGTCTGACCTTGTCTCTCTGCATGTTATAGCTAAGTAGATTGCTGCTTTTGTGGAAATCCTAACATGGGAGTGAGGACTGTCCTTGACTCTTTTGCCTTGTCCAGCCTTGATCTTGATGTGAGAATATGTACCTAGTCTTTATTTATTTATTTACTTATTTATTTATTTATTTTTATTTTTACTTTATATCCTGATTGCTGCCTGTTCCTTACTAGCCTCTCGGTGATCCACCAGCAGGCAAAAAAGTCCATGTCAGAGACAGCCCTGATCCACTTGCAGGGGGACCCATATAGGCTTAAATTGTTCACCACACCTACTTTATTTATGGTTCTTACACAACTTTACCTCCCTTCCAATCCCAGCCCCTCCCCTCTACAACCTTACATAGGATATTAATAGAGAAAGGGGCTATAGTCCCCCTTTATCTACTTCTTGCTGATTAGGTGGGCCAGTAGGGGATTACCATACTCCGTTGTCAGGATACCAGCAGTCTAGTCCAAAGGCCAGCTTGAAGCAGCAAAAGCCCAAAGACTCAATTGGATTGCTTACAGCAGCTCCCTGGAAAGTTTCTCTTGTAATCAGCACGGGGATGTCGATCCAAAAAGCAATGTCTTACTCTGCTTGGACCTCTCTATATGTCCTCTCCTCAAAGTCCATCCACAGATATTCTCACCTGGTTCAAGTGATACCCCTTGCATGAAAGAGCAAAACATCACATGCCTTCTCAGGAGCCAACCTGGAAAAACATCACGTGCCCAGTTTCCAGCAAAACATCACATGACCAAACTGAGTCCAGAAACTTCCACTTCAGATACATATGAAAACCAAGTTACCCATCAGCTACATACGTGTCTTGCAACCAAGGTCCAGTCTGTACATGCTCTTTGGTTGGTGTTTCAGTCTCTGTAAGCCCTCATGAACCTAGGTTAGTTGACTCTGTTGGTCTATTTGTGGAGTTCATGTCCCCTCCCAATCCCTCTATCTTCCCTGTTACTTTTCTACAAGACTTCTTGAGCTCAGCAAATGTTTGACTGTGGCTCTCAGTACCTGTTTTGGTTGGCTACTGGGCAGACCCTCTCAGAGGACAGCTATGCTAGGTTCCTGTATGCAAGGATAGCAGAGGATCATTAGTAATGCCAGGGTTTGACTTTCTATTGTCGGGTAGGTCTCAGGTTAGGGCAGTCACTGGATTGCCATTCCTGCCATCTCTGTTCTATCTCCATCCTTATACATTTAGTAGTCAAAGTAAATTTTGGATGAAAGGTTTTGTACTGGGTCGTTTCCCCTTCCCTCCACTGGAAGTCCTGAATGGTTATAGGAGGTGGTGACTCTATCTCCTTGTCCTCCACTATTAGGGGTCCCAGCTAGAGTCACCCCATATCCTCCCCGATGCATGCCCTGTCACAGATCTCCAGCTTGTCTCAGAGATGCTCTGATAGGTTTCCCTTCTCGCCCGGTCCTCTCACCTTCCACCCTGCTGTCCCCACATTTTATCACCACATTTATTCCCCTCCTTACCACCTCTCCCACTGATTTCACTCTCTTCATCCACTTACAAGGTCTATTCTTTTTTCTTTCCAAATGAGGTTCAAGCATTCTCCCTTGGTCCCTCTTTGTTACTTAGCTTCTTTGGATCTGTGGATTGTAGTATGGTTATCCTGGACTTTATGCCTAATATCCACTTATAACTGATAGCATAGCAAGTGCACCTTTCTGGTGTCCATGTTACCTCACTCAGGTTGATATTTTCTAGTCCCATTCATTTATCTGCCATTTTCATGATTTCTTGTTTTTAATAGTTGATTAATAAAGGTACTACCTTTTCTTTATCCATTCTTTGGTTTTGGGACATCTGGATCATTTCCACTTTTTGGCTAAATGTCAATAAAGCTGATATTAACATAGTAGAGCAAATAACTTTGTGGTATGATAGATCATCTTTTGGGCATATTCCCAAGAGAGGTATAGCTAGGTGTTGAGGTAAAACTCTTCCCAATTTTCTGAGATACCACCAGACTGGTTTTCTAAATGATTGTAAAAGTTTACACCACCACCAGGAATGGAGGAATGTTCTTGTTTCTCAACATCTTGGCCAGCATATGCTGTCACTTGAGTGTTTGATCTTAAGTATTCTGAGGAGTGTAAGATGGAATCTCTTCTCTTAAGTTAGTAGGAGGGGATGGATATAGTGAAGAGGGGAGGCATGGGAGGAGAGATTGGGGAGGCACATATGGAGGTTAAAATGTGGTTAGGACATAATACATGTGAGAAGAATTATCAACAATTAAACAAATACTATCAACAATTTAACAAATATTGAAATAAACTAAAAATGCAATTTCTATTCATTATGTATTTCCTTCTTTATTAACATTTTTCTACCTAAAGTTAAACAGAAAAAGAAACTATTGCATAATCCTTGAAGCATAAAGCAAAAAGAAAGTCACAAATTTTATGCTTTTGTTCTTTTATCATAATTCCTATTATTTAAAAAAATTAAGTATATTTTTATCAAATCCTTCCTCTCCTCATAGTATTTCCAGATCTTTTCATTCTCCCTACCCACCTCATTTTAAGTTCTCAAAAACAAACAAAACATCTACTAAAATGTAACCAAATGAAAACAAAACAAAACAAAAAACAGTAACAACAGCAAAAAACCAAACCAAAACAACAACAAAAACTATGTAGTCCTGTATGCACCTGTGCTTACTTACCTGGCCAAGGGTAAATATATGGCAGCAAAGAATTGAACTAGTCTGTTTGGAGGGCGTAGAACAAGACTGAATCTGTGACATTTATCAGAAACAGAATATAATGTCAGTAACCAGAATCAATGCAGACTTAGTTAACAGGAGGCAATGATGTTTGCAAGCTAGACAGTGTGCACAAGATTAATGTCTAAGATCAATTGTCCTGTCTTGCCTTCTTGATATCTGAGGGAACCTACAGAGAAACAGAAAGTAGCCTGAATGCTTCATTGCGTGAAGTAGTGTGTTGGTTTCTCAGAAACCAGAAAGCACATTGTGCCCCAAGAGCCACAGACTCTAACCTGAAAAAAAAATAAAAATAGAAATAAAAAATCTATGTTACATGCCTCTTGAGGCAGATAGGTGAGGATAGCTCTGCAGTTCCCTACAATTCTCCCTTTTTATTTTTATATATTTAGGGTATGCAAAACAATCTTTTA
This sequence comes from Rhombomys opimus, assembly GCA_010120015.1. Taxonomy (NCBI): domain Eukaryota; kingdom Metazoa; phylum Chordata; class Mammalia; order Rodentia; family Muridae; genus Rhombomys; species Rhombomys opimus. Next base: position 930,671 of record REGO01000535.1, read on the forward strand.
AGAAGGCAAGGAGTAAAGATTCTATAAGTCTATAATGTTTCCCAGTATAACCAGTAACAAAATTTCCAGTGACATTCCTATTGACCATAATTTATAAATCCATTTAGAGACAGAAAAAATGACCAAAATCATTCATTCAGCATCCTGATAAAATCACACACATAATCTTGGCTCCAGTGAATTAGAATTACTGGAGCTGGGACATTTAAATGGCCATACAGAAAACCTTGCCAAAGGACCATGACCTTGATATTTTTCATAGCTGTCTCAAAAATGTTCTGCATCAGTGAAGATATCTTTGTCCAAATTTTAAGAATTTAAAGTGTATCTAATGGATGATAAAATATTCTAAGGAGTTGCTCAATTACACTGTCTTCCCTCCTTTATTTTTAAATGTTTAAGTTGTCCATTAGTTATTTTGATGAACTGACCCTGAGGATTATATGAGGTTCCTGTTATTATGTGAGTTATATCAAACTGTATTCAGATTTTCTGAAAAACTTAGCAGTGAATGCATTCATTTGTCCATAAGCCTCAGGAGGGGGGGGGTGTAGAATCTGTCCTTGAGCATTTCTATACATGCCTCCTCATGTTAACATTTCAAAAGTTATAGGCAGATTATTTTGTTGATTTATAACAGCTTGGTCCTGACAACTTTCTAAATAATCAGTCTTTTATAGTAAATATTTATATTTCAGTAAGATAAGCTAAGATTCTCCAGTCAGAGAGAAGAAAAAAAATCTCCAGAAACACAATCAAGCAAAGACAAATGTAAAAGAAGCAGCTGGTCTATATATACTGAGCACAGGCCTGCTGGGATCTAGAAGGTAGGAGATGAGGGAGGGAGGGTGGGATTGGGAGGGAATAAGAAAGGGGGCTAGAGCTGGGAAACAAAGTAAATAACTTGTGATTAATATTTAAAAAATAAAAATTAAAAAAAGAAAATGAAAATACATATTATAGGTAGCTTCATGAGCATCTCAGTAAAAGGCTGTTAGAATGTATATATGAAGATCAAAAGGAGGAGAGGGGGACCTCCCCTATCAGAGGACTTGGGGAGGGGCATGTATGAAGAAGGGGGAAGGAAGGTTGATTAGGAGGGGAGGAGGGAGAGGTTTATGGGGAGATACAAAGTGAATAAAGTGTAATTAATAAAAGTTAAAAAAATAAAAAAATGTATATATGAAATTTGAAGTAATGTTAGAAAGTCTGATCAGAATATTAGGAAAAATTCCTTTGTTCTAGGTTAGATGATGATGATAAAAAGTGAAACAGTCTCTTTTTCTGTTATTGGGTTTCTGATTTTCTTTAATTTTCTGGCTGTTGAAAAATTTAGCCCTCTTATTTTCCTAGAATTAATATATTGATATAATTTTTCTTTTACTTTAAACTAATATGAAATATAATATTATATTATATATTGATTCACACATAAAGCACATTGTTTAAATTATATAATGTAATTATTGTAAGTACTTGGAACTAAGACAAGAAGTACTCATGACAGTCTATGCTATGAAATGTTATTTTGACTCAAATAAATAATGATAAAAGCATCATGGAAAAGCAAAAAAAAAAAAAAAATTTAATCAGGCTGGTTAGAGGGGCCACAGCAAGACAGAGGTTGTGACAATTTTATTGAGAAAAATCCTATCCTTTCATAACTTTATCAGAAACAGAATAAAATGACATATTGTCAAGAATAGTTCAGTTGTAGTTGCCAGGATACAATGGTTTGCAGGCTATTCAGGTATGTAAGATTAATGTCAAAAACAATTACCCTGTCAAGCTTCCATGCTTTCTTCTCTTCTGAGGGAACATACAAAGAAACACATTCTCCCTTGGGGCCCCCTAATTGCCTAGCTTCCTTGGGTCTGTGGATTGTAGCATGGTTATCTTGTACTTTATGGCTAATATCCACTTATAAATAAGTATATACCATGTGTGTCTTTCTGGACCTGGGTTACCTCACTTAGGATCATCTTTTCTACTTTAATCTATTTGCCTGCAGATTTCATGATGTCCTTGTTTTAAGAGCTGAGTAGTATTTCATTGTGTAAATATACATTTTCTTTATTCTTTGGTTGAGGGACATCTAGGTTGTTTCCAGTTTCTGGCTATTATGAATAAAGCTTCTATGAACATACTTGAGCAAGTATCCTTGTGGTATGGTGAATCACCTTTTGGGTGTGTGCCCAGGAGTGGTATGTGTGGAATATATATGTATAAATATTAGTATATATATATATATATATATATATATATAGTATATATATATGTGTGTGTGTGTGTGTGTGTGTGTGATAGAGAAAAGAAAAAGATACAAAGGCTTTTAGTTTCACAAGATTGCAAATGTAATTAAGTTTATTTTTCATTTAGAAAATATTTGAGGAAGAAAATTATGTTACATTATTTCATTTTGACACAGCATTCAAATCAAAGAAAGTATTTGTTGGTATTTTTCCATTTTTTTAGCACTGCTCTTTTTTTATTTTTTTTAAGATTTATTTATTATTTATACAGTATTCTGCCTACATATGTGCCTCTGGGCAGCAGATCTTACTATAGATGGTTGTGAGCCACCATGTGGTTACTGGGAATTGAACTCAGGACCTTTGGAAGAGCAGACAGTGCTCTTAACCACTGAGCCATCTCTCCAGCCCTTAGCACTGCTCTTAAATGAGAAATTTGACATGTCAAAACTATGCCTTAACAGCAACGGTAATTTACACAATCTAAGTATACTTTTGTCATTTGCAAGGTGTTAGATCATTATAAATGTATTTGCATAAAATGCAAAAGAGTACTACCTGGAGTATATATTTTCATACAGAAAATTCATGGAAAGAAAAACATTATCGATAGCATCTTTTATTTCCTACATTCATTGTTTCCCTTTCTCCCTCTCTACCCAACCCCTTTCTATCTAAAGCCTTTTAAAATCAGTGTATTAGAATCTTGTCTGAAAAGTCAGAAATGAACCGTTCTTCCTTTTCCTTAGAATGTTTTCTCTCCCTTTTTTGTAAGAGCATGTATATAGTTTTATGATAATAATATGGGTTTGTAAAGAATTTCCAAAATGAGCACAGAGTATGGGTGCTCACATAATGAAATCTCAGCCCTCCTGAGGATGTGGTACAGACAGCTTTTGCTATACACCAATATATTATTTCATAAAAAGAAAATCATTGTATTAAAATATTTTTAATTTTAATTTTAATTTATTCATTTACATCCTGTCATAGCCACTCCCTCTTCTCCTCCCAGTCCAACTCTTCCTCCCTGTCCCCTATCTCCCCTCCCCTACATCTCAAGAAGGAGAGTTCCTTTCCCATTCCAGCATATCAGGTTTTATCAGGATTGAACTCATTCTCTTCCTCTGTGGTCTGTCAAGCTAGTCCTGTCAGGGGAAAGTGTCAGTTAGCCCCCATTGCCTTTTTAGAGGACACATATGAGGACTGAGATACCCATTGGCTACATCTGTGTAGGGGGCATAGGTCCAGTCCAAACATGTATCTTAGTTGGTGTTTCAGTCCCCACTGAAACCCCAGGGCCCTGAGTAGTTAGTTCTATTGGTCTTCTTTTGGAGTTCCTGTTATTTCTGGGTCCTTCTATCCTTCCCCCAATTCTTTCTTCCACAAGGCTCCCTGCATTCAATCTAAGGATTGGTTTTTGGTCTCTACATCTGTTTCCATTAATGGATGGGTGGGGCAACTCAAAGGACAGCTATGCTAGGCTCCAGTCTGTAAGCATAGCAGACTATCTTTAAACATGTCAAGGGTTGGCTGTCTTTCATCTGGTCAATCTCAGGTTGACCATTCATTGTTTGAACATTTTCTCAATTACTGGTCTATTTTTATCCGTGCACATCTTGTAGGCAGGGTAAATTTTGGGTCCTTTTTTTGTGAGAGGGTTGTTGTTTTCCTCCCTCCACTAGGAGTCTAGTTAGAGGGTGGCCTCTTTAATCTGTATGAACCCTGTTATTAGGAATCTCAGCTAGAGTCAACCTCATATCCTCCAAGTAGCCTACCCTGTTGTAGGTCTCCAGCTTGTCACACAGAAATCCCCACCCAAGGTTTCCCTTCTCTCTGCAAGCCATCTGTCTTCCCACCACTGCTTTCCTCAGGTCTTATATTGACCTTCATTTCTCTCCATGCTCTCTCTCTTACCCTGTTCCCACTCTTCAACCACTTTCACTGTCTATTCTACTTCTACTTCAGAGTGAGAGTTAAGCATCCTCCTTTGAGTTCTCATTGTTGCACAATGGAACACTACCCAGCTATTAAAAACAATGACATCATGAAATTTTCAGACAAATGGATGAAACAAATTATTCATGTATTTTAATTTAAATATCAATGAAAATAAATTATAGTAATTAAGTGTATAGTAATTAAGTGTAAACTATATTTGGTTTAATATCATTCTCCTTTAAAAAATAACAGGATATGCAGAAGGACAAATGCAGTAGACATCGGAAATAGGAGAGGACAGGGAACAGTACAGGAGCCTACCACAGATGGTCTCTGAAAGTCTCTATGGATGGAGGTTTCAAAGCAGAGGCTGAGACTCATAACCAAGCTTTGGGCAGAGTACAAGGAATCTTAGGAAATATGGGGAGACAGAAAGACCTGAAGGAGATCTTTCCATCTTTGATATCTTCTTCTAATTCTTTCTTTAGAGACTGAAATTTTTTTTCATACAGGTCTTTGACTTGCTTGGTTAGGTTCACACCAAGGTGCTTTATGTCCTTTGTGGATATTGTGAAGGGTGTTGTTTCCCTAATTTCTTTCTTGGCCCTTTTGTCTTTTGTATACAGGAGGACTACTGATTTTTTTGAGTTAATTTTGTATCCAGCCACTTTGCTGAAGGTATTAATCAGCTGTAGGTGTTCCCTGGTAGAATTCTTGGGGTGACTCAGGTACACTATCATGTCATCTGCAAGCAGTGATGCTTTGACTTCTTCCTTTCCAATTTGTATCCCCTTAATCTGTACAGCTAAAGAAACTAATCAAGAGGGAGGATTCTTGCTAAAATGCTCAATTCCTATCCAGAAAGGCAAAGAGGATGGACATCAGAAGAAGGAGAAAAGAGAGAACAAGTCAGGAGTCTGACACAGAGGACCTATGAAAAGCTCTGCCCTGCAGACTATCAATGCAGATGCTGAGACTTATGGGCAACCTTTGAGCAGAGTGCAGGGAATCTTAGGAAAGAAGTGGGAAATAGTAAGATCTGGAGAGGACAGGAACTCCACAAGGAGAACAACAGAACCAAAAAAAAAAAAATGAGCACAGGGATCTTTCCTGAGACTGATCATCAACCAAGGACTATGCGCGGAGATAACCTAAGACCCCTGCACAGATGTAGCCCATGGCAGTTCAGTATCCAAGTGGGTTCCATTGTAATAGAAACAGGGACTGTATCTGACATGAACTGATTGGCCTACTCTTTAATTACCTCCCCCTGAGGGGGAAGCAGCATTACCAGGCCACAGAAGAAGACACTGCAGCCACTCCTGATGAGACCTAATTGACTAGGATCAGAAGGAAGGAAAAGAAGACCTCCCCTATCAGTGGACTTGGGGAGGGGCATGCATGCAGAGGGGTGGAGGAAGGGAGGGATTGGGACGGGAGGAAGGAGGGAACCACAGGAGGGATACAAAGTGAATAAAGTGGAATTAATAAAGAATAAATAAATAAACAAATAAATAAATAAATGGCTTGAAGGAGACAGAAGCTCCAAAAGGAGACAAACAGAACCAGAGAAACTGATCCCTAGCTGCCCTCAAGAGAATGATACCCCAACCAAAGACAATGCATGGAGAAGACTTGAGTCTATGGAAGGTAGGCCATAGACTCAGTCCCTAACTGGGTCCCTAGCAATTGGAGCAGGGACTTTCTCTGGGGTGATCTCAGTGGAAAGCTTTCTGTTCACTGCCCAAGGTGGGTGCAGACCTGCCAGACCACAGAAGAAGACAATGCAACCAGTCTTAATGAGACCTGATAGGCTAGGGTTAAATAACAAGGGAAGGAAGACTTCCCCTATTAGTCCACTAGCAGAGGGACATAGTGGGAAGAAGTTGGGATTGGGAGGAGTTGAGGGATGGTTCCACAGCAAGGATTCAAATTGAATAAATTGTAATAAATGATAATAATAAAATTTAAGAAAAAATAACAGGATAAGCATACTATAGTTATAGACCCAAAGAAGATAAATAACAAAGAGGATCCAAGGGAGGATGCATAAATTTCACCATGAGGGGGTATAGAACAGTCAGAAATAGTGGCTGAGGATAGGGAGCAATGTAGGAGACAGGGAGAAAAGGGTTAATAGGGTAGAGATCAGACCTGGGGAGAGAAAGAGTGAAAGAACAGAAGGCCTATAGATAAAAGAAAAGCAGAGTCTTTCAAATGCCTTTTGCTGTAGATTCCTGTCACATTCAAAGCAGACACTAAGACTCATAACCAAACCCTCGGCAGAGTGCAGGGAATCATATGAAAAAAGGGGAGTTAGTATGAAAAAGATGGAAAGGATAGGAGCTCTACAAGGACCAAATATATCCGGGCACAGGGTCTCTTCTGAGACTGACACTCCACCAAGGACCATCTACGGATATAACCTAGAACTTCTGCTCTGATGTGGCCCGTGGTAGCTCAGTAACCAAATAGTTTTCCAAAGTAAGGGGAACAAGGACTATTTCTAACAGGATCTCAAGGTCAGGCTCCTTGACTCCCCCCCCCCTCCGGGGGAGGAGCAGTCCTGTTAGGTCACAGAGGAGGACTCTACAGCCAGCCCTGAAGATACCTGATTAAACAGGGTCAAATGAAAGGGGAGGAGGTCCTTCCCTATCAGTGGACTTGGAAAGGGGCAGGGAGGAGAACAGGGAGGGAGTGTGGGGTTGGGGAGGGAATGAGGGAGCAGGATACAACAGGGACACAGAGTTAACAAAATGTAACTAAAAAGAAAAATAAAGTTACAAAAAAAAAAAAAGAAAAGAAAAGCAGAGGGTGGCTATCTTTGTGACAAGCTAGAGTCCTAACTCAGGGAAGGCCCTTGGCAGGATATGAGGGGGATTCAAGCACTAACTTTTAGTAGAAAAGGTCATAGATACTAAAGAAGACACCTTCTAACTAGACTAGCCTCCTAGTAGAAGATTGATTTTGGTTGAATTTTGGTCATTGCTGTAAATTTCAGCTACACATCTTTGTACAGAGATATTATTTTTTGTATATTCATTGTCACTGTTTTCCTAATTGGGCTTTCCAGCAAGTAAAGTAAGGGGTTTACTTTAATTTACATGTTTAAGGCTACTCAAAATTAATGCAATAGAAATGGAGGAATGGAAGTGAGTGTATTCAGGGAGGGGAGCCGGCACTGTTGCTTACCAAAATGCTGTCCAAAATGACCCTTCAAAAATATCGCCCATCACACTTAGTTGCTGAGACCTCACATCTTCCTCCTTGGTCATTCATTAATCTGAGGCTCTGAAAAGCTGTAAATTATTGTAAAAAGCATCTCTACTACACAAAGCAATCCATGAATTTAAAGATTTGCTTTAACCAGACTATTACAGTAATACTCTTTAGAATGAAAATTCAGTGCCATGTAACAGTTGATACCACAGGTATTAATATGATAGCAATACTTTTCAGTAGATTTACAGTAGCAGCAAAACTATGAAATCAGCAACTCTTATTTTTAAAATATATCTTTACCACTTTTATCTCTTAGAAGAAGATTACTAAATCTTACTTGGCATCAATATTATTGATAGGAAAACAATAAAAGTTAGTTATAGGAATGGTATTTTTAAATGAAAAATCTTAATTTATGTCAAATGTTCACCTTATAGTTATACTTTAATAAACAGTATTATGCATTTTTCATAATAAAAACTAACAAAAAATTTGAACACATATTCTGTCTGGAAAAGATGAAATAGTAAAATATACTTGGTAACTTTTTAAGAAATTATTGAATTGCTTCAACCTAATTTGTTGATTGAATTTTCTTTGCAGGGTCGAATACACATGTGATCCCATGTGTAATTATTATGTAATAAGAGGCAACAAGGTTCAAAATTAAAGTTGTCCTTGGCTACATCATGAGCTGAAGGTTAGTTGAGGATAGGATATATGGACTACATCTTAAACAACATGACATAAAATATAGAAAGTAAAAATGTGTAAAGATGTGTCTTTGATAGCTATTGTCTCATAGTTTTATGCTATATACCAAATTCACATTTCAGTCTACATGGAGACAGCATGAAAAATCAGAATTTAAATGTAAAATGACTTCTTTTATTTTTTAATGTATTTATTTTTTTATTTATTACAATTTATTCACTTTGTATCCCAGCTGTAGCCCCCTACCTCGTCCCCTCCCAATTCCACCCTCTCTCCCTCTACTCCTCCCATGCCCCTTCCCCATTAAAATGATAGGGGAGGTCCTCTTCCCCTTCAGCCTAACCCTAGCCTATCAGCTCTCATCAGGACTGTCTGCATTGTCTTCCTCTGTGACCTGGTAAGGCTGTTTCCCCCTCAGGAGGAGGAGGATGATCAAAGGCTAGCCACAGAGTTCATGTCAGAGACAGCCCTGTTCCCTTCTAGGGAACCCATTTGGAGACTAATCTGTGCAGGGGTTCTAGGTTATTCTTGGGTAAGATGATCAATCCTTGTTCAGAAAGGCAAATGAGATGGACATCAGAAGAGGGAGAAAACAGGGAACAGGACAGGAGCCTACCACAGAGGGCCTCTAAAAGACTCTCCCCAGCAGGTTATCAGAGCAGATGCTGAGACTCATAGCCAAACTTTGGGCAGAGTTCAGGGAATCTTATGAAAGAAGGGGAAGATGAAAGACCTGAATGGGACAGGATTCCCACAAGGAGAGCAACAGAACAAAAAATCTGGAAACAGGGCACTTTTCTCAGACTGATACTCCAACCAAACACCATGTGTGGAGATAAACTAGAACCCCTGCACAGACGTAGCCCATGGCAAAATGACTCTTTTTTCAATGTTAAAATTGTTGATGGAAATGGTTAAGAACTGAACATGAATTTTTCTAATTATTCTTTAGAATAATGTAGAAGAAAAAAATATAGAATATGTAGAAGAAAAAAATAACAGAATTGTTAAAGTTAAGAAAATTGACAAGATCATGTAACTGGGGGAAGGACTGAACTCAGGTGTCTATACTTCTAAATTTATACTCTGTAGTGAGATCTCTTATCTGCCTCCCTACTAAGAATTATAAAACCAAGGAAATGAAAGTCACTATATTTAATGTCTGTATTATTATTGTTATTGTATAGTAGATATTATAAAAAAGCATGTTTTAAATTGTTTTTATTATCAATACTTTAACATAAAATAACCTTTCACATATTGATGAACATTCCCAGGATCTTTCACTAATAAAAAAAAATTAAAAATTCAGATTTGTGACAAATAACTTTCATCACATTTTTTTCTTTTTGTCTCACTTTATTTTTCCCCAAGAACTTAAATTCAACTGTGTTATCAATATTTAAAAATAACCTCATACCAGAAACCTACATATTTTTCAAAACACAACAGAGCAAATTAACCACCAAATTATTTTAAGTAGACTTTTGTCACAGAGGTTATCTTAAGAATGACATTTGCTGATAGCAGTTATAGTCATATTTAGTGTTTTCCACATATTAAACCCATAACTAATATATTTTAGGGAGACGTTTAAATGACAGATTTCTTATTATTTCTGTTCTTTATGTCATTAAACAGCAACTTTCTCTCTCTGTCTCTCTCTGTGTGTGACATTCTCTCCCTTTTTTATATCTGGCTGATTTCCTTACATTTTTTTTTATTGTTGCCAAGATTTCACATATTCTGATTTTGAGATGTGAAATCTGAGCAGTGAAGTTAAGGATATCCAACACCTTTAAACTATATTACGAAACTTTCTGGTTAAGTACATAAACATAAAGCTTCCAAGTTTGTTCTACCTAAGAAATCAATGAGATTCTGGTATTTAAAGCTTTGATTTCCTTATGTTAAATGCAAATGCAAATAGCATTAAGAAAAATAAATGCATATACCCATAAACCTGATGTCATTATACCATCACATTTCATGTTTTTTTTTTTTTTTGAAAGCTACTGACTCATTTATTCTTGGTATTGTTGTGGTAGACTATACAAACACCAGTGTTCAATAACAGGATGATGAAAAAGAAAAGAAATTTACAATATAATTTAATAATGCCTTAGAAATTTTAGTGTACAGAATAAAAATGAAGATAATAACTTTATTTCCTATAAAATATGTTCTTGTTATTGTTTTTTTTTTAATTCTGGAGATCCATTTTGAAATATTGTGATTTTTGAGTAACTTAATATAGAAATACATCTACATTGTCCTCGTGGATAATTGTATATTATGTTGGATTAGGATTAAAATGAAATGAAGGAAAGTAAACCTCCTCTTAGCCAGCTTTCTGTTATCCTTGTTTCTAGCAGTGCAACCATCATAAGTTCTATACTATTAAATAATTCATTTAAAAGGAGGATTCTGAAACTGTGAAGATGGCTGAGCAGTGAAAAGCACATGCTGTTCTTGCAGAGGACCTGGTTTCTGTGTCTATTACCCACATGGCAGGTCACAATTCTCTGTAACTTTGGGTCCGGATGATTCAGCCGCTTTTCTGGCTTCTGTGTACACCAGGTGTACACATGCCATATTTGGATACATGTATATAAATCTCTCCTGCACATAAAAATATATAAATCTTCAAAAATTTAAAGATAAAAAGGGAAGGAGGATGGGACAGGGAGGAGATGAGGGAGGGGTCTACAACTGGGATGTAAAGTGAATAAATTATAAAAAATCAATAATAATAGCTTTAAACAATGCAATGTATATGCAAAAGAATGCACCAGCAAGGAGAAGGTAGACTGGGCCCAGAAAACTTGAGATCACCACCAACAGTGTGGAGTAAGAGATCTTTCTAACAAGGATTGCAAGTCCACATAAGGGAACAAAAGAGGTGCTGAAGATACCATGTTTGAGTTCAAAGCAAAAAGTAATAATAAGTGAGTACATCCTATGTGTGTCATCCTGCTTCTGGGATACCTCACTCAGTATGATATTTTCTAGTTCCTTATAAGTGGATATTAAACATATCATATAGGATAAACATACTAAAATCTGTACACCTAAAGAAACTAAGAAAGAAGGAGGACCCTGGGTAAAATGATCAATCCTCACTCAGAAAGGCAAACAGGAATGACACCGAAAGAGGGAGAAAACAGGGAACAGGACAGGAGATACCACAAAGTGCCTCTGAGACACTCTTCCCAGAAGGATATCAAAGCAGATGCTGAGACTCATAGCCAAACTTTGGGCAGAGTGCAGGGAATCTTATGAAAGAAGGGGGAGATAGAAAGATCTGAAGGGGATAGGAGCTCCACAAGAAGAGCAACAGAACCAAAAAATCTGGGCACAGGAGTCTTTTCTGAGTCTAATACTCCAACCAAGGACCATGCATTGAGATACCAAACCCCTGCACAGATGTAGCTCATGGCAGCTCAGTGTCCAAGTAGGTTACTTAGTAATGAGAAGAGGGACTGTCTCTGACATGAACTCAGTGGCTGGCTCTTTGATCACCTCCCCCTGAGTGGGGAGCACCCTTACCAGGACACAGAATAAGACAATGCAACCAGTCCTGACGAGACCTGATAGACTAGGATCAGATGGAAGGGAAGGAGGACCTCCCCATCAGTGGACTTGGGGAAGGGCATGGGAGAAGATGAAGGAAGGTGGGTGGGGTTGGTAGGGGACTAGGGAGGGGGCTACAGCTGGAATACAAAGTGAATAAACTATAATTAATAAAAATAAATAATTTTTTAAAAAGTAAAAAAATAGTAGAAAGAAAGAAAGAAAGAAAGAAGAAAGAAAGAAAGAAGAAAGAAAGAAAGAAAGAAAGAAAGAAAGAAAGAAAGAAAGAAAGAAAGAAAGAAAGAAAGAAAGAAAAAGTAGTGTCTTTTCACATATAAGTATCAGCTTTAAGGCTGGAAGTGTACTTGAGTAGTAGAATTCTTGCCTATTAAATTCAACGTACTGGGTCCAATTCCAGCAGTACAAATAAAACAATTGAATTATGGTATTTTGATCAGATGAACTTTTGACTTTACTTAAGGTAAACTAGTAAACACATAAAGAAAAATCACTGCTTTACTCTCTGTAGTAGAACACTCCCACCCACCCAAAGTAGATCTCTTTGTGTCCTATAGAAAGAATAAGGAGTGGAATTCCTGACTTTTCCGTTTTGATTTTTAGTTCAGGAGATTACTTCATGTAAATGAGACAAGACATGTTCTCTCTCTTCAATGTCAATTTCATTTTGTCAGCATGTGAGAAAAACTCTGTCTGGAATCTTAGTATGAAGTTAGGCTGTGCTGACCTGTTCAAAAGTGTAAGTAATGATCAAAAAGTACTTTACTCCAAGCTCATGTTTAATAAAATGAGAAAGAAAATCCATTAAAAAGAATAATAATAAAAAGGAAGGTATTCTTACAAGCTAATCTTCAATGAGGTCTGTCTACTTCCTATTCAACTTAACAAAAAAAAAAAAATCAACCTTTAAAGAAACGTTTCCCATATCCCAGGTGCCAGTTTAAAGCAATACAGACAGAAGACAGAGGTACTCTTAGAAGAGTGTTCAAAAGAATATGATGAATAATTAATTATTCTGCAAGCTATTGTGTGCACCTGATGAGACTTTTGCAATGCTACCCATGGTCTTGCTCAAGGAATCTCTATTGACTCTTGCAGAAGGCATCAGGAAGCTGTTAATTCCAGTCTTTGATAAATAATCTTTTTCTCACCCCAAACAACATCAAGGTGGCTGATTCATAAAAGGATTGAGATTAGGGCTTGTTTATTGTCAGCCCTTTAATTAAAGAAGAGGGAATCTAAATTAAACTTTGTACTCCTAAAATACCATAAACAACTCATCTGAACCATTCCCCGGGCTTCTCTTGTAAAACCTTTGGGTTTGAAGAAGTGGCAGGTTGGCTTACATCTATATGCCTTTAGTATCAGCTTTGATCCAGGGTAGCAACCATTAAGTTTTGACAAATGGTAAGTCTCACTTGCCTTCCAATCAAGCACCTGTCTACACTCTGAAACTTCAAAAATTTGAACATTCGATTTGTGTAGAGAAAACTCACTGTTGACTCCACAAACTTCACTCTCAGCAAGGACTCTTAAATCCATGACCTACTCCAAAGAAAGAAATAATTCTGAGAATTCCAATATTTCTAACTTCCAGGTCTGCTCATTTCTTAGTGTGAGGTTTATAGAAAAGGTTTATAGTAAAGGTTAAACTTGCACATAAACAGACATGCAGAACAACTAAATACAATAAAAGGCCCCAACATGAGTGCATATAAGCATTGCCATCTTATATTTAAAAAAGAAAATGAAAGTAACTCCTTCATCTCCAAGGCTCTATGGATATTATTGAAGATTAAGCAAAAATAAAAAAAATAAAAAATAAAATAACAAACTCCCCAAAATGTAGTGGTGTGATTCAAGTTTGTGCTGTAGATTTAGTAGAAAAAGTACACCCATGAAATTTCAACAATAAGCCTGCCTGGACAAGATCTCAACAAAAAAACACCACGAAGTTGACAAACAGAAATGGATCAGGAAAATCTCAATCCTCCTTCCTCCTCACAGATAAAGAGGTACAAGTGATAAATGACTGCTGAGAGACGGATGGATAATTCATCTCCCCTAGGGATGAGCCCTCTAATATGTTATCCAATTCAAAGGGGTCAGCACGAAAAAATGGACATACAAGTACCATTGAGTGGACTCAACAAGTTATATTTATATATTTATACATAAATACTTAAATAATAGTTCAGTCACTGTCACTGTAAAGCTATTATTAAATTGCTTGTTCCAGGTTACACATTTATTTGTTTACTAGTTTATTTGCAGCTAGAAGGTTGGCATATAAACTGAGGATAATGGAGATTGTTCAAAATGTCCTGTAGAGATTTTCTATGATTAACTTTAGATATTTTTTTCAGAACAATAACACTTAGAACTGATGTTTATAGATTGAGTATGACAATATCCTGAAACAGAACTTTTACCCTCCATAAAATTGTGTTAATGCCCATAATAATGTCACTTGAAAGTTTTCTGATGAGCTTAAGACAGAGAGAAGAGCTATGCACAGTATGTAGTGCAATAACAATGAATTGATATGAAAATGTCATTAAAGTCTCTGATCACAAATCTAAAATTATAATAATTATCCACTTCACAAAGATGTCTTGTCAGAATGAGAAAAATAACAAAGGATACCTGAGACTGAATATTGTATAGACATTAGAATTTTATTTCCCACCATCATGACAGGTGAAATTCCAAGGGTAAAGTACTGGCAAGGGTTCAGCCTGGTGTAGGTCACGTATCTTCAGGATGGAGCCTTATTGCTTAGTCTTAATAGTCAAAACTTAGGCAAATCAGCTGGTTCCATCTGGTTCATTGTAAGGTTGGGAGCTCCACTAATTTGAGAAGACTGGTTGTCTAATCACATCTTGAAAATCTCATATTTTAATAGTATAGCATCAGGGATAGAATCTTTTTTAACTTATTAATTTATTCACTTTACATCCCAATTGTAGCACCCTCCCTCCTCTCCTTTGAGTCTCACCCTCTCTCCTTCTTCCTCCTTTACTGTCTCCCCTACTCCTCAGAAGAGGGGAACCCACCTCACTCCCACCTCCACTTACCCTTCTCAGCACATCAAGTCGCATCAGGACTGAATGCATGCTTTTCCACAGTGGCCTGGCACAGGAACCCCACCAGGGGGAAATGACTGGAAAGCATGTAACAGAATCCTTGTCAGAGATTCAGGATGCCCCAGCTTCCTTTACTAGGGAATGCACATGAAGACAAAGATACTCATCAGATACATATGTGTAGAGGGCCTGGGTCTAGTCCATTCATGGTCCTTGGTTGATAATTCAGTATCTGCAAACACCCTGGGACCAGGTTAGTTGGCTTTTTTGGTCTTCTTGTGGAGCTCATGCCATCTTTCCATCTATCCTTACCCCCACTCTTCCACAATGTTTCCTGCTCTCTTCCCAGTTTTTGGTTGTGAGTTTCAGCATGTGTTTAGTCTGTTGCTGGATGAAGCCTCTCAGTGGACAACAAGGTTAGACTTCTCATTCTGCAAGCATAGCAGAGTGTCCTTAATAGTGTCAGGGTTTGGCTCTATATCATGGCATGGCCAGGGACTGTGTGGACATTCCATCAATCTCTCTTCTATCTTTATCCCTGCACATGTTGTAGGCAGGGTAAAATATGGGTGGACATTTTTGTGGATGGGTCGGTGTTCCTCTCCTTCCATTAGGAGTCCTGTCTAGTTGGAGAGTTGCCTCTTCAGATTCCAAGTCCCCAGCCACTAGGAGTCTCTGCCAGAGTCATCCTCATATACTCTTAGGAACCTACCTTATTGCAGGGCTCCACTTTCTCTCAGAGATGTACCCACCCATAGTTTCTCTTCTCTCTGCAAGCCCTCTGTCTCCCCCTGCCCCATATCTGATCGCCCAGCTCATTTCCCTCAGGACTACCTCTCTTGTCCTGTTCTCTCTGTTCAAGCACTTCTATCTATTTTATTTCCTCTTTTCAGTGAGATTCAAGTGTCTTCCCTCAGGCCCTCCTTGTTACTTAGTTTCTTTGGGACTGTGAATTGTAGTATGGTTATATTGTTATCTATAGCTAAAATCTACTTATAAGAGAGTACATACAGTGTGTGTCATTTCTGGGTCTGGGTTATCTCACTCAGGATGATCTTTTCTAGTTCTATCCATGTGCCTTCAAATTCCATGATTTCTTTGTTATTAATAGCAGAATAGTATTTTATTATGTAAATGTAGCACATTTTCTTTATTCTTTAGTTGAGGGACATCTGTGTTGTTTCCAGTTTCTGAATATTACAAATAAATCTGCTATGAACACAAAAGAGTAAATGTCCTTGCTCTGTGGTGGAGTATCTTTTGGGTATATGCCCAGGACTGGTATACCTGTGTTGTATGGTAGAGCTATTTCCAATTTTCTGAGAAATCTCCAGATTGATTGCAAATTTGTATAATATACATTCCAGACTTTATGAAATAAAATGTATACAAACATATGCATGTATAATGGCTCATAGGACCAAATAAAATAATGATGATGATGCACACAGCCAATTTTATATGAAAGAGGTTTATTGAATGGACATAAAGAGAGAAGAGAGAAGGAGAGAGTGAGACATGATAAGGGAAAAAGATGTAGGCACCCCAACAGTGAAAGGGAAGATGGCAAGAGCCAAGAACCAAGGGGCACGGATTCTCTTCTGGCTACTTCCTGCTGACACTGGGGGGGGCTGTAGGGAGGTCAAAAGGCTGAAATGCTGGCCAAGTTCAGGAAGAACAAGCTATCCAGGGTCTGTAAGAACATCCATGGCTGGGAGGGAAAGCAGGTCCAGCTTGATGGAAGTCTCTGAGGTCAGATTGGAACACTTATGGTAGCTCCTTTGGTGCTATTTTGACTATAGGGAACATCTATATCTGACAGGATACTGAAATATGTATAGGCGGAAGAAAAAATTAAGGAGGTTATAAAGAAAATTCTTTTTGGGAGGGCGAACCGAAGTGGATGGTTTGGATCAGAGACTTG
The DNA here is from genome assembly GCA_010120015.1 of Rhombomys opimus. Lineage (NCBI taxonomy): Eukaryota > Metazoa > Chordata > Mammalia > Rodentia > Muridae > Rhombomys > Rhombomys opimus. Next base: position 947,401 of record REGO01000535.1, read on the forward strand.
AACATGGGAACCTCTATTTACCTGAGGGAACCTCCATTTACCCAATCACTGGCAGTAATTAAAAAGCCTTTGCTTTGTATCTGTCAGCTAAGGAAATTGAGGCCAAAAACGTTTGGTTACAGAAGTGTGTAATTTTATTTTATTTTTTTAATTTTTTCCTTATCAGTTACATTTTATTAACTCTGTATCCCAACCGTGTCACGATCCCTCATTCCCTCCCAGTCC
>REGO01000535.1:949019-993236 GCA_010120015.1 Rhombomys opimus
AGTATCTGGTTTTATGTTGAGGTCTTTGATCCACTTGGACTTTAGTTTTGTGCAGGGTGATAAATATAGATCTATTTTCATTTTTCTGCATGTGGACATCCAGTTGGACCAGCACCATTTGTTGAAGATGCTGTCTTTTTTCCATTGTATGGTTTTGGCTTCTTAGTCAAAAATCGAGTATTCATAGGTGTGTGGGTTTATTTCTGGGTCCTCTATGCGGTTCCATTGATCCTCCTTTCTGTTTTTATGCCAATACCATGCAGTTTTTATTACTATTCCTCTGTAGTACAACTTGAGATCGGGGATGGAAATACCTCCAGATGATCTGTTGTTATACAGGATTTTTTTGGAGATTCTGGGTTTTTTGTTTCTCCATATGAAGCTGAGAATCTTTTTTTCAAGGTCTGTAAAGAATTGAGTTGGTATTTTAATGGGAATTGCATTGAATCTGTAGATTGCTTTTGGCAGGATGGCCATTTTTACAATGTTAATCCTACCAATCCATGAGCACGGGAGATCTTTCCATCTTCTGAGATCTTCCTCAATTTCTTTCTTCAGAGACTTGAAGTTATTCTCAAACAGGTCTTTCAGAAGTGTGTAATCTTAAAGGCTCTTAAAGTGGACACTGTGTATAGAAATCTGAAATTCTCCAGAAGACATCCCAGAGGAGAATCTGGAGGAATGGACAAATGGACTATTCCCGTCGGGAAGGTAGGAGTCAGTGACCTGTCAAGGCGTACCAAAAGCAAGGTTTGGCTCAGTAGAGTATGATATTACTGAAAGACCAAAAGATAAATTAGCAGCTATTATTAAGACCTGAAGTAGGTATGTAAAGAAGTCTAGTAATGCCCTGAAAGGAAGGGCCACCTCACTGCATTCTTTCCCCACCCACTAGAGATAACAGTTGCTAGGAAACTGGCCCATCCCTCTAGGGAGGGACACCATGTCATTAATGGTCTGGGAACCTTCCTATAGCCAATCGATTCAAAATGTAGCATTTTGACCAATACATGCTTGCCAGGCAGGAATCGCCCCTGCCTTGGGCATGCTGGGATGGACCAGCATCTTTAAATCACCCAACTAACCTGGGCCTGGCGTGCTTGGCTCTCACTGCTTGGGTGGTGAGGGATGTGGGCCCAAGCTGCAGCTTGTAATTTACAATTAAAAGAACCTCATGTATTTACAGCAGAGTCTAGTTATTCCTGGTCTTTTGGGGATTGTGAACTGGGCAGAACAATTTACCTGATCCACAATTTGTCAGCATTGGCCAGAGACCAAGGGCACAGCTGCCCATAGGAGACACAATTTGCCTGGTGCTAGGATTTTTGTAGGCAAGCGTGAGTGGGAGAAACTGTATATAGAGGGGAAAAAAAATCTCTCCCAAGGGAAAGAGGAAGTCCTAAATGGAGGTCAGTAAAAAGTGTCAGTGGTAGCCAATGAAGAACATGGTTGGGAGTAGGCGTGTACCTCTGTCTCAAAAGGTACTAGGAAGTTGCTGGATATTCAACAGTCAAGTTTCCCCTACCAAGAGAGGCATTTGTGCTGATCAGTGAGGAGAACTCACCATTCAGTGGCTGGCCAATGGGGGGAACTCATTAATCCAGGCAGTGTTTCCTGTAGAAGGTTGCAATCAAGTAGCCAGGAAAGGGAAGTCCCAAAACCAGTGAGAGGGGAGGAATCCCACCCTCTAAGATAGGCAATAAGTGCAGTACTTATCTGGAGCCCAATTGACCTGAGAGGTGGATTCATGTGGATTATCTGCAGCTTACAATAATTATTTGTAAGTTTTAGGAAGGAGATACAACTTTATACATGTTAGCATCACAATTGTAATCTGCACTGAAATATACATTGTAGAAAAGACAGTAGACATACACATTCTTGTTAACAGCACAAGCATTCTTTAAGGTGAGCTCTGAAGGGAAGATGCCTTTCGTGAAGCAGAAGGGGAAGCTCACTTGATCTTAACCTTTAGTGTAAGCACACATTATGGAGATTTAAAATCTTGACCTTGGAACCATGATAGTGGGTGGTATAGTGGAATGTTTTTGTATTAGAGTCAGATTAATAAATCAGAGCTCTATTGATAAAGGTGAAAGCTCTGGACAGTCAATCAGTAATATAGCAACAGGAGGAAATATTAAGCCTTTTTTTTTAACCTATTTCAGATTCCTTAAATCACCTTAGACCTTGCAACCTTTATAACTTGCATTTACCAACCTTAAGACACATTCTTAGACTCTCAAACATGTGTAACTTGCGTTTACCAAACTTTAGACACATTCTCAGACCCTCACAAATTTTTTCATCCTTTGTATCTAGTTATTTACCCTGAGGCATAGTTGAGACTGCTATGAACATTTATTGTCCTTTAGCTAAAGGGATGGTAAAATGTTTCATTCAGGCTTGTTTCTTGAGTCTGACAACAAGGTATATTCTCTCTAGGTCTGACAATAACAACTCTAGGACTCAGGCTTACGGCTTGTTCTCCTGCACATGAAGAGAACTGAGAAGGCATCTGAAGTCTCCCAAGACAGAAGTTGGCAACATATTCACAGGACCCCAGTGTGAGGCCAAAACAGACCTGCATGTTACTCTCAGCTGGGCAAGGGTGGTGGAGGTCGCTGAATTAAGGAGCCATTTGTCCTCTGCCAGGCCAAAGAGCTGGAAGGCTGGAAGTGCCTGTGGCTATTGTGCTGGTTGAGCCTCCATGACTGGACACAGAGGACAAGCCTGCAAAGGAGCATTTTGACTTCCAGAGGCCAGTCTTCCAACAGGCAGGCATGGCTTGTTGAGGCAGCTGTGGGACCAACGTCACCTTTGACTGTCTTTGAAAAAGTCACCTGGCAGAATTGACTTTCGGCTATACTCCAGCAGGATGAGGCATTGTAGATCTTTTTTTTTTTTTTTTTTTTTTTTTTTTCTGAGTGGAAATGCCAACAACCTTAGAGCAGCAGCCAAGTTCTGGAGCATAGTTTTTGCTGTAGATGAGCCTGTCAGGAAGGCTCTTCTCTTATTATTTTTACCAATAATAAGAGTCACCTGTATGGTGACTCAAGGACCATCCAAAGCTGTTTATTAAAGATGGCAGTGAGACCATGCTTGCATCTATATTACTATAAATATATTTTTGGACATGTTAGAGGACTTGATCATCTATGAGATGGCTGACTATTAACTTGCATTCTTTAGCCATCAAATATTAGGACTTTAGGTTTTGCCCTGTTTAGTTGGAGCCTTAGTCATAAATATAGTCCATTAAAGTAAGAGCATAGAAGTTTTCTATATGATGTAGTATATAAAAAGTTTATAGTTCATAAAAGTCTAAGGCTCTACTATAGATTAATAACAATAGTATTTTTAAAAAACAAGACCAAGCATATTTTAACCTTTTGATAGTAAACATATAGCATAATGAACAAGTTTTAACATAAATAAATTCCTCTATAATTAATAGATCTTATTTAAGGTTATTGGTAAAAACTTGTACATAGTAACCCCTGAGTTATGAGTTTTAAAACCAACAATTTCATAGAACAGTATAAAGAATTTTAAAAATTACAATTGAATTTATTATAGCAAACCTACTAGCCAGAAAGCCTAGTAGTGAATCTGGATTATAGATAGCTCAAGGCAGGAGAAACAGCATTTATTAGTTTAGGAATTGATAAAGACATAGGCAGTTAGATGTACATTTTAAATTAACTTAATTTGAATAGACCTTTATAACTTTGAAATTTTGTCATTATATAAAATTTATTTTGTACCAGGGTTGAATCATATATATATAGCATGTCATAAAAATATAATTTTAAAGTTATATAAAAACTTCATACCAACATAAAATGAGACTTGTTTTTAGTCTAAAAGGAGAAAAAATAGGTATGATGAAGGAAGTCTTATAAATGTAAACCCAATGAGAAAATTATATAAATCATTAGATAAGAATTTACAGCATATATATATATATATATATATATATATATATATATATATATGTATTTTAAGAGCAGAGTGTATGGAAATCAGGAAGAAAATGTTTTTAAAAGCTTGGAAGTAGTACCTTAGAGGTCAGAAATATTGAGAGCCAGTGTTTAAATGCACAAGGCTTAGAGTTATGCTGGAATGGGGGGGAGGCGAGCACACAGCATGGCTTCTCTATTTTAAAATCAACATGGCAGCTCACCATGTGTGGTGTGCAACTGTAGCAGCACAGCGAGACTAGGTGCTTGCTGGTGGTCAAGGCTATTTTGGCCTGGCTCAAAACTCTGTGTGTCCATGGCATGGCTGATCGGAAGTCTGTGCTACTGAAAACCCTCGTCTGCAAGCCAGCCTCTAGTGGGAGGTTTTCCACGTGCAATTTTAAATCTTGCCGTGGGGCCTGAGGCAATGGTGCAATTTAAAGTCATCTATAGAAACATAAACAGTCATAGGCTATGTTTTGTTTAAATGATCATGTTGTTGTATGACATATATGTCACTGATTTTTTACTACTTTCAACTTGATTCTTTCATTTCTGAATCCTACCCATTACGTAGATGTAGTACAAATATATACTCTCCTGGAACTGACAAGACCTTGAACTTAAGCTGCTGCCGCACTGTAGATGCACTGATGATATAATGAATGCATGTTTTTTCTCTTTCACATCATCACATGACAAACTACCAATGCATCATTAGGGCTGATACTCCATGGGCTTTCCTCCATCACATTTAGTTTGTCTGTTGTAGTTCCATCTATCTGATATTTAACCAGTCATGTTCATGAGACTTTTTGAGTGTAACTTCTGACATTACTAGGAGATAAGATCTCACAACAACTCATGAGCTGGTTCTTATACTCTTTTTACCCACTCTCCTGCAACGTTTTCTAAGCCTTTCTGAAGTAAGCGAGTTGTTTTGTAGATACCTCAGCAGAGCTGGGCACCACAGTTCTCTCTATTTTCTTTGGTTGTAGTTTTATGTAATGATCTGCTTTGGTTACAAAGCAACCGTGAGGTGTGGAGACTATGAATATCCATGTATTTAAAGACAACTATTTACAGTGTAGTTAGAGATTATGCTGATTTAGGTAAATGGAGATTGTAGGTTCTCCTCTAAAATTCATGGCTTTATTAGTCAACTAGGTACTGCTGAGAGTGGGAAAAGTAGCCTAATTCAGGGAGCCCACACTGATTAGTTATCTAACACCAGATGTTCAGCCCTGAAGCCGTACATACGAGTAACATTATATAAAGACTGAGGAGGATGTATTTCTGGATGTACATGTTTATACATATGTAACAATAGTTAACGAAAGAGAAGACATAAATGAGTAACGAATAGTATATAGGAGGGCTTGGTTGGAGAAAACTTATGAGGAAATGATGTAATCATACCATAATATGAAGAAATAAAAGAAATAATACAATCTATCTGACAGTGTGCATCCTTAGTCTAGCTATAAATAAGCTTCTTGGGAATTAAAAAAGCAAAGAAAGCTTAACACTTCCGGCCAATTGCGGTTACACTGTGTATTAATCTAGGTGTTGCAGGTCTACCTTGTTGAATCATCACATCGTGATTTAATATGCATTTTTTTCTTTTTTCTTTACTATTAATTATACTTTATTCATTTTGCATTCCCCCATAAGCCCCTCCCTCCTCCCCTCCCGATCCCACCGTCCCTCCCCTTTCCTCATGCATGCCCCTCCCCAAGTGCACTGATAAAGGAGGTCCCCCTCTCCTTCCTTCTGATCTTAGTCTATCAGATCACATCAGGAGTGGCTGCATTGTCATCTTCTGTGGCCTGGTAAGGCTGCTCCTCCCTCAGGGGGAGGTGATCAAAGAGCAGGTCAATCAGATTATGTCAGAGGCGGTCGCTCTTCCCATTACTATGTAACCCACTTGGACACTGAACTGCCATGAGCTACATCTATGCAGGGGTTCTAGGTTATCTCCATGCCTGGTACTTGGTTGGAGTATGAGTCTCTGGGAAGTTTCCTGTTTTCAAGTTTTCTGGTTCTGTTGCTCTCCTTGTGGAGTTCCTGTCCTCTCCAGCTCTTACTCTTTTATATACATTTTTAAATTGCAAAATTTAACTTTAGTACAAGTTCACAAACAGAATCATTCTTATATTTATTGAGATAAAGCTTAGTTACTTCTAAAATTTTGCTTACACCATTGGCCAGTAAGTGTAACTAGAGGCAAATATTACAAAATCATGATTAGAGTTTTAACTGTTAATTGAAAGGATACACAGAATTTTCTAAGCTATTGAATTTCCCAAATTTAAAGGAAACTGTAATTATTCTTTTGCTCTAGTACAGTAGTTACAAGTTACACACAAAATAAGTTCAATGAAGATAATTACAAGGTGGAATGTCTCACAATACCTATATGAATACATTTTATAAGAATCATAAGTTTTTAAAATATTCTTTGGCTGACAGTTGTGTTTATTCTTATTATACTTGAAGAATATTTGGGGAATTTTGAAAGTAGAAAATGAATGTAAGGAAAGTAAACTTTTGAGGATTGGGAATTAGAGTTTTCTATTTTATGTGAAAATTTCGGTTTATTAAATCTGACACTTGGGAATCAAAGAGCACTAAGAAGTCTACATAGTGGAGTGATTCTGCGATATTAATATTACCTTTGGGGGAAGCAAGCTTTTCTGTATTATGTTTGTAAATTCACCTTTGACAACCTGAGAAAACAAAATAACATATTCTTTAAAAGGCATTTAGAAGATTGTCAGTGAGGATCCATTTTAAGTTATTTACTTCGTAAATCTATAACCATAAAACGCAGAAGGGTGAATTGAATTTTATCAGTATTATTAAATTACAATTTACAGAATATAAAATTCACTGATTTCTAACTAATTTCAGAGAACATACTTATATATTTCATTTATCATCATACTCCTGTTTTTGAATAGTCTAATAATGCCCAACAATATTTGGCGTCATTTTAGAATTAACACCATTTCCATATTTACTCCTAAGAAGCCAGTAAATTGTTGTTTTCACGGATTTCTTTTCTGGCTATCCATCATAATAAAAAAATCATTATCTTTCCCTAATTCTAATGCTTTTCAAAAATATATATTCCTGAACTTGTCAAAATATCTTTTTACTGATAGTAGTTTTGTGAATATATTCTACATATTATTTGGTCATCTGTAAAGTAATGTAAAATGTGTTTACACTTACTACTATTATAATAATGATGCTATGAGTAACAAAACCATATTCTCTTGTACATAGATATTTTTTATAATTTCCTAAGTTAGATATCCTGGAATATATTAATTCTGTTTTAGAATTTGGCCTTCAGTTTTGGTCTCCAAAAGTTTGTGTAAAGTCTCTATTGCCATTTTACATATTTATATACAATGTAGTACTGTTTGTTTGTCCACAAATTAGTCCAAATCTATTTTCATAAACTAATTCCAGTGGGTAGAAAGTGATATCGGGTGGATGTAGTACTGAATGATTATCGTTAATGCATTTTCTTTAATAAACTACTCATGCTGTTTGGCCCATATTTTATGTTTTGTATCTCCTTTATTTAGAGTTTTATGTTAATACTTTCCCCATTTTTATTGTTTTCAAAAGAAATAGAATTACAACACTGTTGTTTTTTTTTTTATTTTTGCATGCAGTACTTCTTATTTATTCTCCCTCCTACCTATCACACACATTCCCTTCAAATTGATAGTCCCTTTTTCTGTGATTATTTTGGTCACATACATGTGTACATGTATGTAGGCATATGCACAGCATACATAAAACAATAGAAATACAAGCTGATGAGTATGTTTTATTGGTACTGTGTATATGGCTGTAGAGATGACCATAGTGTTTTGGACAACCATCTACAGACTTAGAGATGAATTAAATACCAGCATCTATTTAAAATAGATTAAGTACACAGCAGCAGCTCTGACAGAAGGATGAAGGATAGGCAGAATAGCACCTAAAGAAGACTTTTTTTCCTTTGGACCTTTGAAATATCAAGTCATTGCTGGGTAGTATTCCATTGTGTAAAAATACCATAATTTCTGTATCCATTCCTCAACTGAGGGACATCTGGGTTGTGTCCAGGTTCTGACTATTACGAATAAAGCTGCTACAAACATGGTTGAGCAAATGTCCTTGTTGTGTAATTGAGCAATTTTGGGTATATACCTAGCAGTGGTATAGCTGGGTCTTGAGAAAGCGTTATTCCTAATTGTCTGAGTAAGCGCCAGATTGATTTGCAAAGTAGTTGTACCAGTTTACATTCCCACCAGCAATGGAGGAAGGTTCCCCTTTCTCCACAACCTCTCCAGCATGTGTTGTCACTTGACTTTTTCATCTTGGCCATTCTGATGGGTGTAAGGTGAAATCTCAGCAATCAAAAAGGAGGAAATCATGAAATTTGCAGGCAAATGGTCAGATCTAGAAAAGATCATTCTGAGTGAAGTATCCCAGAAGGAGAAAGACAAACATGGTATATACTTTCTTATATAGACCTGGAAGATATGATAAACATAATGAAGTCTATACACCTAAAGAAGATAAATAAGAAAGCAGACAGGAGGTAAGATGATCAATCTCACTTAGACAAATGAGATGTGCATTGGACATATGACAGGATTCTACCCCAGAAGGCATCTGAAAGACTCTACCAAGCAATGTTTCAAAACAGATACTAAGACTCAGAACCAAACGTTCAGCAGAAGGGGAATTAGTATGACGGGGAAAGGATAGGAGCCCAACAAGGACCAAATATATCTGGGCACAGGGTTTTTTCTGAAACTGTTTCTCCAAACAAGAACCATGTATGGATATAACCTAGAACCTTTGCTCGGAGGAAGCTCGTTGTAGCTCAATAACCAATGGGTTTCCCATAGTAAGGGGAACAGGGACTATCTCTGACAGGTACTCAATGGCAGGCTCTTTGACCTCCCAACCCCCAAGGGAGGAGCAGTCCTGCTAGGCCACAGAGGAAGACTTTGCAGCTAGCCCTGAAGATACCTGGTAAAACAGGGCCAGACGAAAGGGGAGGAGGTCCTCCCCTATCAGTGGACTTGGAAAGGGGCAGGGAGAAGCTGAGGGAGGGAGAGTGGGATTGGGAGGGAATAAGGGAGCGGGATACAGCTGGGATACAGAGTTAATAAAATGTAACTAATAATAAAAAACAATAAAAAAGAAATATCAAATGATAATTTTTGTAATTTAGAGCTGGGACGGTAGGTTTAAGATGTAAAGTGAATAAATTTTTAAAAATATATTTAAATTTAGAAAAGGTGTCATTATGAACTGATATTTATAATAAAATCAGTGTAAATTGTAAATATTATTGAATGTGATAGAGATAACATTAGATATGTAGCCCTAATGAAGGATATTAATATTTTAAAATATTATAGTTTTAAACATAAACATAGGCTAATTCTTTGTCAGGTTTTTAACTTATTTAAATTCTCTCTTTATATATATGGATATATATACATATATATATATGTATATATATTGGTTTTCAGTGAACATGTATTTTTTTCATCATCTGTTTTTTTATTTTTATTAATTACAGTTTATTCACTTTGTATCCCCCCTTGTACCTCCCTCTCTCCTTCCCTCCCAAACCCTCTCTCCCTCTTCCCCACCTGTGTCCCTCTCCCAGGCCACTGAAAAGGGAGGTCCTCCTCCCTTTCGCTCTGTCCCTAGTCTATCAAGGTTTCATCAGGAGTGGCTGCATTTCTTCTTCTCTGGCCTTGTAAGGCTGCTCCCAGCTGAGAGGGAGGTGATCAAACAGCAGGCCAATCAGTTCCTGTCAGAGACAGTCCCTGTCCCCATTACTATGGAGGCCACTTGGATATTGAACTGCCATAGGCTAGCTCTATGCAGGGGTTCTAGGCCATCTTCATGAGTGGTCCTTGGTTTGGCACTATAATGCTGTCTGTTAACCACCCAATCAGTGACCTTCAATTATGCTTTTTGACAGTGGTTCTTTGTTAGCTGGTTGTTTGTTGTGGCCCACCAAATTCTGGTTACCGTGCTTGCAAGATGAGCTCTCTATCACTGAAGAAATATTCACTACGTTGCTTCTTACTTGTTTTTGAACTTTTGCTTTTTTTCTGATTTTGAATAGTGGGTGTATATTTGTTTGTAGGTTTTTTTTTTCACCTACAAAAGCTTGAAACATTTAGCATCTCTCTTTACTGTCCTGTAATACTTGGATATAGTTTGTGTCTTTGGGCATTTTACTATCTTATCTGCTTTCGATAAAGTTGTTGTTTTTTTGTTTTTGTTTTTTTCTCCAATCTTTATTGCTTCAAATTCCAGAAATTATCGTTAACTTACAGCAGCTTTGTTACTTAGATGGTGTTGCTAACTCCTGTTCATAATATTTTATCTATTACACATAAATAAGAATCATCTTTGAAATATTTTCCAAAATTGGTTTTATCCAAAGCACAGTTTTGGCTGAAATTTTCCTTGTGGAAAGCATTGTGGTTGTAGATTTCCCTGTTTAGTTTTGTTTGGTTCTGTTTTGTTTTAAAAGTCCTCAGACTAAAAATATAATATCTTTCATTAATTCTTAGTAATTCAGCATATTTGGAGAAAGTGAGTGGCATGATTCTCTCATTTCCTATTATTTGTCATAATCGTTCACCTCACCTGGAATCGTTTATAAGTTCTCCTATCCATTGTTTAAAATTCTGTGAGGAAAAATCTTTTATCAGATTGACTTCATCAACCTGTATGAAGAGTTGTAAAGAGATTGATATTAGGCAATTTATTCTCAACATAATTAAACCATGTATAATTTGGGAAAAAAGTGGTTTTTTGTTTGTTTGTTTGTTTTTTGGTGAAATACAACACCTGATTCATAAGAAAGAATACATATATCAAAACTCAACCCAGGGTACATGTCATGTCATTTTTTTTTCAAGATAAGGGATGAGAAAAGTATCACGCCTTGCCTTAGTCATACAGATAACATAGAGAATATTTGCACTATCAGCTATCTCTTGTACTGGTGGAAGAAACTTGGCGAGCCTCTGGCCATAAAGATTGTTTAGATTACAAGCTATGTAAGGTACACAAAATTAATCAAAATTCTACATGTTTCACCTACTTCTAGAGAATGCAGAGACACACAGGTGGACTGAATGCCTTCATTGCCTAAGGGAGTGCCTCTGTTTCTTAGAGGTGAAAGTTCTGGCACTTGGGGGGTGGGTGTTAGATAGGTTGAGACCCTTGGTATTGGAGGATGCGTTGCCATCCTTGGTGAGAAATACTTATTTAAGTATGCTTGATATGAAAATACATGTTATTATAGGTATCATATGTAATTGTAGGTAAATAAGTATCAGTGTTTTATGAGGTTTTCAGACGGACTTGTTATTTTATACTCCTTTCTCCTTTCATGTTCACCTCTCTCACCCTTCTCTATTATTCCCCTAATTTTCCAATTTCTCACTTCAAATTTCTTTTACCTTGCTAACTCCCTCTCTTTTATACCTCTTCCAATCCCTTGTTTTGTTTTGTTTTGTTTTTCCTGGTTTCTGTGGTTACTCCAGATTATTCTTTGAGGTTAAATATTACATTTCATTGTTATGTACCATTCTTCTTTAAATGTGTTCTAATAGCTTGTCATTATTATTTGTATGCTTATAAAACTATTTACAGAAGATATAAAATTCCACCCTAAAAGACTGAAGAATCTTTACCATTTTTTTTTTGTGATTTTTCTTATGTATTTTTCTTGTGCTTTGAATATATACAATGAAAGAAGACTTTGAATTCCCTTTCCTTGTGCCTTCCTCTGAATGTTAGAAGAGAAACTCTTTTGATGCTGAAGATTTCCTGAAGGTAGGCTTTTAGATGTTATCTACTGAATCTCCGCTTCAGAGGGACTGTACTTGCTTTTGCTTTCATCTAGGTTTGGAACATTGTGGCATGCAAGGAATCATGAAATTCGCCTGGCCTAGACTCCTTGAGAGGCATGCATCATAGGTTTTTCAGGTTAGAGTACATGGCTCCTGGAACACTGTGTGCCTTTCATTTCTGAGAAACTGAGGCACTCCCTTAGGCAGTGAAGTCATTCACTCACCAGTGTGCCTCTTCAGTTTCTAGAAGCAGGTGAAACCTATAGAATTTTGATTAATTTTGTGTACCCCGTATAGCTTGCAAACATCATTATAGCCTGGCAAATAAAACTGTATTGATTCTGGCAACCGCCATTGTGTTCTGTTTTTGATAAGAGTATAAAATCTGATTGCTTGCAATAAACTTGTCACATCCTCAAACTTGCTTCGATTCCCCTCAACCTGACCCATCAAGATTCGTTTCTCATTAGTCATATCAGGTAACCTTGGCCCAGTAAATAAGTGCTGGTGCTTACAATGGCAAGAATAGGTACCCAGGGTCTTTACACTGAATGTTGTATTGTTCATCTGTGAAGTTTTTAATAATTACATTTAGAGCAGATAGCAGAGTCCAGTGGTCTATTGTCTTTCTAGCTTTGATTGGAGAAAGCATATATGTTTTAATGCCAGAAGATTCTGATTTCCTGCTGAGGATTTAAAGCAGGGATTCACCATATGTGAACGTTCTAGCCACTGAACTATATCCCCAGTCCTCCAGAAGGATTTTAGAGATAACTCTTCTAAGTTTTTATCAGCAAGGGAATAATAAAATTTTCAGTGAAACTTTTCATAATGGAGAATTAGTTCCTGATTAATTACATAAGGTTCATTACCTTTTGTACTCCAAATCAGATTTTAGCTTTTGAAATATTAGCTCTGTAATAATTGTTTTATTTAGACGATGAAACAAATAGTGACAGGAGAAGGAGATTTCATCTTAATAATTAGAAACACTGTTGACTACAAGCTGAGGATGTTCAGATGAGGCCAAGATAAATTTAGTGAAAAGATAAAAATATGATTTCTGTGATTAAAATCTATAAAAAGTAACAAATATGATATCTAATATCTTCTCAGAAATTAAGTATTCTGGCTTTTAAATAATTGTATAAGATAGAACTTCTTAATAAATTCTTTGCATTGTACTACTTATATTTTATTACACAACTTTCCTTATAACAAGGCTTTTGAAGAATTTGCAAAAGTATTCTATGCCTGCTTACCTAAATGCCAATTATATGAAGGTTATCATTTTTATTGTGCAATGGTCCACTTGCACTTTTTGTGTGGTTGAATGAATCTGCATACTATAGATAAGTTTTCTCCCTAACTTTTTAGCAAAAATTATCGTATTTTTGTATGAAATTTGATGCACTTACCTGAGTTTTAGTTCTCATGTTCACTGATTTTATGAAATTAACACCAACCATAGAAAAAAATTAAAGCATTTGCAAAGAGTATAATGTCAACATACACATTTCAGCTCCACAGTCAACACAGAAATACATTTGTTTTTATTAGAGTTCCTATTTCTGCGATGAAACCCATGACCAAAATCAACTTATGAATGAAAATGTTTATTTGGCTCACATATTCTGAATCATGATCCCCTGGGGGTAGCCAATATAAGAATTCAAAAAGAGCAGAAATCTAGAGGCAGGAGCTGATGCAGAGGCCATGGAGGTGTGTTCCTTATTGGATTAATCATGATAATTTACTTAGCCTGATTTCTTATGAGCAAAGACCACCTTTAACAGGTGGTTCCATCCACAATGGGCTGGGCCCTCTGTCATCTCCAACTAATTTAAGGAAATGCCCAATAGTCTCGTCTGCTTGCAGCACTACTTTCTCAAATGACTAAAACTTGTGTCAAGCTGACATAAACCTGGCTAGCACACATCTTCATACTGCAGCTCAATATTTGAAGATTTTATACACTTTAAATTGAACTTATTAAGGCCAAAGAAATATATTGAAATATAATCTCCAAAGTGAAATCCCTACTGCTTACTGACAAGACAACATGAAAAAAAAATACCAAATTTGTTTATCTTTATTCTACGGAGTGATTTTATATTTTGGTTATTGTTTCATTTTATTCCACATAAAATTATAAAGAAAACTGTTGCTGTAAATTAAAAAAAAAGTGTTAGGCTTGAGAGACCAAAAGATAAGGTAGCAGCGATCTTTAAGATGCAGAGTAGGCAGAGTAGGCGCGGTATAGTTAGTAAATGCCCTGAGGGGAAGGACCGCCTCCCTGCATTCTTTCCCCACCCACTAGAGATGCAGTTGCTAGGAAACTAGACCCTCCCCCTAGGGAGGGACACCTGGTCATGATCAATAGTCTGGGAACCTTCCTATAGCCAATTGATTCAAAATGTAGCACCTTGACCAATAGATGCTTGCCGGGCAGGAATCGCCCCTGCCTTGGGCATGCTGGGATGGACCAGAATCTTTAAATCACCCAACTAACCGGGGGCGGGGCGCTCGGCTCCCACCGCTTCGGCGGTGGGGCTGTGTAGGCCCCAGCTGCAGCTTGTAATTTTACAATAAAAAGACCCTCATGTGTTTTGCAACGGAGTCGATCCTGGAGATCTTTTGGGGGCTCGCAAACTGGGTATAACAGGCTATATAATGTTTATTCTTTCTGGCCTTATGATTAGCATGGTGGCATTATTTAACCTGCTAACACAAATAATAAGTCATATACACCTGTTAGATTTTAAATTTGCCGTATTTACCTTGGACTGGGCACATAATTAGCCACATTGTGTGCATAACCTCACCCTCCATCTCCCAGCCCACCCCAATGCCATCCTTCTTAACTATCCTAACTTCCATCTATAATCTTATAAACACTTGCTTTTATTCTTCATCTGAGCCTTTTCATGACATTATTGGAGTCCTTACTTCTGGTTCCATATGGTTTCTTCTCCAAGTTAACCAATGTGGCATCCTTCTTCTTCTCTTCCATCTGCCTCTCTCCTCTTCTAGTGATTCCTGCTGCAATTCTCCAGAGCCCTGGAACCCTAGGCACGACTCTCCCCTTCTGCACTGTCTAGGTATAGGCTGTGTAAATAACCAGTCAGGTATAATGACTTATACCTGTTTTACACAGTTTTACACAGACAAGGATGTGTGTATCCAGCTGGCATTAACCAGATCTTGAGAGCCAGTAATTACCATTAGACCAACCTCCATCAGGAAATATGTCATTAGCATATCAATAGGAATCTATCCTACCTAAAATTATACAATATAATTGGTGTACATGAAGGTTAAGAGATATGGTTTGGTAGTCTCTTGGCAGTTACATATAAATGACTGTAATCACAGGTATACTAGAATAACAAAACAAAGTATTTATTGTCCTAAATCCTGAGACTCCTGGATTCTTCATTCCCAAAAAATAAGTATTGTAAAATCATCATGCATGTACTATATGTGTCTGAGAGGAGTATGTTAGCAGGTGCAGGCATGTGCGTATGCTTTGTATGTGTGTTTGTTTTCAAGCACAAAATATGTTCTCTCTGTAGTTGTTATACACATGATGTATGTGGGTGTGAGTGTGTGCATGACTGTGTGTGTCTGTATGAAGGCCAGGGGTTAATGTGATAAGACTTTGCCTGTACTTCTCTATTATTCTTTTCTTTGAGACATGTTGAGAGACCAAAAAGATTAAAAATTAGCAGCTATTATTAAGGCCTAAACTATGTGGGTGGAGAAGTCTAGTAATGCCCTGAGGGGAAGGACCGCCTTGCTGCGTTCTTTCCCCACCCACTAGAGATACAGTTGCTAGGAAACTGGACCCTCCCCCTAGGGAGGGACACCTGGTCATGATCAATAGTCTGGGAACCTTCCTATAGCCAATCGACTCAAAATGTAGCACCTTGACCAATAGATGCTTTCCAGGCAGGAATCGCCCCTGCCTTGAGCATGCTGGGATGGACCAGAATCTTTAAATCACCCAACTAACCTTGGGAGGGGCGCTCAGCTCTCACCGCTTCAGCGGTCGGGGCTGTGTAGGCCCCAGCTGCAGCTTGTAATTTACAATATAAAGACCCTTATGTGTTTTGCAATGGAGTCGATTCCTGGAGATCTTTTGGGGGCTCGCGAATTGGGTATAACAATGTTCCCTCACAGAACCCAGAGCCATTGTTTTCTCACTGAGCCTGTCTCTACCTCTGAGCTTAGGGCTTAAAGGGTCATGTAGCTAATCTTTGTTTTCTTCTTTTCCTTCTAATTTAAGATTATTTACTTCACATCCCAAGGGTGCTTTCTTCCTCCTATCCTCCCAGTACCCCATCCTCTCCATTCCATTCTCCCTTCCCCCCAGAAAGGGTACCTTTCTCTCCACTCCCATATTAACCCTCCTCAGCACATCTTAGCATATCCTCATCCACTGAGGCCGGGCAAGGCAGCCCTGCTAGGGGAACAAATCCAAAAGCAGGCAGTAGACACCACATTAGGACACAGAGAAAGAAGATCCAGACAATCCTAATGAGACCTGATAGGGGAGGGTCAGATAGTAGGGGAAGAGGACTTCCCCTATCAGTGAGCTAAGGGACAGACATTGAGGCAAGAAAGGTATGGAAATTGTGACAAGGAGGAGATAAGGGAGGAGGCTACAGCCAAGATACAAAGGGAATAAATTGTGATCAATAATAATAAGAAAGAAAAAAATATATACAGCCCCCTCTCCACTCATCAGATGACCCATGTTCTTTGATCATCAGAAGCATGTGAATAAAGTTTCAGCTTGGTAGTGAAATATAACAAACACATTCTCTTAGCCAGTACATCTTTTGGAGAAATTTGATAAGAGAAAGGAGGGGAAACACTTCCAATTACAGGAAGCTTCCAGTTCCCATTTTAAAAATTACAGTATTTACAAGCCTCTTTGTCTTTGCTCTTTTTATTTCAGGAGCTTGGGAGGAGAGGGGAAAACTATTTATTTTCCTCCATTTGCAGTTGACGATTTATTTTTAAAGACCATTTCAGGAAAGATGATTGTAATTCTAATTAATAGCTTGTCAGGAAAGCAAATGCTTCAGCAGATCTGTTGTCATCATGGACCCACCAGATGTAAAACTGACATATTAGTATGTGTGCCTGCGTTTGTATCACTTACACAGTTTTTTTCTCTCTATGCTTTATCTCCATCAAGGGTATAATTTTAAAAGACCTCTCAAACATCTTAGAATTAACTTTACATGAAAAAAAATAGCTATAATTATACACTTAAAATATTAAAAAAAACTAGAAAATAAGTATTGATATTTAAAGATAATTAAAATCTAATCCAAGTCTGATTAAAAAGGCCAGGCTCTTTACAGGTGATGATCAACAGTTTTGCTAGTAATATTCTGAATTAAAGAAATATCATTTATTTCACATAGGCTCATTCTTATTCCAACCTGTACATGCTGGAATGATTGCCTCTTATCTTCTAGGAGGTTAATTTACTGTTTGTCCTCTTTACTGTAAAATTTCAATACTGCAATGAATATATCAAATTTCCACCACAAAATATGAGGGTTTTTTTTGGTCTTTTCCTTACATCTTAAACACTGTAAACACTGAGCAAAACATATATGCATGAAGGTATCTCACAAAGAGTATATTTAGGCTTTTCGGTGTTTTGAGACTACAGTATTACATTATCTTCCTTCCTTTTGCTGTCTCCAAAGCTTCTTACATGTACATTCTTGTTCTCTTTCTCTCTCTCTCTTTCTTTCTTTCTTTCTTTCTTTCTTTCTTTCTTTCTTTCTTTCTTTCTTTCTTTCTTTCTTTCTAATTCATTGTTCTGTCAAAGTGCTCATAATTCTGGAATAGTTCACAAATCAAGAAATAGCAATGGCATAAATTATCTTGAAGACTATTTTAAATTTTACAGATTTCTTCCTGATTTCTTTTTACTCCAACTCTTCTTGAGTTGAGGTTGAGGCAGGGATGTATTGTATGAAAGAATAAATATAAGATATTTTTATATAAAAATAAAATTATAGCTCAATAATTCATTAATTAATAAGATAAAATACAACAAAATCAGAATAGGACTAAACAGAAAAAAAAAAAAAAGCCAATGCCAAAGGAGAAAAAAAATCACATATAGACTCAGAGACACAAGATTTGCACACATAGGACCCTATAAAAAACAAATCTGGTATATGCCCAGGAGTTGTATAGCTGGATCTTGAGGTTGCCCTATGCCAAATTTTCTGAGAAAGAGCCAGATTTATTTCCAAACTGGTTGTACATGATTATATCCCCACCTGCAATGGAGGAGCGTTCCCCTTCCTTCTCATCCTCTCCAGCATGTGTTGTCGCTTGAGTTTTTGATCTTAGACATTCTGATGGTACAAGATGAAATCTCAGTCTTTTTATTTGTATTTCCCTGATGGCTGAGCATTTCTTTAAATGTTTCTCTGCCATTCAATATTCCTTTTTTGAGAATTATCTGTTTAGCCCTGTACCCTATTTTTTAATTGGATTGTTTGGTTTGATGGTGTCTAATTTCCTCAGACCTCTCTATATTGTTGATATTAGCCTTCTGTTGGCATATACCCAAAAGATACTTCACCACTCAACAAAGACATTTGTTCAACTATATTCATAACGGATTTATTTGTAATAGCCAGAATCTGAAAACAAACTAGACTTCCCTCAATGGAAGAAATTGTGGCACATTTACACAACATAATGCTACTCAGCTATTAAAAAAAAAGAAACCAACAACAACAACAAACACTCAAACACACACTAACAGGGATATCATGAAATTTGCAAGCATATGGATGGAACTAGAAAATATCATCCTGAATGAGGTAGCCCAGAAGCAGAAAGACACTCATAGTATATACTCACTCACA
Source organism: Rhombomys opimus (assembly GCA_010120015.1). Classification (NCBI taxonomy): domain Eukaryota; kingdom Metazoa; phylum Chordata; class Mammalia; order Rodentia; family Muridae; genus Rhombomys; species Rhombomys opimus. The sequence continues at coordinate 967,800 of REGO01000535.1, forward strand.
AGTGGATATTAGACATTATAGGATAAACATAGTAAAATCTACAGAGCTAAAGAAACTAAACAAGGAGTAGCCTAAGGAAGATGCTTAAAGTTCATTCAGAGTGACAAACAGGATAGACACTAGAAGCAGTGGAAGAGAAAGATCAGGAAAGAGGCCTAATATAGAGGTCCTCTGAAAAGCTTCATACTACAGCGTAGTGAAGCAGATGCTGAGACTCAGCGCCAAACTTTTGGCAGAGAGCAGGGAGTCCTATGAAAAAAGTGGGGATAGAAGAAACCAGAGGGGACAGGAACTCCACAAAAAGGCCAACAAAGCCAAAAATTCTGGTCAGAGTGGTGCCTACAGAGACTGATGCACCTACCAAGGACCATGCTGGAAGAGGATCTAGACGCCCTCTCAGATATAGCCAATAGGCAGCTCGGTCTGCATGTGGGTCCCGAGTAATAGGAGTAGGAACTGCCTCTGTCATGAACTTGGTTGCCTGCTCTTTGACCATTTCCTCCTTGCGATGCCATAGAGAAAGAAGATCCAGGCCATCCGGATGAGATTTGAAAAGCTTTGTTCATATGGCAGTGGAGGAGGGCTCCCACTTTCAGCGGACTAGGGAAAGGAAATAGGAGGGAAGTGGGAGGCTGTGGCAGCTCAGTAACCAATTGGTTTCCCAAACTAAGGGGAACAAGGACTATTTCTAACAGGAACTCAATGACTGGCTCTTTGGCCTCCCCACCCCGCAAGGGAGGAGCAGTCCCGTTAGGCCACAGAGGAGGGCTTTGCAGCCCTTCTGCAAAGGGAGAAGATGAGGGAGGAGGCTACAATCGGGATATAAAATGAATAAAATGTAAAACATAAAAATAAAGTAACAGAAACAAAAACCTAGAAGCCCTAATGTATCCTTCTTTTTAAAGGAATCTGTAAGAAGGACCTGATACAACATTAAGGGAAAAAGAAACCCAAATGATATTTTTGAGTTTATTTTGTGTTGGCCATCTACTGATGGGAATGGGGCTTGACCTTATTACTTCAATGAAATTTTCTTGAAGAAAACTGCTTTTCATTTGCAATTGGTTATCAATTAGAACTAGCTTCTGGGTTAAGAATGGGGGCATGTATCCACTTCTCCCTCAGCTCTAAGACCCCATCAGGTGCAGACCTGTGCAGGCCCTATTCATGTTGCCACAGTCTCTGTGACTTTGGACTAATACTTGATTTCAATGGAAAATGATTGCTTGATTTTAACAAGCAAGTTGGTTAAAAATATGATTTGTGAATTATAATATTTCTTCCTTAAATGATGTCAAAATATGATTGCAGGAATGTCTTTTATTTGGGATTACTGTGAATGGGTTCCTGCAGTTCTTAGGTCAGAGGCTTGGTCCTCATCAGGAGAGCATGACAGTACATGGAGTTCTTATAAGGCAGAGTAAAATAAAAGGAGATTAGGATGCTGTTATCAGAAGGATATTTATTACTGAGTTCTGATTTATTCTTGTAATTATGGTATTAGGAAAGAACAAGGTTGATCTCTCCCCTCTGTCAAGATTTTATCTCACCTTATAGGCTCTCTCACTTGTATATTTTGTTTTTTTCATGATGACATCTCAGGTCCTGTGATCTAGTTGGGTAGCTTATCTAGAAATTTAACCAATTTGTCCCTTAGTATTTTGGATACTCACATACTCAAACTACAATTTAATTAAAGCCTTTCAGTGTATAGTACTCCAATTTAGATTTTGTAATAAAATTATAACAGGTGATAAGAATATTCTGTCTTAAAATAGGCACATATAAAAAATATCATAAGCTCCTTTCTCTTTCAGCTTAATTGCTTAATTTAAATAGTTTACGCAGAAGAAGTATATGTGTTCTCTATGTGTACTTTATAACGCAGTGAAACCATTGAACTCAGAACCTTCTTACTTGGTTCTTACTTGACATCTTACTTGGTTCTTTCTGATCTGTACTGTCTGTGCCTTAGTTTACACTTCCATCACATCTCAATTTAATCATTGCTGTAGTTCCCTACCTTAATTTCAGTGTGTGAATGTTAACGCAGGAACCATGTCAACAGAAATCTATACATTTCATATTCTTGCTTAACTTTGACCAGTACAAATAAGTAAAATGAGCTGGAATGAGAGTCATCCCATAAAGCCATGTGTGTCAGGCTCTAAACAAGGACTCCACTGAGGGAGGAAAGGTGAGATTAAAACACTATAGGCTCACCAAGAAGGATTTTTGAGTGCCCAAAAGAAGGTTATTTTTTTTCAGATTCCCACAAGAGCCCTACAAGGACAAGAGAGCTTTGAGCTCTGGCCATTTAACTCTGGGTTTTTTTACTTCAGCACAGGAATGAATGATGACATCAACTATGACTTCAGCACAATGATGAATGATGGTGTCATCGACAATGAATTTATGAATAAAGCTTCTATGAACATAGTTGAGCAAATGTTTCAATATGCTGCAGCATTTTTTGGGGGAGAGCCAACCCATGACACTATTAATGATAGTCTGTTATGCTTGCATACAGAAACCTAGCATAACTGTCTTTTGAGAGGCTCTACCCAGCAGCAGACCAAACAGATGCTGAGACTCACAGCCAAACATAGTCAGAGCTAGGGAAGCCTTGTGCAAGTGTTGGAGGAAGGATAGAAGGACCCAGTGGGAACAAGAACTCTACAAGAAGACCAACAGAGTCAACTAACCTAGGCATGTGGGAGCTTACAGAGACTGAAGCACTAACCAATGACCACACATGGACTAGATCTAGATCTCCTACACATATGAAACTGATAGACAGCTTGGTCTTCATGGAGGTTCCTTAGCAAAGAGATCAGGGGGCTGTTTCTGACATGGACTTTGTTGCCTGTTATTAATTAGGTCACTTCCCCCTAGAGGGGCTGACTTGCCTGGCCTAAGTGGAAGAGGATGTGCTCAATCCTGATGAGACTTGATGTGCTAGGGTTGATATTGAGGTGGGGTTCCCTTTTTCTAAGGAGAAGGGGAGGGGCAAAGAGGGAAAGAAGGTGGGAACATGGGATCAGAACAAAAGGAAGGAGGGGGCTGTGGTCTGGATTTAAAGTGAAGAAATAAACTTAATTTTAAAAAAATAGACACATCTAAAATTAAAAACAATATTACCTATAATGTGATGACTAATATTCAGTGAGTTGTTTTAAATGAGATATACAATTGCCAAAGAATAACTTCTGACAGGAGAAAATATGTTCTGGTTATTCATACATCTCATGAGAATAATTTTTACTGATATAATTTATTTTTAGTTATGGTTATGTTTCTCGCAAGTATGTGTTAGTTAGTGAAGGAACTCTAAAAGGCCAGGAGAGAGGGTTGAATTTCCTGGAACTGGGGTTACAGGCATTGTGAAGCTCCCAGTATGGGCTCTGAAAACTGAAATTAAGTCCTCTGTTAGAACAAACAATTTTGTTTGGTTGGGTTTTTGTTGTTGTTGTTGTTGTTGTTGTTTTGTTTTGTTTTGTTAACTGCTAAGACATATCTGCAGTTTTCTGAATAACTATTTTAATTGCTTCAAAATAATAGGTCAAATGAACTATGAGTGTGATCATAATTTAATAAATTGAGATTGTGTATATCATGTGGATTATAAATATTCCAGAGAGTGAAAGAATCCAACAGTGCAAAACAGGATGGTGAAATATTGCTGTATGTGTGTAGGTGCCTAGGAGTTATATCTAGAGCTGAAAATTTGAAGGATATTTACCAGAGGAAATTATTTAGGAGTTGATCAAGACAAACTTTGGTAAAATTTTTAAAGAACACTCTAATTCAACGTAAACAGAAATTATGGTTGTCCTCATATCTCAATCTCTGAAGTGATGTATTGCAAGCAATGATTAAAAATGCTAAGAGCACCATACTATTTACCACTAACTTGTTTTATTGGCCAAATAGTCTCTAAAGTATATAATAATTATTTCATGTTATAAACTCTAATTGTCTGCAAGAGATTTTTCAGAATATGGTCAAACCATTTTTTCATCTGATGTAAAGGTTACTTATGTTTAGAAAATATATATGTATATATATATTTCTTTATCCAATTCCCATATTAATTTAAATATTTGCCAGTTGTTAAAATGATTTATTAGAATAAATATACTATGCACAGATTGAAAATAGGAAAACTGTATTTTACTGTGAAGATTTTTGCCTGCATGCACAAAACACACAAATCAACTGTAAGTTTATAGAATTATGACAACTCTACAGTATGTGATTAATTATTTTATGAAAATAAGGCAATACTCTTTACTATGTGTTTAATTTGTGTGAACATATTTTCCCAAACCCCAGTTTAAATATTAAACTTGCCTAGAAAGAAAATTTAAATTATAGACTTTTAAGGTTATGCTAAGTATTGCAATGTGGTACTAACCTTTTACACAGATGGAATACAGTCCCTGTCTGCCATTTCAGCACCTGCCCTTCAGGGTGTTTATAGCTGATATTTTAAACATACAGTAAATGCTGAAAGAAAATTTCATACAGCATAACCAACAAGTATGCATAAAAATTCACCTCTGTAACTAAAATTCTGTTACATACCTATTTAATCTTATTTTGTAGGATATACGTTTTTTCTTCTATAGCAATAAAATGCCACATTTAAAATCAATCTGTGCATAACTCACTCTCATGGATTAAAAGCTGTAGCTAGTGTGCCAGATTTAGCAGAAGCACAAAATGGAAATGTCACCTTTTCTTTCGGGTGAAACTATTTTGCCTTTGCATTGAATAAAATACTCTGAGTTTAACATTAACTTTAAGAAGAAAAATTTTGTGTTAAACCCAAAGTTCACCCAAATGTTATGTATTCAGAACTATTACTAAGTAACAGAATTCCAAGAACATATCATTACCCAAAGGCAAAACCTTAAAGCCATTGTTCTAATTTCTTCCTTTTTGAGTATATTTGGCATTCTCAGTAGGTTAGAAATACTATCTAGGAACTACGAAATTTCTCATGAGCTGGACCATACATCCACTATGGACTAATGACCACCACTTTTTTTAACTTGATCACTGATTTCATCAAGCCAACTGAAATGAGTACATGACAGATGCTGACAAATATTCAGTGTCTCTCATACACCACTGAGAAAATCCTCTGGTTTTCTGCTAAAGAATGTTGGTTCAAATGATTGTTTGGTGGTAATATATATTATTATTATTTATTATATAATTTCTTAAAGGAGAAGAGGAGGAGATACTGTGTTGGAGATAAAAACAGTATTGATACAACTACAACTATTATTTTGATCCTTTTATGGAAAGCTGCTAAGCTGCCATAGATCTCGACTTCAATATAAAAGCCTTTTAGTTTTAGAAGTAGAGGATTTCAATATATCTCTTTTTTAGTTCTTTGTGGTGATATTAATTGTTGAATTTTGTAACAAAAAGGAAAACAAATTCATCAAAGTGACCTTTTCATTGTTTTCAAGGAAGTCTAGTGGTTTTTGTCCTTATTGTTTGTCTGTTTTTTCTTTTTTTGTCAGTTGTAAAGATTAACATGAGCAAACAGTTCAGGATAGTGATTGAGTATGATTCTCATGAATTCAAGTATGTTTTTTTTTTTTTTTATTAACTTGTTTCAGTGGTAGACTTCACATGGGAAGCCATTGAGTATGAGACAAAAGTAATTAAAAAAAACCCACTTAAGTGTAGGAGATCGTTATCAGTAATATTGCAAAGTGACCTTTTCATTGTTTTCAAGGAAGTCTAGTGGTTTTTGTCCTTATTGTTTGTCTGTTTTTTCTTTTTTTGTCAGTTGTAAAGATTAACATGAGCAAACAGTTCAGGATAGTGATTGAGTATGATTCTCATGAATTCAAGTATGTTTTTTTTTTTTTTTTATTAACTTGTTCAGTGGTAGACTTCACATGGGAAGCCATTGAGTATGAGACAAAAGTAAATAAAAGAAACCCCACTTAAGTGTAGGAGATCGTTATCAGTAATATTGCTTAATGATTGCTTGGTAGTTTTTACATATCTCATCAGTTGTTGCACACCACAAATTACCACGCAATTACATGAAACTCTTACCTAAATATCTTCAAAACTACATGCAATGGCTTATAAAGTTTTAGTGAAATGAATTCATTTCAGGTTCATTAACTATAATAATAAACTGTATTCTTGGACATATCACGGTAATGACAACTTTACTATAAAAATTTCAGAGATCACAAGAAAATATTTATGACCACATCACATACAGGAAACTGTATTCTAAAATGGAAAGACTATTAAATAATCATTGCATTTATTAGACAATCACAATTTATACACCAAGAATTCGATCAAAGTTAAGGACATGTCGATTTTTCTTCAATCTTAAAAATACCATAAGATGATGTTGTAGAAGTTAGGTAAAAATAAGTTAATAGAGGGGCCAAGATGGCGGCGCCGGGAGAACACTATGTCTGAGAAGCAGGAAAACACACTCCGTGCAGCGACCAGGAGACTGAACTCTGGGCCCTAAAACTGCAGCAATCGTGTTTCCCAGGTGAGGGGAGGCTCCCACAGCATGGGAATTGGTCGGGTCCACTCTCGGCTGCCCAGCCAGAACCCGGAAGAGAACCAGGCTAATGCGGGCTTTGGGTCTCCAGGCTGGTGCCGCAAGCTTGTATGTCCCAATCACTTTCCCAGGCTGATTGGTGGGCACAACAGTGCCAGAGACTGGGAGTCCCAGTTGCAAAAAAAAAAAAAAAAAAACATGGGGAAGGAACGTTGCAAGACTGATCACAGGTCACCCAGTCTTTCCCTGGAAGGTCTCACTGACCGCGGGTACCCGCTGCCATCACAACTGAGTACCCGCCACATGCGGGGAGCAGCTGTGCACCCAGCTCAAAACCCCTACTCCCTCTTGGGAGGAGGCAGGAGGCGTCCAGCAGAATCTGCCACAGACCACATTGTCTGTACCCCAACCCAACATCGGGGCTGAGAAAACCCAATCCTTTCAGGCACTCCCCCAAACGCTGCCATAACCCAGCCGCAGTGGAGCAGAAGGATAAAGAGGTGCACAGTGGCTTCATAGTGCCGGAACTCCAGTGCTGCCGGCTGCTCCTAGGAAACAAACTTCAGCTCGGGATCTGGGACTGTGGTCATTCTACACGTCCTGAGATTCGCCTGGGTCCAGCACAATAAGGTATAGCAGCAAGTTCTATCACTGGCACCCCCGCACCCCCGACACCTGGCCAAGAAACCCTGGCTCAGGATCAGACTGAGAAACCCCAACCCCTTCTGGCACTCCCCTGAGAGTTTGTCATTGTTACTCAATGACAGCTGGGTTAAGGAAGAAATAAAGAAAGAAATTAAAGACTTCCTAGAATTCAATGAAAATGAGGGACAACATACCCAAATTTATGGGACACATTGAAAGCAGTGCTCAGTGGAAAATTTATACCACTAAGTGCCTGCAAGAAGAAATTCATAATATCACATACAAACAACTTAATGGCCCAACTGAAAACCCTAGAAAAAAAAGAAGCAGATACACCCAAGAGGAGCAGACGGCTGGAAATAATCAAACTCAGGGCTGAAATCAATCAATTAGAAACAAATAAAACTATTCAAAGAATCAATGAAACAAAAAGCTGGTTCTTTGAGAAAATCAACAAGATAGACAAACCCTTAGCCAAACTAACTAAAAAGCAATGAGAATCTATCCAAATCAACAAAATCAGAGATGAAAAGGGTGACATAACTACAGACACTGAGGAAATTCAAACAATCATTAGGTCATACTACAAAAGCCTATATACGACAAAATTTGAAAACCTAAATGAAATGGAAATTTTCTTGATAGATTCCATCTTCCAACATTAAGTCAAAATCAGGTAGAAAGACTGAATAGCCCTATAGCCCGCAAGGAAATTGAAGAAGTCATTCACAGTCTCCCCTCCAAAAAAAGCCCTGGGCCAGATGGTTTCAGCACGGAATTCTACCAGACCTTTAAAGAAGTGCTAACACCAATTCTCCTCAAACTATTCCACAAAATAGAAACAGAAGGTACATTACCAAACTCATTCTATGAAGCGACAGTCACCCTACAAAGACCCAACAATAAAAGAGAAGTTCAGACCTATCTCTCTTATGAACATTGATGCAAAAATACTCAATAAAATACTTGCAAAAAGAATCCAAGAACACATCAAAGATATCATCCACCATGACCAAGTAGGCTTCATCCCAGGAATGCAAGGGTGGTTCAACATACAGAACTCCATCAATGTAATCCACCAAATAAACTAACTGAAGGAGAAAAACCACATGATCATCTCCTTAGATGCTGAAAAAGCATTTGACAAAGTCCAACACCCATTCATGATTAAAGTCTTGGAGAGATCAGGAATACAAGGCACATATCTAAACATAGTAAAGACAACATACCGCAAGCCTATAGCCAACATCAAACTCAATGGAGAGAAACTTAAATCAATCCCACTGAAATCAGGAACAAGACAAGGCTTCCCACTATCTCCATACCTCTTCAACATAGTACTTGAAGTCCTAGCCAGAGCAATAAGACAACTAAAGGAGATCAAGGGAATACAAATCGGAAAGGAAGAGGTCAAAGTGTCACCATTCGCAGATGATATCATAGTATATATGAGCGAACTCAAAAATTCAACCAGAGAACTCCTCCAGCAATAAACACCTTCAGCAAAGTGGCAGGATACAAAATCAACTCAAAAAAATCAGAAGCCCTTCTGTATACCAAAGACAAAAATGCCAAGAAAGAAATTAGGGAAACAACACCCTTCACAATAGCCACTAATAGCATAAAGTACCTTGGGGTGACACTAAGCAAGCAAGTGAAAGACCTGTTTGAGAAAAACTTCAAGTCTCTGAAGAAATAAATTGAAGAAGATCTCAGAAGATGGAAAGATCTCCCATGCTCATGGATTGGTAGGATTAACATTGTGAAAATGGCCATACTGCCAAAAGCAATCTACAGATTCAATGCAATTCCCATCAAAATACCAACTGAATTCTTTACAGATCTTGAAAAAAAGATGCTCAGCTTCATATGGACAAACAAAAAACCCAGAATCTCCAAAACAATCCTGTACAACAACAGATCATCTGGAGGTATCTCCATTCCCGATCTCAAGTTGTACTACGGAGCAATAGTAATAAAAACTGCATGGTATTGGCATATAAGCAAAAAGGAGGATCAATGGAGCCAAATAGAAGACCCAGAAATAAACCCACACACCTATGAATACTCGATTTTTGACAAAGAAGCCAAAACCATTCAATGGAAAAAAGACAGCATCTTCAACAAATGGTGCTGGTCCAACTGGATGTCCACATGCAGAAAAATGAAAATAGATCTATATTTATCACCCTGAACAAAACTAAAGTCCAAGTGGATCAAAGACCTCAACATAAAACCAGATACTCTAAATCTGTTAGAAGAAGAAGTGGGGAACAGCCTAGTACTCATTTGCACAGGAGACAACTTCCTGAACAGAACACCAACATCACAGGCTCTAAGAGCAACAATCAATAAATGGGACCTCATGAAACTGAAAAACTTCTGTAAAGCAAAGGACACAGTCATCAAAACAAAACAACTACCTACAGATTGGGAAAGAATCTTCACTAACCCTTTATCTGACAGAGGACTAATATGCAGTATATACAAAGAACTAAAGAAGCTGAAAAGCAGCAAACCAAGTAATCCAATTAAAAAATGGGGAACAGAGCTAAACAGAGAATTCTCGACAGAGGAATATCGAATGGCAAAGAAACACTTAAAGAAATGCTCATCCTCATTATCCATCAGGGAAATGTAAATCAAAACGACCCAGAGATATCACCTTACACCCCTCAGAATGGCCAAGATGAAAAACTCAAGTGACAACACATGCTGGAGAGGTTGTGGAGAAAGGGGAAAGGTAAAATGATCAATCCTCACTTAGAAAGACAAATGAGATGTGCATTGGACATGTGACAGGAGTCTACCCCAGAAGGCATCTGAAAGACTCTACCAAGCAGCATAGCGTTTCAAAACAGATACTAAGACTCATAACCAAATGTTTGGCAGAAGGGGAGTTAGTATGACGTGGAAAGGATAGGAGCCCCACAAGGACCAAATATATCTGGGCACAGGGTTTTTTTCTGAAACTGTTGCTCCAACCAAGCACCATGTATGGATATAATCTAGAACCTTTGCTCAGACGAAGCTTGTGGTAGCTCAATAACCAATGGGTTTTTTATACTAAGGGGAACAGGGACTATCTCTGACAGGAACTCAATGACAGCCTCTTTGACCTCCCCACACCCCAAGGGAGGATCAGTCCTGCTAGGCCACAGAGGAGGACTTTGCAGCCAGTCCTGAAGATACCTGATAAAACAGGGCCAGACGAAAGGGGTGGAGGTCCTCCCCAATCAGTGGACTTCAAAGGGGCAGGGAGAAGCTGAGGGATGGAGGGTGGGATTGGGAGGGAATAAAGAAGCGGAATACAGCTTGGATACAGAGTTGATAAAATGTAGCTAATAATAATAAAAAATATAAAATAAAAAATAAATAAAAATTTTTAATACAAAGTCAATAATTAAAAATGTTTAAGAATTTGTAAATGAGGATGGCTTAGCAGTTAAGAACATTGTCTGTTCTTTGAGAGGTCCTCAGTTCAATTCCCAGCAACCCCCTGGCAGCTCACAACCATTTATAATGGGATCTGATGCCCTCTTGTGGCATGCAGGTGTACATGCAGATAGAGCATTCATACAAATTAAATAAATAAGTCTTTAAAAAAGAATAACACATTTACAATATTATAGTCTGTCATTAAGATTTTTCTGATAATAATTATAAAAGTCTAGTAATATGGTTTTCTGAGCAAGATTTTAATAGCCTAAAAATTTTTGGTTAATCTAAAAACAAACAGAATTAAAAAATTGAAAAGTGCCCTTCCCCTTTCTCAATTGAACTTTTTTAATTGATAAGATGATTAAAGAAAACCACATGCCACCAAACTGTCACATTTTGGAGCATTCAGTTTCAAAGGAACAATTACCAAAACTAAGACTCATGGACCATTACAGAAATATTGTAAGAGACAGAGGACCAGAAAATTTGATGTGAGATTATTTCCCTCATACCTACTATTACTCTCTATATCTATTAAGTCTCACCATCATAAAAGCCTGAACATGAGCTAAGAAAGGACAACAAATATAGATAACGCCAAGGGAGACAGAGGAAAATCATTGAGGTCTACTTTGTTCCAAAGTATACACAAAGAAACACTGGCAATTAAACTGCTAAGAGTTGAATAAATAGTCTTCCTCAGCATAAAATTGATTACCGAAACCAAATGGTCAAACATGAAAACATACATCAAAGTCACATTATGCAGACAAAGCAGATTTTTTTGGAATACATATGTATATTTATATTGATATGAAAATCCAATTCATGAAAAAAATAAAAATAAAACAGGTCACGACGTTGGAAATGAGCAAAGCAAACTGGGAGTCTCCTCTGGGAGAGTTTGGGGGATAAAAAGGAAACTGACAAATAATATAATGAAATTACAATTTTAAAAAATAATTAAAAAACATTCTCTGTTAATAACACCACTTCCCATGTTCTTAGCACTTATTTAGTAAGCGTAAAATATGCAGCATCTATTGTACATGGTGGTACAACCTAGTGACCCTATCTTTGAATTGGTGGCAGAAACATCAGAAGTTCAAGGTTTCCTCAGTTACACAGCAAGTCTGAGGACAGCCTGCACGTGCTAGTTAATGCCATGTCTTAAAACCTCAAACCAAACAACAAAAGAACAAAAAGGGGGAACTGTAGAGAGCTGCGTAATGCCATGCCTTAAAGATGGAGCTGGTTTCCGCCTTCCACCTTCCCGATGGTGAGTGCTCTCTATCACAAACAACTCCATATTTGGCTAAGGCTGAGGATCTGGCTTGCTTCCGTGTATGTGGACCTATCTGCATTGCCCACGAGGCATGCTAGGGTTGGCTACCCAGAGGCTATTTAAGCTGTGGGCTGGCTTTCCCCAGGGCCAAAAGATTGTTTAAGGTTCCTGAATAAACTGCATTGAGAAGAACAACAACAACAGAAAAAGATCAGAAAGAAGGAGAGGAGGACCTCCCCTATCAGTGGACTTGGGGAGAGGCATGCATGCAGAAAGGGGGGGAGGGTGGGACCGAGAGAGGAGGAGGGAGGGGCTTATGGGGGGATACAAAAGGAATAAAGTGTATTTAATAAAAGTTAAATAAAAATTTTGAAAAAAAATAATAAAAAACATAATAAATAATAATTTATAAAATTAAAAAAAAAGTTTAGCAAAGAGTCACAACATAAAAAGTTGTTAGCAGTGGTGCCTGACTGCAGTTCCACCTCTGGAGATGTGGACAGACAAGGGCACAGGGAGATTCCTTTCTGGATAGTCTAGGAAATTTTTCAAGTTTCAGGTTTAATGTGAGAGCCTGTCACAGAAAAAAAAAAAAGTTGGAGAGAAATAGTGATATACAACATATGTCAAGCTCTGTCTTCCATGCACAATATACATACTTATATGCACATTCAGACACATGTGCAAATAAACACAACAATATAGGTAAAATTTGGGGGTCACTCAAACATACGCTGACATCATCTGCTAGAAGTGATACTTTGACTTCTTCCTTTCTAATTTGTATCCCCTTTATCTCATTTAGTGTTCTTATTGCTCTGGCTAGGACTTCCAGTACTATGTTTAAGACTGATAGAGAGAGGGCTGCCTCGCCTTGTCCCTGAGTTAAGTTTCTCTCTGTTTAGATTGATGTTGGCTATAGGTTTGTTGGACCTTGTCTTTAATTTAATTGTGTGCTTTATATGCCTTATCTCTCCAAAACTTTAAACATGAACAGGTGTTGGATTTTCTCAAGTGCTTTTTCAGCATCTAAGGAGATGATCATGTGGTTTTATTTTTTTTTTTTTTCAGTTTCTTTATATGGTGAATTACATTGATGGATTTCCCTATACTGAACCAACCCTGCATGCCTAAGATGAGCCTACTTGGTCATGATGGCTGATATCTTTCACGTGTTTTACATTCCGTTTGAGAGTAATTTTTATTAATTTTTTAACATTAGCTACAGTTTATTTACTTTATATCCCAGCTGTAGCCCTCTCCCTCATTCCCTCAGTGTCCAAGTGAGTTCCATAGTAATGGAAACAAGGGCTGTCTCTGACATGAACTGATTGGCCTGCTCTTTGATTACCTCTCCCTGAGGGGGGAACAGCCTTACCAGGCCACAGAGGAAGACAATGCAACCAATCCTGATGAGATCAGATAGACTAGGATCAGAAGGAAGGAGAGGAAGAATTCTCTTATCAATGGACTTGGAGAGGGGCATATGTGGAGAATGGAGAGGGAGGGTGCGACGGGGGATACAAATTGAATAAGGTGTAATTAATAAAAGTTAAAATAAAATATTTTAAAAAGAAAATTGTTCATTTAATTTAGATTTTCAAGTTTTGTTGCATACAGGCTTTTGAAATTGGACCTAATGATTCCTTGGATTTCCTCAGTATCTATTGTTATGTGAACCTTTTCATTTCTGTTTTGTTGGTTTGGATAATGTCTCTCTGCATTTTAGTTAGTTGGCTAAGGGTTTGTCTATCTTGTTGGTTTTCTCAAAGAAAAAGCTCTTGGATTCATTAATTCTTTGAATTGTTCTCCTTGTTTCTAATTTAAATATTCTGTGATATTGAAGAAAATATCAGAAGATTGAAAGATCTCTCATGCTCATGGATTGATAGAGTTAGCATAGTAAAAAATGGCTATCCTACCATAAGCAATCTACAGATTCAATGCAATTCCCATAAAAATACAAACAAAAATATTTACAGACCTCAAAGAATAATTCTCAATTTCATGTGGAAAACAAAAACATAAAAAATCAAACCAGAATAAGTAAAACCATTCTGTACAAAAAAAAATAAATAAATAAAAATCTGGAGTTATTTCCATCCCTGATATCAAGTTGTATTATAGAGCACAGTAATAAAAGGTCATGGTACTAGAATAGAAACAAACTGGAGGGTCAATGAGATCAAATGGAAGACAGAAATAAACCTACACATGTGAATTTTTACAAACAAGTCAAAACCATACAATAAAAGAAAGTCAGTATCTTCAACAAATGGTGCTGGTCTACATGTAAAAACAATACAAATTAGAAAAATATATAAATAAATCCATTCTTATCAACTTGCACAAAAATAAAATCCAAGAGACTCAAAAACCTCAACATGAAACCAGACACACTAAATCTGTTGGAAAAAAAAGTGATGATTATTAATTACAGTTACTCATTTGTGAGACAAACCCCTTGCTTGTAGATATTAGACATATAATATATGATAAACATACTAAAATCTGTACACCTAAAGAAACAAGAAGGAGGACCCTAGGAAAAATCCTCATTCAGAAAGGCAAACAAGAGAAAATAGGGAGCAAGAGAAAATAGGGAACAGGACAGAAGCCTACCACAGAGGGTCTCTGAAAGACTCTACCAAGCAGGGTAGCAAAGAAGATGCTGAGACTCATAGCCAAACTTTGGGCAGAGTGCAGGGAATCTTATAAAAGAAGGGTAGATGGAAACATTTGGAGGGGACAGGAACTCAAAAAGAAGACCAACAAAACCAAAATATCTGAGCCCAGTGATCTTTGCAAAGACTGATATTCCAAAGAAGGACCATGCATGGAGATATCCTAGAATCCCTGCTCAAATGTAGCCCATGGCAGCTCAGTCTCCAAATTTGTTCAGTAGTGAGGGGAGCAAGGGGTGTCTATGACATAAACTCAGTGGCTAACTCTTTGATCACATCAACCTGTGGGGTGCAGCCTTACCAGGCCAAAGAGGAGGACAATCCAAACAGTCCTGATGAGACCTGATAAGCTAGGGTCAGGTAGGAAGGGAGGAGGACCTCGCCTATCTATGGACTTGAGTAGGGGTATAGAGGGAGAAAAAGAAGGGAGGGTGGGCCTAGGAGGAGACAAGGGTGGGGACTACAAATGGGATACAAATTGAATAAATTGTACTAAATGAAAATAAATTTTAAAAATGAAAGAGCAAAAAAAGAGAGAAATGGTGAAGAGCCTTGAATGCATTGGTGCAGGAGATAACTTCCTAAACAGAACACCAAGTGCTCAGAGTCTAATATCAACAGTCAATAAATAGGGCCTCATGAAACTGAAAAGCTTCTGCAAATCAAAGGACACTCTCAACAGAATAAAACAACAGCCTATAGACTGGGGAAAAATCTACACCAATTGTACATCTGACTGTAGGCTAATATCCAGACTATATAAACAACTCAAGAAGTTAAACATCAACAAAACAAATAATTCTGTGAAAAAAAAATAAGGTACAGAGGTAAACATAGAATTCTCAAAGGAAGAAAATAGAATGGTGAAGAAATGCTTAAAGAAGTGTTCAGTGTCCTTAGTCATCAGGAAAATGTAATTCAAAATTACTCTGAGATTCCATCTCACACCCGTTAGAATGAGTAAAATCAAAATTTCAAGTACAACACTTGCTGAGAGGGATGTGGAGCAAGGGGGAACCTTGGTGGGAATATAAATTGCAAACCAGTTTGGAAATCAATCTGTTGCTTTCTCAGAAAACGTGAATAGTGCTATGTCCAGAACCAGCTATACCACATCTGAATATATATTGGAAAGATGCTCAACCATACAACAAGCACATTTGCTCAACTATGTTCATAGCAGCTTAATTCATAACAGCCAGAATCTGGAAACAACCTAGATGTCCCTCAGTGGAGGAATGGATTCAGAAATTGGTACATTTACAGCTCTCAAAAAAAAATAAATAAAATAAAAAATAAAACAAACAAACAAAAACAACTAAAAACAACAACAACAAAAAACAAAACAAAACAAGAAATATCCAGGCAAATGAGTTTGTCCTGAGTGAGATAACCCAGACGTAGAAAGACATGCATTCTATATACTCACTTATATGTTGGATATTAGCCACATAATATAGGATAAACATACTAAAATCTACAGACCTGAAGAAGCTAAACAACAAGGAGGACCCTAAAGAAGATGCTTAATTCTTATTCAGAAAGGGTAGCAGGATAGACAAAGGAAGTGATAGAAGAAAGGGAACAGAAGAGGAGCTTACCACAAATGTCCTCTAAAAGACTTTATTCAGTAGGGAATCAAAGCAGAAGCAGTGTCTCAAAGCTAAACTTTGGTCAGAGGAAAGGAAGTCCTATGGATGAAGCAGGATATAGGAGTACCAGGAAGGAACAGGAATCCCACAAAAAGAGCTACAAGCCAAAAAAGCCAGGAACAGGAGGGACTGATGCATCAGTGAAAGATCATGAATAGAGAGGACCTAGACCCCTTGCTCAGATGTAGGCTATCGGCAGCTCAGTCTCCATGAGGGTTCCTTAGTAAGGGGAGAAGGGAAAGTCTCTGACTCTGACATGAACTCAGTTTCCTGTTCCATGATCACTTCTCCCTGGTGGGGGGACCCAGCCAGCAAACAGAGGAAGAGACTCCAGAATGTCCTGATGGAACCTCATAGTCTAAGGTCAGACAGTAGGGGAAGAGGACTTTCCCTATCAGTGGACTAAGGGAGAGGAATATGGGAGGAAAAGAGAGGGAGGGTGGGACCGGGAAGAAATGACAGAGGGGACTACAACCAGGATACAAAATGAATTAATTGTAAAATAATAGTAATAATAAAATGTTTAAATTTCTGATTAATCTCTCTGTGTATGTTTATATGTGTGTTTGTGTGTGTATAGTTTTGTGTGTCTGTCTGTCTGTTTGTTTTAGTCAAATTGTTTTAGTTCTATTGTAGGTCTCAGTTCTTTCCTTCCACCAAATTGTCCTAGTGACATATGTAAGAGTCAGGTTAACACACAGCATTAACTTGATGGCCCATATTTTTCCCACTTGATAAAAGTGTTTTGTAGATTTAACTACAATTAGGGTTCTTTTCATGGCCAAAATTATGTTACCAATATATCACAGGGCCTTTATGTAATGTGGCATATCAAATGATATTTACCCTGATGATGTTTTTTGCAAATATCTCTTTATATACTAATGGTGTTTTATTTTTCTTCTTTATATTTGTTTAGGACAAATCCAGGGTATTGATTGTAGAGACACAATGACTCTGCCATGGTGAGCATAAAAGTATAGAGCCATTTCATGGATAGGAGAACAAAGTACAATGTTGACAGCATCTTTTTATGGTTTATAGAATGTACTTCAGGATATATTTTTAAAGACACATGAACATATAGCAAAGTGTTGTTTTCTCAAAAGACAGGAAAGAAATCAGACTCAGGAGATTAAAGAAGGTGCCTAAATATAAGAGGGTAGCAACTGAAATATCAGATTCCAAGTCCAATACTTATTTTCATGATTTATTTATTTCCCCTCATGAGGGACAGGAAAAATTCATCCAAGATATTAAAAGGAAACACAATTATGGCAATTCTAATTTTGTAGATATTACTATAACATAAGGTTTTATTTTTTAATTGATGCTGTAAATTTGCCAAACAGATTTTCATGGAATAGCACAAAGTCAAGTGGAAGACATGCATTTCAAGTAGATTAACACAGATAAGTTGAGTACTTATTTAAAAAATATTCTGTTGTGCTTGAAAATAGGACCTAATATTTCCCCCTTACAAATGGTACAAAGAATTAGTTCTTAAACACTGAAAAAGTCTGTTAGTACAAGTCTTAAAACTAACACTGAGAAAATGATTGTCAAAGGTTCAAAAAAATTTTTTTTTACTTTTTTATTTATTTTTTTTTACTTTTTTCCTTATCAGTTACATTTTATTAACTCTGTATCCCAGCCGTGTCCCGATCCCTTATTCCCTCCCAGTCCCTACCTCCCTCCCTCATCTCCACTGTGCCCCTTTCCAAGTCCACTGATAGGGGGGGACCTCCTACCCATTCATCTGATCCTGTTTTATCAGGTATCTTCAGGACTGGCTGCAAAGCCCTCCTCTGTGGCCTAACAGGACTGCTCCTCCCTTGGGGGGTGGGGAGGCCAAAGAGCCAGCCATTGAGTTCCTGTTAGAAATAGTCCTTGTTCCCTTCACTTTGCGAAACCAATTGGTTACTGAGCTACCACAGGCTACATCTGAATATAATATTTTGCTCTATATTCACAATACACTGTTAGTAGCATAAATTAATCTCACACCTTTGCTTTTTTTTTTTTTTGTCCATGGTCTTTTGAAGTGTAGTTGGCTATAATATGTGTACTCCAGCCTTTCTGTCAAAGAGAGAGGTTTTTTCCATCAAAACACACTCTCAAACACTGCTTCAGTTCATACTTTGTCAGTTGTGGGGCCCTCACAGAGGGATTAAAACAAATAGAAGACTTGATTTTGATAGATTTTAAGTAACTAAAATTAACATATGATCCAAATTGCTAAAAAAAAATCTATTGTTTTTTAAGAAAAACACTACAAAATGGAATAGTTTTATTTTTTTTTACTCTAAAGTTCCTAAAGATGTAGACATCTTTAACACATTTGCTATTGGGAAGTTTCACAGACATTGTTTATCTAGTCTTTCTCAGTAAACTCAGATAGAAAAAAAAACATATTTAATTTTATAGAATGTTTATTGAGGGCACAGAGAGTATCAAAATTAATATCAACTTATTAAATAACAAGTAAGAAAATAAACTAAGCTGGAAGATTGTAACAGTACGAACACTAGTAGAAGACCTACATGGTATTTATAGCACTAATGATACCAATAATTATAGATTTAAACTGGGTTTATATGTAATTATTTACTCGAGGACTAGAAGTTCATTTTAATTCTTTCTCACTGGTATTTCTTTCTTTCATATACAAATTATAGCAACCTTCAGTGAGGGAAAAGAGGAATTGTTATATATGAAAGCTAAATCATTAATATCTTATTCAAACAATTCTGTATATGGAAGAGATTTCAATGAGATTTGAATTTGTTTTATATATACACAGATAGAAAGAGAGAGAAAGAGACAGGCAGTCAGAGATGAGGCACAAAGATAGAGATTTGCATTTTTTAATATAAAGATTTTTATTAAAATGTAAAGAGAAATATTTCATGAAAGCAATGCCACAAATACACATTTTCTTCTATTTTAATAATTTTTAAAAAATATACTTTACATCCTTGTTGTTGCCCCATCCCTTCTCCCCTCCCATTTCCACCCTGTCTCCCTCCCTCAAAAAAGGGGAGCTCCCTTTCCAATCCACCCCATCTCATCAAGTTACATCAGGATTGAGCATGCCCTCTTCCCCTGTGGCCTGGCTGGTCACTCCTTCCAGGAGGAAGTGATTATAAAGTTGACAAGTGAGTTCATGTCTGATGCAATCTCCACCTCCCTTATTAGATGACCCACATAAAGCCTAAGCTGCCAATCTGCTACATGTGTGTAGGGAGCTGAGGTCCAGTTTGTGCATGGTTCTTGGTTGATGATTCAATTATCCTGCCTACAAGTTGTGCAGAGATAAAGACAGAACAGTTAGAGCAGAGACTGAACGAATGCCCAACCAAAGACCCATCCTATCAGAGAGTGTAAACCCCTTACACTATGAATGATACTCTGATAAGATTCCAGACAGGAGCGAGGCTGAATTGTCCTCTGAGAGGCTTTACTCAACAGTACCTCTAAACACATGCAGAGACTCACTAACAAACATTGAACGATTTGTAGGGAGTTTTGTGGAAAACGTGGGAGGAAAGAGAAAAGGACAGGAGTTGACAGAAGCTCAAAGAAGACCGACAGAGCCAGTAGAACCTAGAGGGGCTGCATGAGACTGACATTTAAATGCCATGACCTTGAGAAATCAAATTTAACTCCTAGAATTCTGTAGTAAATTAAACTTGGCTATATCAATTCATTTTCTCTGGGACAATATCAAAGCAGATTTCCTTCCTATCATTGATAGTTGGATTATTTTGAGACTGAATAATTGTTGCAACTGCTCTGATGATTGAATTCATTCTCAGCTTTGTACTTGGGACAGGCCTGGGGAATTTTTATTTCTTTTTTTTTTTTTCTTTTAATAATCTTTTTTTATTTTTTGTCTTTTTACTAAATATGCATTTGGTTAATATATGGTTCCAACAGTAGTAAAGCATTCTGAATTAATATAATTTTTGTAGTTACATAGAAACAAACCCTTATTTTTTACCAGTTATCTAAAATATTTTATTTATTATGTGCCTTATATACAATTTAAATACTATAGTTTTTAAAAAGTATACAATCCACACATATGTACATTTAGTATGAATTTTAAATTTTTTGTTATAAATATTATATGTGATATTATTATTAGTATTATCATTTATAACAATTTATTAAATTTTTATCCCAGCTTGGCACCCTCCCTTGTCTCCTCCCAGTACCACTCTTCATCCTTATTCTCTCCCTCCATTAGTCCATTGAAAGAGAAACTAAAAACTTAAGAAAAAAATAAATAAATAAAACCTCACCTGACTGATCTCTTCTGTTTTGTTTGATTGAAATCAGTGGAAGGCTCTCTGATCGCCTACCACTGTGGGATGCAGCTTTGCCAGGCCACAGAAGAAGACAATGCAGCCAGTCCTGATGAGACCTAAAAAGCTAAGGTCAGATAGAAGGGGAGGAATTTTTATTTCTTATGCTTGGTATTTTATGAGTTTTTCTGGAAATAAACTATCACATAGGTATTCACTGAAAACAAGAGAGCCGAAAAAACAACCCTATCCATGCATAGCCTAGTGTACCGGAAGGTTTGTGAGAGTCATTTACGCATGGTTGCAGAGTTACATTCAGGAGTCAGAAAGAAATGAAGGCATTTGTGTCACTCTTGCATGAGCAACAGCTGCAAAGACCTGGATACCTGAAAATACATAATGGATGCTTATCTAGCTTTGATGGTCAGAGGTTCTAATCTCATCTCATCCACAAATACTGTGCACACAACAGTGGGAAGGACTATTATAAATTTTATCAGTCTCAAAAGATTTTGATAGTTTTGAATTTCATTTACTTCCTTGGACTTATCAATTGCACACACATGATTTAAATATTATGTATACCATATATATGTGTATATCCATCCATCCATCCATACATACTTGGTTTAAAGATTCTGTTTCTTCTTGTGAAACCAAGAAGGTCTTGCTGAGATGGAAGCATCAACCAAGGACCATGCTTGAACTGGGCATAATCCCCCTAAAAACACGTAGCAGATGGGCAGCTTAGGCTTCATGTGGTTCTTCTAGTAAGGGAAGTGGAGACTGCATTGGAGAAGGACTCACTTGCCAGCTCTTTGATCACTTTCCCCTGGCTGCACTGCCTTAGCAGGCCACAGGGGAAGAGGACATGCTCAGTCCTGATGCAACTTGATGAGATGGGGTGGATGGGATAGGGTGCTTCCCTTTTATGAGGGATAGGTGTTGGGCGAAGGGAGGGAGGGAAGAACTGGGAAGGGATAAGGGATGAGGCTACAACCAGGATGTAAAGTGAACAAAAAATTAATTAATTAGAGAAAAAAGAAGTAACTGACAGTGAAAATGCAACAGCTAAGTACATTTCCATGGCACTACTTATGTTGTATAAACCGAGGTTTCTCAGTGATAATTTAAGAGCTTTGTAGCGTTATCTTTCCTCAAACTTTTCTAGGGTTCAATTATGTTTTGCTACTGTGAGGACCTCTAAACTTTTAGTAATCTTCCACATACATATTCATTTATGTGTTTGTGTATACATATATGTGTGTAAAATTAGAATAATATAGTATAATATTATAAGCATATATTACAGTTATATTTTAGAACATAATAATTATCTATAAATGGCCAATTACAGCCTTCAGTATTGGCAATGGAACTCTGGGCCTTTAGCCTGCTACTAAAGTACTCTATTACTGATCAGTCCCATCAATCTGCTTTTCAGATATTTTGGGTAAATATTCTACATATATTTTGCACGTGTTCACCATTTTCTTATCATTTATTCATCACATCTAAAAATGATTTAATCATTATTTCAATATTGTACATACCGTTGTTCAATGTAATATTTCATTCATATGTATTTGTAACAATAATCATACATAATTACAAGTTCATGTTTTCAGGGTGTTTATATTACTCATAGACTTGTTAAAGGATTTTTTCACTCTCCTTTCCTGTAGAAATGACTTTAGCTTAACACAATACATTAAGTCTGAGTTACAACTATATACAAATGGAAAGAATCTATTACAATTAAAATTTTAAGAAGTGAACTCCCATTGAATAAGTTACATAAACAAAACTAAATGTTCTACAGATTGGCAGTGAAAGAATAATTCCCTGTATTCATTTTGTGGATATGAGAAACAGAAAATCATATTATTTTAGTGTGATGGAATGATTATATGAATTTCAGAAAATTGAATAGAGAAAACAATACTTGCTGCATTTCATCAAGAAAATATAGATAGCTGCTGAAAATTGTATAAGGGAATACATTTGTAAAGAGTGACGTAAGTGCTTTTTGTTTTTTGTCTTTTTTTCATTTTAAAAAAATATTGATTGATTGATTGATTGATTGATTGATTGATTCACTTTACATGCCAATCTTAGCCGTCTCCCTTCTCAACCTCCCTTCCCCACTGTCTCTACTTCTTTCTTCGTTTCCTGTCCTCTATTCTTCAGATTAGGGGAGCCTCCCACCCCCATTCACCCTAGCACATTAAGCCTTATCAACAAGTACTGCTTTCTCTTCCCCTGTGGCCTGGTAGGGCAGTCTTACCAGGGAGTGAAGGATAGAAAGCAGGCAACAGAGTCTATGTCAGAGGCAGCTCCCACTCCCCTTACTAGAGAACTCACATGAAGCCTGAGCTGCACATCTGCTACATCTGTGAGGGGCCTATGTCCAGTCTATGTTTGGTCCTTGGTTGATGCTTCAGTCTATGCAAGCCCCTCTGGGCCCTGGTTCTTGGCATGTGTTGGTCTTCCTGTGGAGCTCCTGGAACCTCCAGGTCTTTCTATTCTTCCTCCCACTTTTGAGCAAGACTCCCTAGGCTTCACCCAATGCCTGGCTGTAAGACACAGCATATGTTTAGATCTGCTGCTGGGTACAGCCACACAGAGGACAGCTATGCTAGGCTCCTGTCTTGTTCCACTCTTCAAACACTTCCACTCCCTACTCTATTTCACCTTCTGGGTGAGACTTTAGCATCCTCTGTGGGCCCTTCTTGTTGCTTACCTAGTCTTTGGATCTGTGAACTTTAGTATGTCCATTCTGGACTAGATGGCTAAAATGTGCTTATAAGTGAGTACATAT
Organism: Rhombomys opimus; assembly: GCA_010120015.1. NCBI lineage: Eukaryota > Metazoa > Chordata > Mammalia > Rodentia > Muridae > Rhombomys > Rhombomys opimus. The sequence goes on from REGO01000535.1 coordinate 991,197, forward strand.
CATGTGTATCTTTCTGGGTCTGGGTTACTCCATTCAGAATGATCTTTTCTAGTGCATCCATTTGTCTCCAATTTTTTTTTCATTTTTTATCATCTTTTACAAAGCTGTTTTATTTAGTTTATTTACTTTACATCCCAAGTGTGTCCCCTCCCTTCCTTAGACCCATTCCCCCCACTTTTCCTCCTCCTTTCCCTTATTACTTCCCCCTAAAAGGGGAACCCTCTCCCCCCATATTAACCTTCTTCAGCACATAAAACCACATCAGGACAGAGGATATCTTTATCCCTCGAGGTCAGGTAAGGTAGTGTTGCCAGTGAGAAATGATCCAAAAGCAGGCAACAGAGTCCATGTTACAAATATCCCACACTATGTGCAGCAGCCCTATGTCCAGATCATGCATGCTCCTTAGTTGATGTCTCAGTCTCAGAAAGCTATTATGAGTGTGGGTTAGTTGTCACTGTTGCTCTTCTTGTGAGGCTCTTACACCTCCATATCCTTCCATTTTTCCCCTAAAACTTCCACAGTACCCCCCAGAGTTTCACCCCATGCTTAGCTGAAATTCCCAGCATTTGTCTCAATCCACTGCTAGCTGGAGCCTTCCCGATTACAGTAAAGTTGGGCTCCTGTCTGAAAGCATAGCAGAGTATCATTATTAGAGTTAGGAGCTGGTTCTCTACCATGGGATGGATTTCAGGTTGAGTCAGTTATTGGTTGGACATTCCTTCCATATTTGTTCCTCATTATCCCTGCACTTCTTGTAGGCAGGGTAATTTTTGAATCACAGTTTTGTCTGTGGTTTGTGGTTCCCCTCCTTCCATTAGTCCTGTCTGCCTAGGAGGTGGTCACTTCAGTCTTTATGTCCCCACCTGTTAAGAGAGTCAACTAGAGTCACATCCATATCCTTCCAGTAGCCAACCCTGTTGCATGGCTCCATGTCCCAAGGCAGTTTCTCTTCTTGTTTTCAGCCCTCTCATCTCCCACCCCCATTCTCACTTTATAAGATCCCCACACTATTTTCCCTCCCCATTCAATATTCTGCCCTGTTCCCTCTCTTCATGCACTTCTGCTGTCTATTTCCCCTTCTGAATGGCATTTATTCATCCTCCCTTGAGCCCTTCTTGTTACTTAGTTTTTGGGTTTGTGTATTGTAGTATGGTTATTCTGAACTACAGGAATAATATCCACTTATAGGTGAGTACATACCTGTGCATCTTTCTGGGTCTGGGTTACCTCACTTGGGATGATCTTTCCCATTTCCATCCATTAGCCTGCAAATTTTATCAGTTCTTCATTTATAATAGCTGAGCTGTATTTCATTGTTTAAATGTACCACACTCTCTGTACCTATTATTTAGTTGAAGGACATCTAGGTTGTTTCTAGATTCTGGCTGTTATGAATAAAGCTACTATGAACATAGTTTAGCAAATATTCTTACTATATGGTAGAGCACCTTTTGGATATAAGCGCAGGAGTGCTATAGCTGGGTCTTGAGGTAGAACTATTCCAGATTTGACAGAATGATTTCCAGAAAGGTAGTACAAGTTTGTACTCCCACCAGCAATAGAGGAGGGTTCTCCCTTTCTGTACATCATTACCAGCATATGTTGTCACTCTAGGTTTTTTTTTTATTTAACTTTTATTAATTACACTTTATTCATTTTGTATCCCCCCATAAACCCCTCCCTCCTCCCCTCCTGGTCCCACCCTCTCCCCCCTTTCTGCATGCATGCCCCTCCTCAAGTCCACTGATAGGGGAGGTCCTCCTCTCCTTCTTTCTGATCTTAGTCTAGCAGTTCTCATCAGAAGTGGCTGCACTATCAGGGTTCTAGGTTATCTCCTTGAATAGTCCTTGGTTGGAATATGAGTCTGGGAAGTTCCCTGTGTTCAAATTTTCTTGTCCGGTTGCTCTCCTTGTAGAGTTCCTGTCCTCTCAAGTTCTTACTATTTCCCACTTCTTACATAAAATTCCATTCACTCTGCCCATCAGTTGGCCATCAGGCTCAGCATCTGCTTTCACAGTCTGCATGGCAGAGGCTTTC
>REGO01000535.1:997086-1017858 GCA_010120015.1 Rhombomys opimus
TTACTTGGCCTTTTTCCCTTGCAGCTTTTAGTATTTTTTCTTTGTTCTGTATACTTACTGTTTTGATTATTATGTGGCGGGAGGATTTTCTTTTCTGGTCAAATTTGTTGGTGTTCTATAGGCCTCATATATATGAAGGGAGTCTTCATTTTCCTCTATACCTATTATTCTTAGGTTTTGTCTTTTCATATTGTCTTGGATTTCTTGGATGGTCTGTGTCTGGAATTTTTTGGATTTAACATTTTCTTTGACAGATACATCGATTTCTTCCATTGTATCTTCTACACCTGAGATTCTTTCTTCCATCTCTTGTAGTCTGTTGGTTATGCTTACCTCTGTAGTTCCTGTTTTCTTCCCTAAATTCTTCCTCTCCATTATTCCCTCCATTTGTGTTTTCTTTAGTTTTTCCAGCTCTATCTTCAGGCCTCGAATTGTTTTGTTTACTTCCTTCACCTGTCTGATTGTGTTTTCCTCTTTTTCTTTTAGTTCCTTCAACTCTGTTTCTTTTACTTCTTTCAGTGATTTAACTATTTCTTCTCTGAAGGCCGCAAACTGTTTGGGTGCATCTTCCCGTATTTATTCATGGATGGCCATAATCTCCTTGTCTTTAACTCCCTCCATTTCTTTACGGAAAGCCATGATCTGTTTGGTTTTATCTTCCTCTAATTCTTTATGTATTTTATTTCTTTCCTTTATTATCCTCTTCATCAGCATAGATGTTAGGTCATCTTCTTGATTTTCTATTATGCTGTGTTGTCCAGGGTTGTTCGCCCCTGGATGGCTGGGTTCTGTAGATGCCATATTGCTCTGTCTTTTGTTGGTTGAGCTTTTACGCTGACCTCTACCCATTGGGCTGTTTTAGGTGTTGGCTGTTAGTTTCTGTGCTTCCTGGAGTCCTGAGGTAGGGAGAATCCCCTTGGCCGGAAGATGATTTTTCCTGAAGGATTCCTCCTCTGCTTTTTGGTTATGGTCACTGTATGGCCAGTGTTTCTCAGGAATTGCCATTGCTCACCTCAGGTGTATAGCCCTGAGTAGTAGCTGTGGTCTTTGTTATGCAGGGGGGCTCTCCTCTTACCCATAGAAGTTCTCAGGACAGCTGCCCCATTGCTGGGTTTCTCATTATAAATTTAGTGAGCTGCTGCTGTTACAATTTTCCAGGTACAGTCCTCTTGAAGAACCTGCTGATTCCCTAGCTGTGGAGTTTTCTCCCAACAGGGAAACTCAGTCTGTTATCCCGGGGAACACAGTTCTGTCTGGGAAAGTGAGAGGAGTGCCCAGGAAGTCTCTGGGCCAGAGGCTGAGTGCTCTGCTCTGGGCCTGGAGAATGTGCACCTACGTTGAGTTGGCGCCTGGGGGCGCCATTCTGGTCTGGAGGCTGGGTGCCTCAGTCTGGACCAGAAGCTGTGTGTCCCTGTCTGGGATTGTGGCTGCAGGCACTGCTCTGGTCCAGATGCTGTGGGTGCAGCCCTCTTGAAGGACCAGGGATTCCCACAGTTTTGTCAGTCTAGCTAGGGATAACTGGTTGATCCTTGGCACAGTATCTGAGGGCTGCTATAATGGCTCTCTGGCTTTTGTAAGTCTGAGGATGCCGCTGTGTGTCCCAGTGCCCTAGGGGTACTCAATAATAGTGGCTGAGCACAGCGCTCCTGCCAGCATTAGAAAGCTAGAGCTTAGAGTCTGTGTGAATCCAAAAAGTCTTTTGGTGCTGGGTGTCCTGAGCGTTAGACCTGATGATCCCTCCCGCTAGGGGTTTCCTCCTGCCAGGGACACCCAGTCTTTGCTTTGGGGACCGCTGTTCTTTCTGGGGTGGCGGTGAGTAGAACCCACAGGCACAGACACCTGCCTGTGGCTCCGCCTTTCTGGCCATTGGGAGCTTGCGTGTCTGCCTAAACTGGGTAATTTTCCCGAGACCTTTTCGGGGTGGTGGTATCAGCTGAGTGCTTTGAGATCAGACCAGCGGTTTCCCTCCCTGTGGGTTGCACCCAACGGTGAAACTGAGTCTCTGGTGCCCTGGGGCCCACAGTTCTTTCTGAGGTGGCGAATCAGGTGCACAAGGAGGGCTCTGTGCAGGCGCCTGGGTCCCCGGCTCTGGCTCCTGGGGCGCCTGTGGAACCCGAGTCTTTTCCAGGGGATGTCTGGGTGACCTAAGGTCGGTACCAATCGTTTCCTGCTCTGTGGGGTTATCTCTAGACTGGAAAATCCAGTCTGTGATGTTGTGGGCCCACAGTTCAGTCTGGGACAGTGATCAGATCACACTGGCATGTAGCTCTAAGCTGGCAACCAAGCGCCTGGTGGAACCAGGGTCTCTTCTGCGGTTTAGCTGGGTGAGTTAAAGCTGATTGAATCCCTCACTGTGGGGTATCCTCTCACCTGAGAAACACAATCACTTGTGTTTTATGGCCACGAGTTCTACTTGCTGGTCACTGTGCCGATCCGGCTGAGCTGCTGTTCAGAATGAGAGCCCTCCCGGCGCCGCCATCTTCGTCACTTGAGGTTTTGATCTTAGCCATTCTTATTGTTGTAACCTGGAACCCTTGTTTTTATTAGTCATCTTGTTTTTCATTTCCACAATGGCTAAGAACTTTGAACATTTCTTTAAGTGCTTCTCAGCTATTAGATATTCTGTTGTGAATTCTCATTTTAGCTCTATACCTCATTTTTAATCGGATTATTTGACATGTTGGTGTTTATGTCTTAAAGAAATGTTAAATCTAAAAAGTTTCTGACTCAAAATATACAAGATAATGAACAATATGGAAAGACTAAACCTAGTAATAATAGGAATAGAAGAAGAAAAAGACTCCAAATTCCAAGACCAATAAAATGTTTTCAACAAAATTATAGAGGAAAACCTCCACAACCTAAAGAAGAAAGGCCTATACATATACAATATGCCTACAGAACACCAAAAATATTGGACCAGAAAAAAGAAATTTCTATCATCACATAATAATCGAAACACTAAAAGTACAGAACAAAGAAAGAATATCAAAAGCAGCATGGTAAAGATGCCAAGTCACATATGAAGGCAAATCTATCAGAATCACACCCGAATTCTCTACAGAGACTATGAAAGCCAGAAGGGCCTTGTCAGATTTCATGCATACACTAAGAGAGCACAGATGTCAACTCAGACCACTATAGCCAACAAAACTTTTAATCACCATAGATGGAGAAAACAAGGTATGACATGACAAAACCAAGTTTAAACAGTACCTAGCTACAAAACCAGCCCTACAGATGATACTAATAGGAAAACTCCAACTCAAGGAGGCTCACTACATGCATGAATGCACAGGAAACAAATAACCCCACAGCCACAAAACCAAAAGACAACACACACATACACACACACACACACACACACACACACACACACACACATGCAAACACTACCACCACCAACATCGAAATAATAGTAACAACAATGGATCATTGATAATGCTCAACATCAACAGTCTTAACTGCACAGTAAAAAGACACAGGTTGACAGAATGCATGCATAAACAGGACCCATTATTCTGTTGCATACAAGAAACACACTACAGCAATAATAATAAACATTACCTCAGAATAAAGGGTATATAAATAAAGGGAAAATAAAAGATTTTCCAAGCAAAAATACATAAGAAACAAGCTGGAGTAGTTATGTTAATATTCAATAAAATACACTTTCAACTAAAATTAATCAAAAGAGTTGGGGAAGGGCATTGAATATTCATCAAAAGAAAAATCTATGAAGATTAGGTCTCAATTATGAACATGTATGCCCCAAACATAAGGGCACCCACATTTGTAAAGAAAACATTACTAAAGCTTAAATGACATATTGGACCCCACAGGTTAATAGAAGGAGACTTCAACACACCTCTCTCACCAATGGGCAGATCATTGAGATTGAAACTAAATAGAGAAATAACAAATCTAGCCAACATTATGAAAGAATTAGACCTAACAGATAACATTGCTTTCAAACACTAAAGAATACACCTTCTTAGCACCTGATGGAACATTTTCCAAAACTGATCACATACTAGGACACAATGGAAATTTCACAGTTTCCTACGTTTTAATAGCTGATTAGTATCCCATTATGCAAATGTACCACAATTTATCCATTCTTTGGTTGAGTGATATCTAGGTGATATTTTCTTAACAACTTAAGCATATCGACCTATTTTTTTAATAAATTGGTCAAGTTCATACTATAGTGTCAGTCAACTCTTAATTACACATTTCTATTAAAACAAATGTTCACATAAAAGCAAACTTTAATGTCATAGTAGCTGTAATAAATTATGATTGGACAATAAAAAGTCAGCTTGTGACTGATGTGAGATAATTTGAAGTTCATACAGGAAGGACCAATTGATGAAAATATCCTATCTTTAACTCTTTTAAAGACTTATATTCTAATGGTTACATTTTAATTCATTCAAAATAATTTAATAATAGTCTTCTGAGCATGGTAACTAATGAGAAAATTGTATACGGTTTTCTTTGACTTTAGAGACCAATGTGTGAAAGATTCAATTATGTAATTACACAAACTATCTCTAGGGTCATTTTGAGAAGATAATCACCAATAAATTTGTGACCAGCTGATTAAGAGACACATTCATCTCAACAAGTATTTTTAAATCTGCTTGCTATGTGTATTAAGTAAATTTTAAACATACTAAATTCAATTAATATTTAATCAGTTCACTCCAGGTTATGTGATTATGCTAATTAAAATATGCTGACAGAAATAGAATGTGGAATTTATCTTGAGAAAAGTTGAATATTAAACTTATGAGAATAAAATCTGCTATAAATTTGTATGTACTTTTTTCAACTTATTTAAGGCATTAGTGATAGACATGTTATATTTATTCTCTCTAAGATAGCTTGTGGGTGTAGTTAGAAGAGTTTTAGTCTGATTGCATTTATTTAAAGCACTTTCAACTTTCTAAAGAGAACTCTGAAGCCACTGCCTAATTGAATATATGTCGAATCTGTGTTATTTTTTGAATGTATTTGTTAAACTATCCCAGGTTAGATAATATTTATGTGTGAAGTAATAGTGACATTATCTAGCCTATACTAATTAGACATCAATAGTTCTCTGACTCATACTCTGAACATCTCATTTTTAATAGAAATTCTATTTTGCTTGAGTATCCTTATTATCACGGAGGCATATTCAAGCATATTTTCTTTGGCAATTAGTCTTGATTTCATCCTTTCTCTAGTGGCCATCATGATAGCTACACCCTAATACCTAAAAGAGCCTCATTTAAAACATAAAGAAATTTTTCTTTATTGTGTGATAAATATCCATTGTATGAAGAATGTTTTTAGTCTCAATAAATATTTCTTATTTAAAATTACATCTTTTAAGATGGCGACTAGCACACACAGTTTCTGAGCTGCAGATGAGCTGAACACTCGAGTTGGTGAGTGGAAGGACTTCTGAAGCCAAGAAAATGACAGTAAGGCTTTCTAAACAACAGGGAACATCACACAAGGTGAGAACTTTGGTCTCTGGACAGCCATGGACTTGTTTGGGGAAGGAGAGAAAAAATCCTTTCATCTCCCAGGACTCCCCTTTCTTGGATAACCCTCATTCTCTGCACAGCCAGCTCACCAAGATTCACAACTCAGAGCTCACTGCCTGGGGTCTGTAGCAGCTGAGGCAGGACTCCTAGCCTCTTAGCGGCAAATGTCAGTTGCATCTGTCTTGGAGTCCCAGAATGGTGGCACCATCCTGCCAGGGTCCCAGGTCTACTAACAGCCAAACTGAATCCACAGGGTCTCTCACAGGGTCTCCACTGACTGTAGGGTCCACCCAAACCTTCAGTGACAGTTAATACTCTATATACCCACCAAGGCCCAGCAGACCCACCATGCAAGCTAGGGACACCAGGCACTGGGCCTCCCAGGCCTGGAAAGCACAGTGGAGGGCTCCCTGGACTTCCCAGAAGGCATCTGAACAGGCATCCCAGCCTCTAGCTGCAGCTGGACTTCCTAACCTGTCGGCTGCAGCAACAGTGAGCTGGCGGAGCACTTCAGTCCTCCTGCAGACCAAGCAGGGCCAAACCAGAGAGCAGAGAGCCCAGATACACTGATTCCTACCAGTGTGACCTGCTTGAGATTGAGTGCACCCTTGAGTGTCTGCAGAGCCCCAGATCCAGGGTCCTTCTAAAATAGAAGCCAGGCATCAGGCACATCCTCCCCCCACATACCCACTGTGGAAAACACAGGGTCACTTGGGACATTGAAGTCCCTGTTCTGTGGGTCCAACTGAGGAGTTAAAGCTGATAAAGCCAGAAATTGCACACAACCATCACCAGCACCTGCTACATACACAGTGCATGCACAAATAACCCCCTAGAAGCCTGAAAGGCAGAGCCCTTCCCACACACTCATTGGTTCAACATTCTCTATCACTCTGTCCCTCGAGACACACTTCCACACACACTTATGAACACACACACACACACACACACACACACACACACACACATGCCTGCGTTGCCCTTTTTATCCCACACACTTTCCTCCCACAGGTACAGCCAGTACAAACACACACCCTGAGGCCATGGGATCTCTCTAAGCTTCCTCAAGAAATCTCCAGATGCCAGAGAGAGACACTGTGAACTGCAGAATTCATAAACAAACAAGGAAGGTCTCAGATAAGCCAATGGCAAGAAGTAGGTGAGAGAACACCTCAAACATAAATCAGGACATCATGGCTTCACCAGCAACCCCCAAAATTAATGGCTACTGCAATTCATCAGAAGCACAGGAAAATGACGTTAAAGCCATGCTTAACCCATTATTTGAGACTCATAAAGAGGCAACAAACAATTCTCTCAGAGCAGTAGCCATGCAAATTCAGACAGTTAAAGAGGAAGTGGACAATTCTATCAAAGATTTGGCCAGTCAATTGGAGGAAAAGAAAGAGGCAATGCACAAAATTCTTAAAGAAACACAGGCAAATATAGCCAAATGAATAGAAGCACAAGAAGAGATACTATTAGTGGCATATAGAGAGGAAATGAAGAAAAAATACTAGAGACCATTGTAGAGAGACAGGAACCTACATTCAAAAAAATGAAGGAAATGGTGCAAGGCATGAAAACAGAATTAGAATCAATAAAGAAAACACAAACTGAGAAAACCCTGGAGCTGGAGAACTTAGAGAAAAGATGAGGAACTACAAAGGTAAGCATCACCAACAGAATACAAGAGATGGAAGAGAGAATCTCTGGTGTTGAAGATAAACTCACAGAAATTGATACTTTTCTCAAAGAAAAAGTAAAATCAGAAAAGTCCCAAAAACAAAATATCCAAGAAATCAAGGACTTCATGAAAAGAAAATATCTAAGACTAAGAAGAATCAATGAAAAAGAAGACTCCAGGCTCCAAGGTACAGAAAATCTTTTCAAGAAAAACATAGAAGAAAAATTTCCCAACTTAAAGAAAGAGATGCCCATAAGTATACAAGAGGCCTACAGAACACCAAATATACAAGAATAGAAAAGAAACACCTCACATCACATCATAGTCAAAACACTGAATCTACAGGACAAAGAAAAGATATCAAAAGCAGCAAGGGAAAAAGGCCAAGTAACATATAAAAGTAGACCTATCAGAATCACACCAGACTTCTCCTGACAAACTATGACAGCTGGAAGGGCCTGGGTAGGTGTCATGCAGACTCTAAGAGACCACAGATGCCAACACAGATGACTATATCTTGCAAAACTTTCAATCCATATAGATTGAAATGTTTTGAAAACAAAACATTCCATGACAAAACTAAATTTATTCAATACCTACACAGCAAACCGGCCCTACAGAAGATACTAGAAGGAAAACTCCAATACAATGAAAACAACTTCACCCAAGAAAATATAGTATACAGATAATATCTCAACAAAAGTTAAAAGAAATCAAGCAATGAAACACATTAAGACCACCAACTCCAACATAAAAGGAACTAAAATTCATTGGTCACTTGTATTTATCAACACTAATATACTCAACTCTCCAATAAAAAGACACAGACTAACAGAATGGGTGCAGAAACAGGATCCAACATTCTACTGCATCCAAGAAATGTACCTCTGCAACAAAGATAAACACTACCTCAGAGTAAAGAGCAAGAAAAATGCCTTTCAAACAAATAGACCCAGAATACAAGCTGGGGTAGCTATCCTAATATCTAATAAAATGGACTTTCAACCAAAATTAAACAAAAAAGATGAGGATGGACACTACATTCTCATCAAATGAAAAATCCACCAGGAGGACATCGCAATTCTGAACATCTATGCCCCAAATACAAGAGCACCTACATTCATAAACAAAACATTATTTAAACTTAAATCACACATTGATCCCAACACCTTAATAGTAGAAGACTTCAACACCCCACTTTCACCAAGGGACACATCATCTAGATAGAAGCCAAATAGGGAAATAAAGGTACTTACAGAGGTCGTAATCCAAATGAACCTAATAGATGTCTGCAAAAATTTCCACCCAAACTCAAAAGAGTAAACTTTCTTTTCAGCACCTCAAGAAATCTTCTCCAAAATAGACCATATAGTTGGTCACAAAGCAAGCCTCAACAAATACAAAAGATTGAAATGATTCCCTAGATTATATCTGACCACCATGGACTAAAGCTGAACCTCAACAATGATGGAATTAAAAACACATGGAAACTCAACAACTTGCTGCTCAATATCAGCAGGGTTAAAGAAGAAATAAATGACCATGTATGGATATAACCTAGAACCTCCGCTCAAATGTAGCCTGTGGTAGCTCAGTAACCAATTGGTTTCCCAAAGTGAGGGAACAAGGACTATTTATAACAGGAACTCAATGAAGATACCTGATAAAACAGGATCAGATGAATGGGGGGAGGTCCCCCCCTATCAGTGGACTTGGAAAGGGGCACAGTGGTGATGAGTGAGGGAGGGAGGGACTGGGAGGGAATGAGGGTTCGGGACATGGCTGGGATACAGAGTTAATAAAATGTAACTGATAAAAATAAAAAATAAAAAAAATTAAAAAAAGAAGAAATAAAAAAGAAATGAAAGTCTCCCTAGAATTCAATGAAAGTGAAGGTACAACATACCCTCTTTTATGGGACACAATGAAAACAGTGCTCAGAAGAAAATTCATAGCACTAAGTGCCATCAGGTAGAAATTTGTAACGTCTCATAAAAGCAACTTAATGGCCCAAATGAAAGCCCTAGATAAAAAAGAAGCAAATACACCCAAGAGGAGTCGACGGCTGGAAATACTCAAACTCAGGGCTGAAATCAATCAAGTAGAAACAAATAAAACTAAGAAATAAAAGCTGGTTCTTTGAGAATATCAACAAGATAGACAAACCTTTAGCCAAACTAACTAAAAGGCAGAGAGAAACTATCCAAATCAGCAACATCAGAAATGAAAAGGGGGACATAACTACAGATACTGAGGGAATCCAAACAATCATTAGGTCATACTACAAAAGCCTGTATGCCACAAAATTCGATAATCTGAAAGAAATGGTCAATTTTCCTGAAAGATTCCATCTACTGAAAATAAGCCAAGATCAAGTAGAAAGACTGAATAGCCCTATATCCCCCAAGGAAATAGAAGCAGTCATCAACAGTCTCCCTTCCAAAAAAAGCCCTGAAACAGATGGTTTCAGTGCAGAACTCTACCAAACCTTCAAAGAAGAGCTAACTCCAATTCTCTCTAAACAATTCCACAAAATAGAAACATAAGGAACATTACCAAACTCATTCTATGAAGCCACAGTCACTTTGATACCTAAACCACACAAAGACCCAACAAAAAAAGAGAAGTTCAGATCTATCTCTCTTATGAGCATTGATGCAAAAAAACTCAATAAAATACTGGCAAAACAAATTCAAGAACACATCAAAGATATCATCCACCATGACCAAGTAGGCTTCATCTCAGGCATGGAAGGGTGGTTCAACATATGGAAATCCATCAATATAATCCATCATATAAACAAACTGAAGAACAAAAAACACATGATCATCTCCATAGATGCCAAAAAACAAAACAAAACAAACAAACAAACAAACAAAAAAACATTTGACAAAGTCTAACACCCATTCATGTTTAAAGTCTTGGAGAGATCAGGTATACAAGGCACATACCTAAATATAGTAAAGGCAATATACAGCAAGCCTATAGCCAACATCAAACTCAATAATGAGAAACTTAATTCAATCCCACTGAAATCAGAGACAAGGCAAGCCTGCCCATTGTCTCCATATCTCTTCAACATAGTACTTGAAGTTCTAGGTAAAGCAATAAGACAACTAAAGGAGATCAAAGGGATAAAAATTGGAACAGAAGAGGTCAAAGTGTTACTTTTTCAGGAGATATGATAGTATAAATGAGCGACCCCAAAAATTCAACCAGAGAATTCTTTCAGCAGATAAACAACTTCAGCAAAGTGGCAAGGTAGAAAATCAACTCAAAAAAATCAGAAGCCATTACATTATATTTATAATATTATAAATACAACCAAAACTATAATTTGAATTATAAGTTAAAAATTAAGAGGGAATCATAATGTGTAATAAATACCTTTAACATCCATCTGCATGTGGGCGTTTAAGCTACACTCCCATATTTAACCAAGTGCTTCTATATTTAAATTTTAAAACTTTATTTTATCAGGACTGGTTGCATTTTCTTCCTTTGTGGCCTGGCAAGCTGCACCCCCATGTCGAGGTGATCAGGGAGCCTGCCACTGAGTTTATGCCATATACAGCTCCTGCTCCCCTTAATACGGACACCCCACTTGGAGACTGAGTCTATGGGCGACATCTGAGAAGGAGTTTGAGGTTATCTCCATGCATGGCTCTTGGTTGGGGCATCATTCTCTTCAGTGCACCCAGGATTCAAGTTTATTTGTTTGTTTGTTTGTTTGTTTTTGTCTTTGTTTTTGTTTTCTCTGTTGATATTCTTTTGGGGTGCCTGTCTGCTTCAGGTCTTTCTATCTCCTCCTGATAGGCTGACCATGATAGGGTCAACACAAAGGAAGAGGATCTTCCCTATCAGTGAACTAGGGGAGGAGCATGGAGGATAAGAGGGAAGGAGGGTGGGATTGGGAGGAGAAGAGGGAGGGGGCCAAAGCCAGTATACAAATTGAATAAATTGTGTAAATGATAATAAACTTCATTTTATGGAGGCTGAGATTTTTAATTGGAGCATAGGAAAAAAAAGTTTTATTTTTTTGTCAATCTATTTATCTATATGTTATTTATTTAGTTGGTTTTTTTCTTTATTAATTACACTTTATTCACTTTGTGTCCCCCCCCCTTCCGTGGTTCCTCCCCTCCTCCCATCCCAATCCCTCTCTTCCTCCACCCACTGCATGCATGCCCCTTCCTAAGTCCACTGATATGGGAGGACTTCTTTTCCTTCCTAATGATCCTAGTCAATTAGGTCTCATCAGGAGTGGCTTCGTTGTCTTCTTCTGTGGCCTGGTAATGTTGCTTCCCTCTCAGGGAGAGGTAGTTAAAGATCAGGCCAATCAGTTCATGTCCATCCCTGTTCCTATTACAATGGAGCCCACTTGGATACTGAACTTCCATGGGCTACATCTGTGCAGGGGTCTTAGGTTATCTCCATGCACAGTCCTTGGTTGGAATAGCAGTCTCAGGAAAGACCCCTGTGCTCAGATTTTTTGGTTCTGTTGCTCTCCTTGTGGAGTTCCTGTCCTCTCCAAATCTTACTGTTTCCCACGTTTTTCCTAAGATTCCCTGCACTCTGTCCAAAGGTTGTCCATAAGTCTCAGCATCTATATTGATAGACTGGTGGATCAATGGAATCGAATAGAAGAGCCTGACATAAATCCACACACTTATGGACACCTGATCTTTGACAAAGATGCCAAATCCATTCAATGGAAAAAAGACAGCATCTTCAACAAATGGTGCTGGTCTAACTGGAAGTCTACATGTAGAAAAATGCAAATAGATCCATACCTATCACCCTGCACAAAACTAAAGTCCAAGTGGATCAAAGACCTCAACATAAAACTAGACACACTAAACTGCTTAGAAGAAAAAGTGGGGAACAGCCTAGAACTCATTGGCACGGGAGACAACTTCCTGAACAGAACACCAACACACAAGCTCTAAGAGCAACGATCAGTAAATGGGACCTCATGAAACTGAAAAGCTTCTGTAAAGCAAAGGACACTGTCCTCAGAACAAAAACGACAGCCTACATATTAGGAAAAGATCTTCACCAACCCTATATCTGACAGAGGGCTAATATATAAAGAACTAAAATAAATAAATAAATAAAAAGATTAACTCTAGGAGTGTTGCTATTCTAGGTAGCACTTTATAATTAGGCTAAATTCCTAGCCCAGGAAAAATGAAAAATTGGATTTCTTTAAAGTTATATCTTGAAAGTTATCGATATTATTTCCCTGGACACTAAATAAAATCAATGATGTCTTTATAAGGCCGATGCTGAGAAATACTGGCACATGTTAAAACCAGAGTTAAGGTGATTTAATAGGCAGAAGTTGGAGAGGAGCACCTAGTAGTCAAATGATGACAGTCAGAAGATGACAGAAACTTCAGTAAACAAATTTGTTCCTGCATTCATAGTACACTGGATTTCTTACATGATTATTTAGAAAGTGTAGGAGATCCTAGAATAATTTTATAAAATTAACTGCATTAACATCATTATATCTACTACATGAAAGTCACTATGGTAGGCACATAGTGAAGGAAAGAAAAATTATCCTTTCATTACTTTTGAGTTGGCAAAATTTCCTGACATAATCAAAATTTCTTAAATAATCAGTGTGTAGGGAAAAGTTAAATTGTTTCTGTCAAAATAAATTCTGATGAGAGTGACTAGGTTAGGTTACATTCATGTAGTATGCGGACCACACTGGATCCTATCTCACTACTCTATTTTCAGTGTAATCTGCGGTTTTGGCAAGCATAACAAAAATGAACTGACAACAGCGAGATAATCAGGACTCAGCCAAAGTCGAGGGAAAAGAGAAATTTACTCAAACTATTTCCTTAACAACAGCACAACAACTGTTGATAATACCTCTCTGGTTGACTGATTACAAGATTCCATTTGGGCAGATGTTTAAATTTACACATCAGAATTTGTTTTCTGTTTGTAGAATTATATTCTGTTAAAGAAAGGATTGTATTAATTTTGAGTTTAAACATTTTGTACTGTAACACCACATAATATCCTTATCTCTACAAACATGTCTGATACCACTTAATCTGTTAATTCTGGACTTTAAAGAACACACCATTCATTTAACTATTGGCCTGCATCAGAATCTTATATTTCTTATATTACTAGCACATGTTCTTTCAAAACAAGAATATTCCTTTAAAAAAAAAACTCTTGACATATTTCTTACAATTTGGATATTTTTGGACATTATGTGTAGGCGATGTTAGCATAACCATGAACCAGACAATTAGAGTATTAAAAATGCATTGCTCAGACTTAACTCCAAACGATATTATATACTCAAAATTTCTTGTCTTTGTTTCGATCAAATAAGCCTTATCAGCTTCCAGTTTCCTCAAAAATAGACCATATAAAACATTTTTGTTCATTCCTAAATGTTAATTGTAGGGGCTGTTTAAACAACCACAAAAAGGAATTTAAAAGTTAACATCTTAAGTAGAAAAAAAATGCATGCGACAAAAATGAACATGCATATGTTATAAAATATGTAGTACGAAATAAATTGTGAGTATTTTACTACCATTTAGATAGAAAAGCTTAGAATAGCTGCAAAAATAAGGGAATGATTGTTTTGTTGTGTTGTTAGAAAATGTATGTGTTGGAGGATGGGGGAAGAATTGCACTTAGTAAATTATATTTAGCTAGTACAACATGAGACCATAGATATACCACAAAGAAATAAAAATAAAGCTATTATTTGTGAACTCAGCTGCAAACAAGATCTTGTGGACAAAGAAGAAGACAGCCTTTCTGAGAAATGGTATCATTGTTGTGAGGAATTACCGTTATTGAATTGTAGCTACCCTGTGGAAGCTGCAATGGGAACAGACTGGGTTGGAAGACAAAAGGTCTCAGAGAGAATAGGCAGTCACGAAATTTTGAACAACTGTCAAAACCACCCTGATTTGAATAGGATGTTATACTTTTTCTTTTTTATTTTTATTAATTACAGTTTATTCACTTTGTATCCCCCCATAATTCCCAACCTCCTCCCCTCCTGGTCCCACCCTCCCTTCCCCTTCTTTGCGTATGCCCCTCCACAAGTCTCCTTCCTTCTGATCTTAGTCTATCAGATCACATCAGGAATGTCTGCATTGTCATCTTCTGTGGCCTGGTAAGGCTGCTCCCTGTTATACTTTTTCAGTCACTCTAAAACACTTGATGGTTTGAATTATGATGACTTGCCTGATTTAAAAATAAAATCAGGACATAGTAATTATATGTAACTACTGTAGACAGAAAAGTTGTTTGTTTTTAGAAAAAGTGGGAGTTATGGCAACATTTTTAAAAATAGACTCAGAAGGCATGCATGTTCTGTAGACATGTGGTTCAAATATGAACAAAGACTCAAAGGATAATCTGAATATTTTCATCTGATGTGTAATTTGTTGATGGAAATCTAAAATCTATGTTATCGGATAGAATGGTGGTAGTTTCAAATGAGTTTTTGAATTTGAAGTGACTTGGCATAGGAAGTATCAAAGACTTTGTTCTGGTTTAACTGAGAAATGTTTCCCAGTGGCACATCAAGTTGATCACTAGTTCACCGCTTGGTGATGACATTAGTTCCCTGTGAGATTGTGGTTTCTAGGGTAGGATGTTGTCTTAACTTATTCTACTTAAATTGTCATTATTATTAGTAAAATCAAAGTATGAAATTGTGGTGCTCATAATTTTCCTTAATGGCATTCGTATTGCTAAGTTCAGTGTGAAAAATAAAATCTTTAAAATCATATGATTTTTTTGTATTATGACTATAGCTGTGTTAATTTATAATTTCAGTGTTTTGTCAGATGGCTATCATTAGACTGTGATACTAAATAAAGAGTTAAACAGAATCTATGAAATTAATAGAGATTTCACATTGGTATTTTAAATATATATGTAAATATATAGATATAAACATATATACAGTTTTCTAAAAATCTGCTATGAAATTCAGAACCTATATGTACATACATACTTATGTATGTATATGTATTAAAATTCTGGTTGTAAAATTTAGGCATCTGATTCATTATGGTGTTGTTGCCAGTTAATTGTATTTATTCAATTCAAGCTGTGATTTCCTTTTTTGTGTCTGTAACAGATGATAGGAATTTTTTTTTCATACTTGACATCTGGTTTATTTAGGACATACTTTTAAAAAAATTAACATCGCCACAGAAATTTACATGCATTCTTTAAAATCATCATGCAAATTTGGTCCAGGTTCTGGGTGGTTGTTACAGGTTTATGAACTTTGCAAGGATATTTAAAGCTCTGGGTTCAGATAGTCCCATTACTTTATTTCTATTCTTGTGGCTGTGTAAGCAGCCAGAAAAGTTTACCTAAACTATGTCAAAGGAAGTACCAGGATCTTTGCCCTTTCATGAAAGAAAAAGAGCATTTGGATCTTCTCATCTCAGATGGCATCTGCATGAAGAGGCTGATCCTAAATTCCAGGTGACCTAAAAACAAAAGCACCAAAACTGGGAAAAGAGGGTCTTAGAGTCTTTCCAAAGCAGAGCTTCCCACTACTGTCTGTCATATTCTGAACTCTCTGCCTTTTTCCATGAATATAAAATAATTTCACATTTTGGAAAGATAACAGATGCAAAAGCAATAGCCTATATTCTTTGGACAGTCTCTTGGAAGCCCATGAGTAACAACGCAAAAAGAAGTTGGTATATGGTTCTTGGAGGGAGAGTTACCACCACCATTAAAACCCATGTGGTAAAACTCTAGTTAAAAGATATCTCTATGTGTATCTATATACATGTCCATATCCACATCTGTCTATATCATCTATATCCATGTATTTATCGTCTATCAATATATATGTATATGTGTGTGAACTCCTTCAGTAAAGTGCATGTTTATCAAACAAGGATGAAATATATATATATATGTATGTATATGTATATATGTATGTATATACATAAGTATAAATGTATGTATGCATATATACAAATGTATAAATGTATGTATACATAAATATTTACATAATATATATTTGCATATATATGTATTAAATAAAAGTAAGCCTACACAATGTTAATTTGAGGGTAATAAAAATGGTCAACCTAAACATACAGCTTGTTTGGAGAGAAGAAATTGAAGTATGTTACTATAAATTTAGCCAACTGCCTCTGACTGGAGAGAAAAATCTACTACTTCCATTTTCCCAAACCAACATAATTCTACCTCTATTATAAATACTTATCCTTAGAACCACATAGAAATGTAACCTTCATCTCTCGCTTTTAAAAGGCTTTCTGTTTTGACACATGGAAGATATTACAGAGATCTAAAATTGATTGAAAGGCAGAGGGTGAGTGAGCACAGTATCAATATTTGTTGGTGCTTCAAGATTGCCATCCCCATTCCTAAAGCTCAGCAGTCATCCAAAAAGGGTCAAAATGATTGTATAGCTAGAGATCATGGATACCCAATATAAGGTAATGATAAGGAAGCTGAAGCCATAAAATTTCAACAATATGACTGCCTAATCAAAACCTGCATTATTATACCACCAACTGACATGGTGATATGGCTGTGCAAATTTCACAGGGCTCTGTCCATAGATAAAAGCTAGGCAAGAAATGGCTGCTGATAGAGAGAAAGTCAGTTTATTGTAGAAACACTTACTCTCAAAGCTTAAGGAATTTCAAGTGTTCTTCCCTAACTAAATGTATATGAGCAACAGTAAACATATTTGATAAGTGTTCTCTATCTGCCTGTCTCCTTTCTGTCTTTTTCTGTTTCTGTTTATCTGTCTCTGTCTCTCTCTTTCTCTGCATCTCTCCTTCTCTCTACCTCTCTGTTTTTCTGTATCTCTCTTTCTCCAGCCCTCCCTTGCTCTGACTTCTCTCTCTCTCTCTACCCCTCTCACTCTGTGTCTGCCTGTATATCTGTCTGTCTGTCTGTCTGTCTGTCTCTCTCTCTCTCTCTCTCTCTCTCTCTCTCTCTCTCTCTTGTGTGTGAGTGTGTAAGGGTGTCTGTTTATAGAATTCTGGGAGAGATAACAGTGTATATGTTTACATCATGATAATTATAAAACA
Source organism: Rhombomys opimus (assembly GCA_010120015.1). Taxonomy (NCBI): domain Eukaryota; kingdom Metazoa; phylum Chordata; class Mammalia; order Rodentia; family Muridae; genus Rhombomys; species Rhombomys opimus. Next base: position 1,014,411 of record REGO01000535.1, read on the forward strand.
ATGAGATCTTAGATTTGAGGGGGAATATGGGTGAGATAATGAAGAAGTTCAATCAGGAGAAAGTGGAGTGGAATATGAACAGTACTCTTATTTATCACTCTTATATGAAATTCTAAAAAAACAGTTAAATGAAAATGAAATTTTAGGTGCACATATTTTAGTATGTTTATCCTACCTTATAGGTCTATATAAGTGAGTATATACCATGTGTGTGTCTTTCTGCTCCAGGGATACTTCACTCAGAATGATCTTTTCTAGATCCCACCATTTGCCTGTAAATTTCATTATTTCCTTGTTTTGTTTTTAATTGCTGAGCAGTATTCCATTGTGGAAAAGTACTAAAATTTCTGTATCCATTCCTCCATTGATAGACATTTAGGTTGTTTCCAGTTTCTGGCCATTACTAATAAAGCTGCTACAAACATGGTTGAGCAAATGCCCTTGTTGTGTACTTGAACTTCTTTTGGATATGCCTAGGAGTGGTATAGCTGGTCTTGAGGAAGCACTGTTCCTAATTGTCTGAGAAACAGTCAGATTTCCAAAGTGGTTGTACAAGTTTACATTCCCACTAGCAATGGAGGAGGGTTAGCAATTCTCTACAACCTCTCCAGCATGTGTTGTCACTTGAGTTTTTAACCTTTGACAATCTGATGGGTGTAAGGTGAAATTTCAAGGTCGTTTTGATTTGCACTTCCTTGATAGCTAAGGACGTTGAACATTTCTTTAAGGGTTTCTCTGCCATTCTATGTTCCTCTCCAGAGAATTCTGTTTAGCTCCGTACCCCTTTTTTTAAATTGAACTGCTTGATTTATTGCTTTTTAATTTCTTCAGTTCTTTATATATTCTGGATATCAGCCCTCTGTCAGATATAAGGTTGGTCAAGATCTGTAGGCAGTTGTTTCACTCTGATGACAATGTCTTTTGCTTTACAGAAGCTTTTAAGTTTCATGAGGTTCCATTTATTGATTTTTGTTCTTAGAACCTGTGCTGTTGGTGTTCTGTTCAGGAAGTTGTCTCCTGTGCCAATGAGTTTCAAGCTCTTCCCCACTTTTTTTTCTAACCGATTTAGTGTATCTGGTTCTATGTTGAGGTCTTTGATCCATTTGGACTTTAGTTTTGTGCAGGGTGATAAATATGGATCTCTTTTCATTTTTCTCAAGCTAAATATCCAGTTGAACCAGCACCATTTGTTGAAGATGCTGTCTTTTTTTCCATGGAATGGTTTTGGTTTCTTTGTCAAAAATCAAGTATTCATAGGTGTGTGGGTTTTTTTCTGGGTCTTCTATTCAGTTCCATTGATCCACCACTCTTTTTCTATACCAATACCATGCCATTTTTTACTATTTTTGCTCTCTGATACAGCTTGAGATCAGAAATGGAGATACCTCCAGATGATCTCTTATTGTACAGGACACTTTTGGAAATTCTGTGTTTTGTTTGTTTGTTTCTCCAGATGAAGTTGAGAAGTTTTCTTTCAAGGTCTCTAAAGAATTGTATTTTGATGGGAATTGCATTGATTCTGTAGATGGATTTTGGCAGGATGGCCATTTTTACTATGTTAATCCTACTGATCCATGAGCATGGGAGATCTTTCCATCTTCTGATATCTTCTTCAATTTATTTCATCAGAGACTTGAAGTTATTTTTCAAACAGGTCTTTCATCTTCTTGGTTAAAGTCACCCCAAGGTAGTTTATCTGCCTTTTTGTCTTGGATATACAGGAGGGCTTCTGATTTTTTTTTTTAAATTTATTTTGCATCCAGCCACATTGAAAGGGGAACCAGGGTAAAATAATCAATCCTCACTTACAAAGATAAACGAGATGGACATGGGAAGTAGGAGAAAAAAAAGTAACAGGACAGGAGCCTACCACAGAGGGCCTCTGAAAGACTCTACCTAGCAGTGTACCAAAGCAGGTACTGAGACTCATAACCAAATCTTCAGCAGAGTGCAGGAAATCATATGAGAGAAGGGGGAGTTAGTATGACCTGGAGAGGACAAGAGCTCCACAAGGACAAAATATATCAGGGCACAGGGTCCTCTATAAGACTTTTTCTCCAACCAAGGACCATGTATGGATATAACCTAGAACCCCTGCTTGAATATAGCCTATGGTAGCTCAGTAACCAAGTTGCTTTTTCCTAGTAAGGGGAACAGGAACTATTTCTGACATGAACTCAATGACTGGCTCCTTTACCTCCCCTTATCCCCCAAGGGAGGAGCAGTCTTATTAAGCCTCAGGGGAGGACATGGCAGCCTGTCCTGAAGATAAGTTAGGGACATATGGAAGGGGAGGAGGACCTCTCCTAGCAGTGAACTTGGAAAGGGGCAAAGAGGAGATGAGGGAGGGAGGGTGGGATTAGGAGGGAATGAGGGAGGGGGCTAAGGCTGGGATACAAAGTAAATAACCCTTGATTAATATAAAAAATTAATAAAAAAACAAAATTTTAAAAACACCCTATTAGGGAAAATAAGTATACCCAGAAGATTCATTATTCAGCATTAGCAATTAGTGTTCATTGTGACACTACCAAGCCAGGCTCTTCCAGTGTTGTTAGAGCTACCCCAGGTTTTATCCTGGAAACAAGTAGAACAGATAGAGAGAATATGCTTGGATCCTGGATCTTGAGCACACAGAAACCACTCTGTTCAGATGGCCTTTCAATGTCAAGAAGGGGAAAGTTTTAGCTGTTGTTTTGCTTCTTGTTTCTATAATCTTAGACTACTTTGATTTGCTTACATATTCACAGTTATTCTTTTGTTGCTTCCTAATTTTCAGAGATTATATAGCATTTAGTGATGTGGAGGGCAGAACCAAACAAATCCACACAAACTTCACCGTGCTACACATTTTTTGACAAAGTCAACAATAGATATAATGGAAATAGCCCAGGTTTTCTATCAATAGTTGAATTTTCTGAAATACATAAAAATAGAACATCCAGAAACAAGGACTTTTTTTGCAACAGATGGAGATTATTATAGAAAAACAGAAGTGATAAAAAATGCAGAGTTGTTGAATCTAATCCCAGATAATACATTTATAATAAATCTTCTGCAGCCAGGTATCAGGAATCTCTTCAGAAGAGGGACCAGAAATATTACAAAGGCAAAAAGAACAGAAAATTTTACAATTTAATTTTTGTCTCCCAAGAATTGAATAAACAACAACCCAAAAAGTCTCACCAAAATGACTGCCCAAACCTGAACTTCACAAGAACATCAATAGACATTCTAAAGTGGAATAGAAAATGTCCAAGGAGCCATCTGGTCCTGGGCTTTTTTTGGATGGGAGACTCTGTAAAGCAAAGGACACAGTCATCAAAACAAAGCAACTGCCTACAGATTGGGAAAGAATCATCACCAACCCTTTATCTGACAGAGGACTCATATCCAGTATATATAAAGAACTAAAGAAGCTGAAAAGCAGCAAATCTGGTAATCCACT
>REGO01000535.1:1022121-1053857 GCA_010120015.1 Rhombomys opimus
AAAAAGGAAAAAAAGTCTAATGATGAAAATAGAAAAATACTTTTGTGTTGCAAAGTAGCAGGATATCTCTCACTATTAAGGTGTTAGGATCAATGTGTGATTTAAGCTTTATATGGGATGTTAGCCATATAATATAAGACAAACATATTAAAATCTATAGTCCTAAAGAAGCTAAGAAGACAAGGAGGACCCTAGGGAAGAGTCTGAAACTTCACTCAGAAGGGTGAACAGGATATAAATTGGAAGTAGGATAATACAAGGAACAGGACATGAGCCTTCCACAGAGGACTTCTGAAAGACTATACCCACCAGGGTATTGAAGGAGATACTGAAATTCACAGCCAAACTTTGGGCAGAGTACAGGAAAACTTACAGAAGAAGAGGGACGTAGAAAGAATTAGAGGGCACAGGAACTCCACAAGAAAACAGAGCCAAAAAACTTGGGCTCAGGGGCTCGTGCAGAGACTGATACTCCAACCAAGAACAATGCATGGAGAGAACCTAGACCCCATGCTCAGAGGAAGCCCATAGGCTGTTCAGCTTCCAAGTGGGTTCCTTAGAAAGGGAATCAAGAACTCAGTCGCTGACAAGAACTCAGGGGCAAGTTTTTGTTCACTTCCTACTGCGGGGTACAGCCTTTCCAGGCCAGAGAGGAAGATGATGAAGCCAGCCCTGATGAGACCTGATAGGCTAGGGTCAAATAGGGGACTAGAGAAAGTCATAGGGGAAGAAGAGGGAGGAAGGAGATGAGGGAGGGGGCTACAGTGAGGATACAACACGAATAAATCATAATAAATAAAATTTAAAAAATTATTGAATTATTCAGTCCAATTACCTAAAATATAGCTAGACAATTGTTTAGACAGATTTGCAGCACAGGAAAAATTCTCATATTGTATGCTAGTGACACAAAGTCCAACATACTTCCATTGACAGCCAAGTTGAGTGATTTGCCATAGGGTATCAATTTGCTCCTGCACGAGGTCAATCTTCTGATTGAACACCATCAAGCCTCCTTTTAGTTGAGCATTAATTCCTTTTTGTACATCTAAAGCATGAGCTACATTGGCTAAAAGATTATTTAGGGTCTGAGCAGTCTGCACAGTATGACTCATGGCTAATGCCACGGTGGTAGCTCCAACAGCCGCCAATGAGATGGCAGTAACAATGGCGGCTGTAATTCCAAGATCCCTTTTCTGTCTGAAGAGAGTCGTAGCGTGAGAGGCATCAACGGGCACAGGTACCCAGCAAGGCATGCGAGAATTCGATAGTATGATGGAGCAGCTGAGAGTGGACATTGTTACGGTAAATTCTACCAGAGTGGACATAGGACTAGCCACAGGATTATCATCATGGATTGCTGCAGCCATGAATCATCTGAAGGAATAGGTGGGCATGGGAGCCTTAGCAGGCCTTCTGGTGTTGGTCTCCTTGGTTTGCCTGTGGTGTATATGCAAGATTAGAGTCTCACAACAGTGTAATGCAGCCATGATCATTCAGGCCTTTACAGCCATTGAAGCAGGACAGTCTCCCCAAGCAAAGGAGCTAAAATGTTATGGTCAGGATGCGAGGCTAAGCACTGCACTCAGGGTCAGCCGCTTTCGACCCAGAGAAGAACATGTCTGATTGCATGAGGGTTGATGCCCCAGGTCCCGCCTCTGAGAAAAAGGTATTGGATGGGTCTGATGCTCTTTGGGTGGATGACACCTAAATGAACATTGGTACAAAGTCCCAATTTATTTCTAATATCAGAGATCAGACCTCTACTCTTGCCTGACGCGTCTAAAACAAAAAGGGGGAACTGTAGAGAGCTGTGTAATGCTTAAAGATGGAGCTGGTTTCCACCTACCACCTTCCCGATGGTGAGTGCTCTCTGTCACAAACAACTCCATATTTGACTAAGGCTGAGGATCTGGCTTGCTTCCGTGTATGTGGACCTATCTGCATTGCCCATGTGGCATGCTGGGGTTGGCTACCCAGAGGCTATTTAAGCTGTGGGCTGGCTTTCCTCAGGGTCAGAAGATTGTTCAAGGTTCCTGAATAAACTGCATTGAGAAGAAAAAAAAATTAAAAAATTAAAAATAAAATGTGTGGAGAAAGAAACCAATAATCAAATTCATAGAAGTCTATCAAGAAATGAAACTAAACAAGTAGGTAAAAGAAATCTGTACTGAAACTATGAACAGTCTAGAAAAAGAATTATAAACTTCTAAGTAATAATAGGAGTTGGAGAGTTTTCTGCAAGAAAACACACCAAGTAGTTATACAATACCAAATGAATAGCCATGAAAACATACATATGAGTAATATCATACAGAGGGATATAAGCAAAACCTACATACAACATATAGTAGGGAAGAAATACTTTGAATAAATATGTTACTGAGGATTGATAAATATCCATAAATATAAAGAATTCAAGAAAATTAACAAAATATTCGACCCAACTAATAAATTGACACATAATCTGAGTGGAACTAGAAGTCACCTTATTAAATAAAAAAGATTGATTTTCAAAGTGGTTGTACAAGTTTACATTTCCACCAGCAATGGAGGAAGGTTCCCCTTTCGCCACAACCTCTCCAGTATGTGTCTTACTTGAGTTTTTAACCTTTGCCATCCTGACACATGTAAGATGGAATCTCAGGGTCATTGTGATTTGCATCTCTCTGATGTCTAAGGACTTTGAGAATATCTTTAGGTGTTTCTCTGTCTTTCTATATTCCTCTACACAGAATTCTCTGTTTAGCTCCTTACCCCATTTTTAATCGGATTGTTTGATTTATTGATTTTTAATTCCTTTACTTCTTTGTATATTCTGGATGTCAGCCCTCTGTCAGATATAGGGTTGGTGAAGATCCTATCCCAATCTGTAGGCTGTCATTTTTTTCTGACGACAGTTCCATTTGCTTTACAGAAGCTTTTCAGTTTCATTAGGTCCCTTTTATTGATTTTTGCTCTTAGAGCCTGTGATGTTGATGTTCTGTTCAGGAAGTTGTCTCCTGTGCCAATGAGTTTCAAGCTCTTCCCCACTTTTTTTTTTTCTAACCGATTTAGTGTATCTGGTTCTATGTTGAGGTCTTTGATCCACTTAGACTTTTGTTTTGTATAGGCTGATAAATATGGATCTCTTTTCATTTTTCTGCATATAGACCTCCAGCACCATTTGTTGAAGATGCTGTCTTTTTTCCATTGAATGGTTTTGGATTCTTTGTCAAAAAACAAGTATTCATAGGTGTGTGGGTTTATTTCTGGGTCTTCTATTTGGCTCCATTGATCCTCCTTTTTGCTTCTATGCCAATACCATGCAGTTTTTATTACTATTGCTCTCTGGTACAGCTTGAGATCAGGGATGGAGAAACCTACAGATGATCTGTTGTACAGGATCATTTTGGAAATTCTGGGTTTTTGTTTCTCCATATGAAGTTGAGAATTTTTCTTTCAAGGTCTGTAAAAATTGTTTTGGTATTTTAATGGGAATTGCATTGATTCTATAGATGGCTTTTGGCAGGATGGCCCTTTTCCCTATGTTAAACCTACCAATCCATGAGCACAGGAGATCTTTCCTTCTTCTGATAATCTTCTTCAATTTCTTTCTTCAGAGACTTGAAGTTTTTCTCAAACAGGTCTTTTACTTGCTTGGTTAAAGTCATCCCAAGGTACTTTATGTTATTGGTGGCTATTGTGAATGGTGTCGTTTCCATGATTTTTTCTTGGCCCCCTTGTCTTTGTTATACAGAAGGGCTTCTGTTATTTTTTTTAATTAATTTTGTATCCAGCCACTTTGCTGAAGGTATTTATCAACTGAAGGACTTCTCTGGTTGAATTTTTGGGGTCGCTTATGTATACTATCATATTATCTGCGAATAGTGAAACTTTGACCTCTTACTTTCTGATTTGAATCCCCTTCATCTCCTTTACTTGTCTTATTGCTCTAGCTAGGACTTCAAGTACTGTGTTGAATAGATATAGAGAGAGTGGGCAGCCTTGCATTGTCCCTGATATCAGTGGGATTGATTTAAGTTTCTCTCCATTGAGTTTAATGTTGGCTATAGGCTTATTGTATATTGCCTTTACTATATTTAGGTATGTGCCTTGTATCCCTGACCTCTCCAAGACTTTAAACATGAATGGGTGTTGGTTTTTGTCAAATGCTTTTTCGGCATCTAAGGAGATGATCATGTGGTTTTTCTCCTTTAATTTGTTTATATGGTGGATTACATTGATGGATTTCTGTATATTGAACCATCCTTGCATGCCTGGGATGAAGCCTACTACATTGATGGATTTCTGTATATTGAACCATCCTTGCATGCCTGGGATGAAGCCTACTTGGTCATGGTGAATGATATCGTTGATGTGTTCTTGGACGCGATTTGCCAGTATTTTATTGAGTATTTTTGCATCAGTGTTCATAAGAGAGATAGGTCTGAAGTTCTCTTTTTTATTTGTGTCTTTGTGTGGTTTAGGTATCAAGGAGACTGTGGCTTCATAGAATGAGTTTGGTAAAGTTCCTTCTGTTTCTATTTTGTGGAATAGTTTGCAGAAAATTGGAATTAGCACTTTTTTGAAGGTCTGGTAGAATTCTGCACTGAAACCATCTGTCCCAGTGTTTTTTTGGAAGGGAGACTGATGATGACTGCTTCTACTTCCTTAGGGGATATAGGGCTACTCAATCTTTTTACCGGAACTTGACTTAATTTTGGCAGATGGAATCCATCTGAGAAATTATCCATTTCTTTCAGATTTTCAAGTTTTGTGCCATAAAGGCTTTTGTAGTATGACCTGATGATTATTTGGATTTCCTTGGTGTCTGTAGTTATGTCCCCCTTTTCATTTCTGATGTTGCTGATTTGGATAGTTTCTCTCTGCCTTTTAGCTAGTTTGGCTAAAGGTTTGTTTATCTTGTTGATATTTCTCAAAGAACCATCTCTTGGTTTCACTGATTCTTTGAATAGTTTTGTTTCTAATAGATTGATTTCAGCCCTGAGTTTGATTATTTCCAACAGTCTGTTCCTTTTGGGTGTATCTGCTTCTTTTTTTCTATGGCCTTCAGTTGGGCCATTAAGTTGTTTGTATGAGATGTTCCAAATTTCTTCTTGAAGGCACTTAGTGCTATGAATTTTTCTCTGAGCACTGCTTTCAATGTGTCCCATAAATTTGGGAATGTTGTGTCTTCATTTTCATTGAATTCTAGGTAGTGAATTTCTTTATTTATTTATTCCTTAACCCAGCTGTCATTGAGTAGCAAGTTGTTCAGTTTCTATGCGAGTGTCGGCTTTATGTTATTTCTATTGTTGTTAAGGTCCAGCTTTAGTCCATGGTGGTCAGATAGAATAGAAGGGTTTTATTTCAATCTTCTTGTATCTGTTGAGGCTTGCTTTGTGACCAATTATATGGCCTATTTTGGAGAAGGTTCCATGAGGTGCTGAGAAGATGGTATACTCTTTTAAGTTTGGTTGAAAAGTTTTGTAGACATCTATTAGGTCCATTTGACTTAGGGCCTCTGTAAGTGCCTTTATTTTCTTATTGGGTTTCTGTCTAGGTGATCTGCCCCTTGGTGAGAGTGGGGTGTTAAACTTCCCTACTATTAAAGTGTTGGGATCGATGTGTGATTTAAGTTTTAATAATGTTTCCTTTATGAATGTAGGTGCTCTTTTATTGTGGCACAGATGTTCAGAATTGTGATGTTGATGTCCTCTTGGTGGATTTTTTTCCTTTGATAAGAATGTAGTGCCCCTCATCATCTTTTTTATTAACATTGGTTGAAAGTCTATTTTATTAGATATTAAGATTGTTACCCCAGCTTGTTTTCTGTGTCCATTTGCTTGGTAAATTTTTCCAGCCCTTCACTCTGAGTTAGTAATTATGTTTGTTGCATAGGTGTGTTTCTTGGATACAGCAGAATGTTGGATCCTGATTCCACACCCATTCTGATAGTCTTTGTCTTTTTATTGGTGAGTTGAGTCCATTGACGTTAATAGACAATAGTGACCAATGAATGTTAATTCCCTTATTGTGGTGTTGGTGGTCTTACTGTGATTCATTGCTTGTTTTTCTTTAATTTTTGTTGGGAAATTATATGTATCCTATGGGTGTAGTTGTTTTTGTTGGATTGGAGTTTTCCTTCTATTATCTTCTGTAGGGTTAGTTTGCTGTGTAGAGAATTGCTTAAATTTTGTTTTATCATGGAATATTTTGTTTTCTCCATCTATTTTGATTGAAAGCTTTGCTGGGTATAGTAGTCTGGGATGGCATCTGTGGTCCCTTAGAGCATGCATGACCTCTCCAGGCCCTTCTGGTTTTCACAGATTCTGATGAGAAGTTCGGTGTGATTCTGATGGGTCTACCTTCATATGTTACTTGGCCTTTTTCCCTAGCTGCTTTTAATATCTTTTCTTTGTTCTGTGTATTTAATGTTTCAACATTGATGTGATGTGAGGATTTTCTTTTCTGGTCTAGTCTGTTTGGTGTTCTGTAGGCCAATTGTATGTTTATGGACATCTCTTTTTTTAAGTTGGGGAAATTTTCTTTTATGATTTTCTTGAAGATATTTTCTGGTCCTTGGAGATTGGAGTCTTCTTTTTCATGAATTCCTATTATTCTTAGATTTTGTCTTTTCATAGCATCCTTGATTTCTTGGATATTTTGTGATTGGAACTTTTCTGATTTTACTTTTTCTTTGAGAGAAATATCAATTTCTGCAAGCGTATATTCAGTGCCTGAGATTCTCTCTTCCATCTCTTTTATTCTGTTGGTGATGCTTACTTTTGTGGTTCCTGATCTTTTCTCTAAGTTCTCCAGTTCCAGGGTTTTCTCTGTTTGTGTTTCCTTTATCAATTCTAATTCTATTTTTTATCATGTACCATTGCCTTCATCTGTTTGAATGTGGCTTCTTGTCTCTGTATGATGGCTTCTATGTTTTTGTTTGTTTCTTCTCTGTGTGTCACTAATTTTGCCTCTAATTTTCCCTCTATTTGAATGGTTATTTCTCTGAAAGATTTGCTTGTTTCCTCTTTATGTGTCTCTAATAACTGGATAAGCATATCATTAAGGACATTTTCCTGTATTTCTGAAGAACTGGAGTATCCATTGATTTTCGGGGTTGCTGGTGAGGCCATGATTTCCTGACTTTTGTTGGATGTGTTCTTTCACCTACCTCTAGCCATTTCTTTATCTGTAAACTTCTTTGTTTGTTCTTGGATTCTGCAGATCAGATTGGTACTGTCTTTCTCTGGTGTCTGTAGAATTCCTCAGGGAGATGCGAGAGGTCCAATAGTTTCAGCCTGTGTATTGGTGCTTCAGCTCTGTGGGAGGGAAGTCCATGGGTGCAGAAGAACAAGGGTGTATGCGTGCATGTGCATGGATGTTTGCCTTAAGTGACAAGGTGCTAGAGAATGTAGAGGCCTTCAGTGTGAGGGAAGGGGCCTTGTGTTCTCCGAAGGGGTTGCAGGCGCAGAAGTTATGGCTTGTGCCTGTTAAGATCAGGTGTGCAAATTTCTAGGGTATGTCAGTGGCCTACTGGCTACTGATATTTGTCTCTAACTGAGCTCCAGGAGTTATTTGTCTAAACTCCACTGGTGGCGCCACAGAGCCAGGGTTTCCATGTCCCAGGATACCCTCTGTTTCCCGCAGTGGATATGTGCATAGGAAATTTCTGATGTCTGGCTGTTTGCTTAGAAGTGCCCTGGATCTGGGGGTCTGCAGACACTAAAGAGCGCACTCACTCTCTAGCAGGTCAAATGGTAAAGCACAGGAGATCCTCCTGGTCTCTACTGGCTGGTTTGGACCTGCAGAGCCAAAAGTGCACTCAGACAGCTCAGTGGTGTTGTAGACCCTGTATCTGGGAGTCCAACTGTGGTTGCAGAACTGGGGTGTCCAGGTGTCTGAAAAGAAGTCCTGTGTGGCCAGTACCGTGGTTCTGTGCTTGTTGCAGCAGGGTGGTTTTGCAGGTCTGCCACACCGCGTGCTGCACAACCACTGAGTCCGCCACTGAGGGACTAAGCACAGTACAGTCTGGCTCTGTAGAGTTGGTACAACCAGTTGCTCTGAGGGGTGGGACCCAGGCAGCGTTTTACCATTGATTTTGGACTCAGCAAGCGGGTTAGGCTGTCTGTTGAGCTGCAGTGCTAGTATTCCTGCTTTTGCTGTCTCTGTTTTCAGGCAGCGCTGGCGCTGGCTCTGTGGCTTGGTTATTCAGAGGGGGAGGCAGGCCCAAAGGAAATTGCCCCTCTCCAATCCCAGGGAAGTCCGTGTCTGACCTGAATCAAAGAGTTCTCTGCTCCTGTGCTGTCTCCCCTCCTTCAGGGAGCCACAATGTCAATTTCCTGGCTTCAGATGCCTTTCCACTCACCAATTTCAAAGTTTCAAGTCCTCTGGCTCTGAGAAACGATGCGCACTGATCCCCGCCATTTTGCCCTGCCTCCCTGATATCAGTTTTTATCATTTGTTTATTTAATCATTTTACATCATAGTCCCACACCCCTCCTCTGCTCCTCCCAGTCTCACCTTCAGTCCCAGCTTCCATTATTCCCTCTCTCCTTTGTCTTAGAGAAGTGAAGGACCCCCAACGGGTTCCAACCCACCCTGGCACCTCAAATTGCAGTAACACTAAATACATCCTCTCTCACTGAGGCAGAACAAAGCAGCCTACCTAAAGGAAAATTATCCAAAGGCAGGCAACAGAGTCAGAGACAGCTCCTACTCCCATTTTTAGGGGAACTACATGATGACCAAGCTTCACATCTGCTACATATATGTAGGAGGTCCAGGTCCAGCCCATGCACAGCCTTTGGTTGGGGGTTTAGTTTCTATGACGCCCCATAGGCCCAGATGAGTTTAATCTGTAGGTCTCTTTTGTGGTTTCCTTGACCGCTCGCTCTGGATTCTTCAATCCTTCCTCCCACTCTTCCACAGGACTCCTTGAGCATGGCCTATTGTTTAGCTGTAGGACTTAGCTGTGGACTTTCCATCAGCTGCTGGATGAAGCCTGTTAGAAGACAGTTATGCTAGGTTCCTGTCTGCAAACATGCCAGAGTAACATTAATAGTGTCAGAGGTTGTCTCTCTCCAATGGGGTGGTTCTCAAGTTAGGCCAGTCATTGATTTGCCATTTGCTATATCCCTGCTCCATCTTTGTTTGTTTGTTTTGTATTATTATTATCATTAATTCACTGTGTTTCCTGGCTGTAGTCTCCTCCCTCTTTTCTTCCAGATCCCACCATCCCTCCTTCTTACCCACACCTTGTTCCTCCCCTTGTCCACTGATAGGAGAAGTCCTCCTCCCTTCCTATATGTCCCTAATTTGTAAGGTCTCATCAGGACTGTGTGGATCCTCTTTCTCTGTGGCTTCATAAGGCCAACTTGCCAGGGAAAAGTTGACCAAAGAGCTGATAGCCAAGTTCATGCCAGTGCCTGCCCCTGTACCCCTTACTAGGACACCCCCATAGAAACTGAGCTGCCTATATGTTACCTCTGAGCAGGGAGTCTAGGTCTTCTCCATGCTTGGTCCTTGGTTGAGCCATCAGTCTCTGCAGGCTCCCCTGGCCCCGGATATTTTGCCTCTGGTGGTCTCCTTGTGGTGCTCCTGTCCACTCTGGTTCTTTCTGTCTCCCCCTCCTTCCATAATTCCCTGCACTCTGCCCAAAATTGGCTATTAGACTCAGCATCTGCCTTGATACCCTACTCGGTAGAGTCTTTCAGAGATCATCTGTAATAGGCTCCTGTCCTGTTCCCTGTCTTCTTCCACTTTTGATGTCTATTCTGTTTGCCTTTCTGAATGAGGATTAAGCAGCATGGATACCCTGCAGGGTAGAGTCTTTCTGCTTCATTTTAATCCCTACACTTTTCCAGGCTAAGGTTGAAGGTCTTATGGGTGGGTTGGTATCCCTCTTCCTCCACTGGAGTCCTAACTCTCTACAGGTGGTGGCTACGTGAAGCTCTATATCTCTCACTGCTATGACTGTCAGCAAGGGTCACCCTCCTAGGCTCTTGGAACCTCACCTTTCCCTGAGATTTCCTCTCTCTCTTCAGGTCACCTTACTACCAACTCGTCCCACACCTGATATCCATCCCTGTTATACACTCTACACACTCTCCTAGCCAGTTCCCTCCGACCATCTACTTCAGATGTCTATTTTACTTCCTATGATGAGTGAGATTCAAGCATCCTCACTTGGGCCCTAGCTGGCTTCTTTGTGTCTGTGGATTGTAGCATATTTATCCTGTACTTTATGACCAATATAAGTGAGTACACAGCATGTATGTCTGTGTCTCGGTTACCTCACTCAGGATAATCTCTTCTAGTTCCATCCAATTGTCTGCAAATTTCATGATGCTTTTGTTGTTAATCTTTGTTATATGGGTATATACCCAGAGTGGTATAGTTAGGTCTTATGGTAGATCCATTCTCAATTTTCTGAGGAACTTCCAGATTTATTTCCAGAGTGGTTATACTAGACTGCAGTCACAATGGAGTAGTGTTCCAAATCATCCATATCTTCAGCATCAAATGCTGTCAATAAACAAAGAGAACAATACAACGACTCAACAAGACCAAGATCTGGTTCTTTGATAAAATCAGCCAAATAGACAAACACTTAGCCAATTAACCAAAAGACAAAAAGACAGTTTCCAAATTAACAAAATCAGAAATGAAAAGGAGGACATAAAAAGAGACACTGATCAGGGCATTCATTTAATTAAAATCAATATCTTCATCAAAAAAAAAAAAAAAAAAAAAACAGACACTGAGGAAATCCAAAGAATCTTTACCTTAGTCTTACTTTAAAATCCTGTATTCAAGGGTCTTTTCTGAGACCGATGCTCCAATCAAGGACCATGCTAGGAGATAACCTAGAACCCCTGCACAGATATATCCCATGGCAGTTCAGTGTCCAAGTGGGTTCCATAGTAATGGGAACAGGGACTGTCTCTGACATGTACTGACTGACTTGTTCTTTGATCACCTCTCCCTGAGCTGGGAGCAGCCTTACCAGGTCTCAGGGGAAGACAATGCAACCACTTCTTATGAGACCTGATAGACTAGGATCCGAAGAGAGGGGAGGAGGACCTCCCCCATCAGTGGACTTGGGGAGAGAGATGGGTGGAGAAAGGGGAGAGAGGGTGGGATTGGGAAGGGATGAGGGAGGGAGCTACAAGGGCAATACAAAGTGAATAAACTGTAATTAATAAAAATAATAAATAAAAACCCTGTATTCCACAAAATGGGAAAATCTATACAAATAAATGATTTTCTTGATTGATACCACGTACCAACATTAAATCAAGAGGAGGAAAGCAACTTAAACAGACTTGTAAACTCTAAGAAAATAAAAACAGTCATTAAAAGACTTCCAACCAAAAGAAGTCCTGATCCAGATGGTTTTAGCCCAGAATTCTACCAGACTTTCAAAGAAGAACTAATATTAATGCTGCTCAAACTATTCCACAAAAAAGAACCGGAAAGAACACTGTCAAACTCATTCAATGAGGCCACAGTCATCCTGATCCTAAATCACAAAAAGATACTTAACAAAGAAAGAAAATTTCAGACTAAACTCCTTATGAACACTGATGCAAACAATACTTAATAAACACCTCACAAAATAATTCCAAGAACACATCAAAAACATCATCTACCATAGTCAAATACACTTCATGACAGGAATGAAGGGATGGTTCCATATAGAAAAATCTATCCCCTACATAGACAATCTGAAAGAAAAAAAAACATTTGATTACCTCATTAGGTGCTAAAAAATGTGATAAAATCCAACAATCCTTCTTTTTAAAACTGTGGAGAGATCAGAGATACAAGGCACATAAATGAACACAATGACGGCTGCAGAAAGCAAGCCTATAACCAACATCATATTTAATGGAGAGATTCTTAAAGCAATTCCACTAAAATCAGAGCCAAGATGAGGCTACAGATTCTCTCAGTATCTACTGAATATAGTAGTGAAATTCTAGTGAGAACAGTAAGACAACTAAGGAAATCAAGGGAATACAAATTAGAAAGATGTCAAAGTATCAATATTGGCAGATGGTATAGTACACACAGTTAACCCCTGAAAATCTACCAGAGAACACCTACAGCTGATAGACATTTTTATCAAAGTGGCTGGAACCAAAATTAACTCAAGAAAATCAGTAGCCTACCTACATACAAGCAATAAACTGTATATGTGAATGGTTGAAAGAAAAATTTGGTAAACAACACCCTTCTCAATAGCCACAAATAATATAAGTTATCTTGGTACAAAAAAAAAATATAAGATATCTTGGTGAAACTCTAACCAAGCAAGTGAAACACATGTCTATCAAACACTTCAAGTCTTTGATGAAAGAAATTGAGGAAGATTTCTGATGATGGAAAGATTACCTCTGATCATGGATCAGTAGCAAAACATGGCCATCTTACCAAAAGCAATCTAAATATTCAATGCAATTCTCATCAAAATTCCAACACAATTCTTTACAGATCTTAAACAAACAATCATCAACTTCAAATGGAAAAAAAAATCCAGGCTAGCTAAAATAATTTTATACAAAAAAAAAAAAAAAAACAAGCAAAACCAAACCAAACCAAACCAAAACAAAACAAAACAAACAAACAAAAAAAAACCCAAAACAAAACAAAAAAAGATCAACTTCTGAAGGAATCACCATCCTATATTTTAAGCTGAACTTCAGAGCAAAAAAACACATATTCAATGAATGGTGCTAGTCTAACTGGAAGTAAGCATGTAGAATAATGTAAATAAATCTATATTTATCACTTTTCACAAAACTTGTGTCCAAGTGAATCAAAGACCTCAACCCAAAATCTGATAGAAGAAAAATTAGGGAACAGCCTTGAATGCATTTGCAAGGAGATCATTTCATAAACAGAATGCCAACAGTTCAGGCCCTAAGAACAACAATTAATAAATATTTCTCTATAAAACTGAAAAGCTTCTGCAAGTCAAAGGCCATTGTCAATGGGCTAAAACTGCAGTCCATGGAATGGGAAAAGTTCTTCACCACCCCTACATCTGATAGAGGCCTAATACCCAAAACATATGAAGAACACAAGAAATTAGACACCAACAAACCAAATAACCCAATATAAAATAATGGACTACAGAGCTAAACAGAGAATTCTCAACATAGGAATGCTAATGACTGAAAAGCACTTAAAGAAATATTCAATGGTAGGCCCTCCTACCACAGAGGTTCTCTGAAAGACTCTACCCAGCAATGTATAAAAACAGATGCTGAGACTCATAACCAAACTTTGGGCAGAGTGCAGGGAATCTTATGAAAAAATAGGGAGATAATAAGACCTGGAGAGGACAGGGGCTCCAAAAGGAGAGCAACAGAACCAAAGGATCTGAGCGCTGGGATCTTTTCTGAGACTGATGTTCCAACCAATGACCATTCATGGATATAACATAGAACCTCCATTCAGATGTAGGCCAGAGTAGCTCAGCATCCAAGGTGGTTCCCTGGTGAGAGGAACAGACTCTCTCTGACATGAACTCAGTGGCTGGCTCTTTAATCACCTTCACCTGAAGGGGGAGCAGCCTTGCCAGACCACAGAGGAGGACAATGCAGCCAGCCTTGATGAGACCTGATAAGCTAGGGTCAGATGGAAGGGGAGGAGGACCTCCCCTATCAGTGGACTTGGAGAGGGGCATGGGAGGAGATGAGAGAGGGAAGGTGGGATTGGGAGGGAATGAAGGAGAGAGCTACAGCTGTTATACAAAGTGAACAAACTGTAATTAACATAAAAATGAAAATTAAAAAAAATAGGAAAAAGAGAAATGTTCAGTGTCCTTAATCATCAATGAAATACAAGTCAAAAAGACTCTGAGATTCCATCTTATACTTGTCAGAATGGTTACAATCAAAAACTAAAGTTATAAATTTCTTAATTCATGTACAATTATATCACTTTTCCCCTTCTCTTGTCACCTTCCAACCTCTCCCAGATACCCTCACGGTAGCACCTATCATCTTCCTCAATTGTCGCATGTAGCCTCTTAATTTCATTTCTTTGATCTCTTTGTGTGTGTTTGTGTGCTGCTGTGTTTGATGTGTGTGTGTGTGTGTGTGTGTGTTTGTACACAAATAGATAAATACAACGAGCTGAGTATGTTTTGTTATTTCTGGGCATATGGTTACAGGATTTCATGACTTTATTGTATTTATTATATTTCTGTATAACCAGTTAGACGGCTCATCTCAGGAAGAACCTAATTCTCTATGTCTCTGTCTATCTGTCTTCAACTCTCTCTGCCACATTGACTCTCTATCTCTTTTGATTTTATTTCTTGATAAGTAAAAATAGAGCTGGTTATATGTACATGGGGTCTGCATCCATATCCTGGAGCATAAGATGCTCACCAGTGGCTGAGTTTTTGTTAAAGAAAAATTCTCCTTCCAGCAGCAAATTTCATTGCCAATAACTCCTTGATATGAAGTTGAGCTTATACATCATTTATGCCATCAATTCTTGGATGGCAGATGGCTTGATTTTGGGGTAGGTCTGTGCAAGTAACCATAACTGCAGTTATATTATGGTTGTGACATGCCATGTCCAGAACATAGTATTTCTTAACGTTTTTCCCAACTTGAATATATATGACTTCTTAATGCTAGTCACTTAATACTGAGTCACTTTCAGCACTTTAACTAGTTATTCATCTTTCCAGTGATTGCTGTACAAAGCCAAAAGAAGCTTCCCAGAGCAAGGTTGGGAGCCAAGAGTTCGAATATAAACAAATATTTAGACAGCAATTTGACATGTTCACCCCTGCCTACTCTTTTAAATTTCAATAATCCAAACCTCCTCTTTTATTTTATGTATATGTGTATATATATATATATATATATATATATATATATTCATACATTTAAATTTTTTAATTGGGTTATAAAATAGTAGTTTCCAAAAATAAAAGAAATAGTAATTTCCTTATCCTTTTCCTTTGAGCTAACCTTGACTCTCACCTTCAAAATTTCTCCCTATTCCTTCACTTCTCCCTGCTTTACCTTTTCTACACTAGTGCATACATTCTCCTGTATTACCATACCTTCAGAAGCATTCATATTTCATATACACACAAAGTATTATGCAAAATTTCAAACTATATACACTACATTGTGTTAAAATGCTATTAATCATCTCATTACCTGGACTAAGCACACTCTTTTCTGTTGTGATTATTTGGTACCCCATTTCACTGTATTGAAGTTAATCTTGTAGTAAATATTTCCAGTTATTATTTTGAACCTACTATGCTATAGAAGAATAAAGTTTAATTTTCCTGAATACATTGTATTTACATAGTTAAGCTTTTGGTTTCTCCCTCTTCTCAACCTTCCCTGTCTCATTCTAT
Organism: Rhombomys opimus; assembly: GCA_010120015.1. Taxonomy (NCBI): domain Eukaryota; kingdom Metazoa; phylum Chordata; class Mammalia; order Rodentia; family Muridae; genus Rhombomys; species Rhombomys opimus. The sequence continues at coordinate 1,037,507 of REGO01000535.1, forward strand.
CCTAATGCTATGACATCTACATGGGGATTGTATTATGTGGCTGGCTTTCCATTTTAAAGACTCGTTTATGTGTATATATGCGTATGCAGGTAGACATGTGTCTGCATGCTCATGCCTGTATTTATTCACAGAGAACAGAAGAAGATTTTGGATATCTCATTTATTACTTTGGATCTATTCTTTGAAAGGTCTTTAGCTAAATCTGTAGCTTGAGTTTTGTCTGTTAAACACAAAACTAACAAAGTCCAGAGATTTTCCTGTATCCATCATTCTTAGGACTTGGGTTACAGTAGCTTTCAGGACACCTGGCTAGTTATGTGTGTGCTGGGACTCAAACACCAGTACTCATGATTGCACAGCAAATGTTCATAACTGGCAATCCACCAAAGCAGCCAGACACTAAACTTTTTTGTTGCATATTTCCTCCTGTGAACATTTCATATTTTAATTGTTCTTCATAAAACTGTAAGAGATATGAGAATGAAGATATAACTTCAACACATGATTTCCTTTTCTTTTGAATAATATTTCATTAGCAGAATTACTTAATCAAATAATAGTTCTACTATTTCAGCTTACATTATTGATAAAGTGTGAAATCCTCATGGAAGGTATGACTAGATATCATTGTAAGTATTTTCTACTTTTGAAAAGTTGTGGAAATGTATTGTTGAATCTCATTATGTAAGATTATTAATAGAAAGTTGGAATGATCTTTCAAAGTAATTGTTTAAATGCCTTTCTTGGGTTTATTAAATTTTACCAGCCCATAGGCAGTATTTTCTGTTTTCAAACCAAAAAAAAAAAAAACCTTCAGTAATTTAAATTAATTAAGTAAATACTGTGCAATTCTCAAATGAGAAACACATCATTCCCTTTTGATTCTTTGTACACTTCAATGCTTTGCTTTTCTGTTAGTCATAAAATGTTCCCCAAACCTTTCTGCTCTTTAACACATGAAATGTTTGATGGTAATTATTTTTTTATTTGACAGGCTAACCAATGATGCATTTCCAATATATTAATTACTGTCATGATGAGGACTGCAATGAAAGTAAAATATCTTTCTTCCCCATTGGACAAGTTAAATCAACTGTCAAATGTCCAATGTACTATATTAGTGCTCAGATTAAAAACAAATTCCAAGTTTAATAAATGTTTGTTATGTTATTATTTAACTTCAGTTTATATGTAAAATACATTCAAACCAATGTGTATTTTATTTTAACATTTTTTATAATATTTAGGCCATGTTATCACTGTACACATATCTGAAGGAACATCTCCGAAAAACAATCTGGCATTTTTTCATAAAATTGGAAATACAGGGAATCATATGAAAGAAGGGGAGTTTGATGTGGAAAGGATAGGAGCTCCACGAGGACCAAACATATCTGGGCACAGGGTCTTTTCTGAGATGGACACTCAACGAAAGACCATGAGTGGATATAACCTAGAACCTCTGCTTGGATGTAGCCTGTGGTAGCTCAGTAACCAATTGGTTTCCTATAGTAAGAGGAGCAAGGACTATTTCTAATAGGAACTCAATGGCAGGCTCTTTGACCTCCCCACCCCACAAGTAAGGAGCAGTACTGTTAAGCCACAGAGGAGGACTTTGCAGCCAGTCCTAAAGATACCTGAAAAAGCAGAGTCATATGAATGGGGAGGAGTTCCTCCCCTATCAGTGGACTTGGAAAGGAGCAGGGAGGAGATGCGGGAGGGAGGGTGGAATTGGGGAGGGAATGAGGGAGCAGGATACAACTGGGATAAAGAGTTAACAAAATGTAACTAATAAGAAAAATAAAATTAAAAAAATTGGAAATACTTCTACCTCAAGACCCAACTATACCACTCCTAGACATATATCCAAAAGATGTTCCACCATATAACAAGAACATTTCCTCAACTATTTTTATATCAGCTTCATTTGTAATAGCCAAAAAATGGAAACAACATAGCAGTCCCACAACTGAAGAATGAATACAGAAATCATGGTACATTTACACAATGAAATACTACCCAGGTATTAAAAACAATAAAATTATGAAATTTGCAGGCAAATGAATGAAACTAGAAAAGGTCACCCTGAGTGAGATAATCCAGACTCAGAAATACACACATGGTATATACTCACTTATGGTATATACACACTTCTAAGTAGCTATTAGACAATAGTGAAGGATAACCATCTTACAGGCCACAGACACAGTGAAGCTAAGTAACAAGGAGGATCCAAGGGAGGGTGGAGGTAAGCCATTCAGAAAGGGAAAGAATAGACAGCAGAAGTGAGGGAAATGGGCAGGGTTGGAATGGGGAAGGAAACTAGGTGTGGATCAGATGTGGGGAGAATGGGAGTGGGGATGAGAGAGCTGGGAACACGAAGGGAAACTGAGGGGCATCTCTTTGACAAGCTGGAGACCAGGAACAGGGAAGGCTACTGGGAGAATATGGGTTTAATTATAGCTGAGACTCCTAACAGGTGGGAACATGAAAGACTGAAGTGACAACCTCCTAACCAGGCAGGACTAGTGGAAAGAGCAGAAGAACAACCCACCAACAAAACCTTTGATACAAAATTACCCTGCCTACAAGAAGTGCAGGGATAAAGAAAGAACAATAATTGAGACAATATTCAACCAATAATTGGCCCAACATGAGACCTATCCCACTGTAGAGAGCCAGTACCTGACACTATTAAAGACACTATTATGATGCTCTGCTATGCTTGCACACAGAAGCTTAATATGACTGATATCTGGGGAACTTAGCCAGCATTGGATTGAAATAAACACTTGGACTTGCAGCCAAGCATGGGGTAGAACTCTCAGGGTCCTGTGGAAGTGTTTTGGGAAAGAGGGAAGGACTTGGAAGGGAAAGGAACCTCATAAAAAGACAAACAAAATTATCTTTTCTAGATTCCACCATTTGCCTGCAAATTTCATGATTTCCTTGTTTTTAATTGTTGAGTAGTATTCCATTGTGTAAAAGTACCACAATTTCTGTATCCATTCCTCTGTTGAGGGACACCTAGGTTGTTTCCATATTCTGACTAATAGGAATAAAACTGCTACAAACATGGTTGAGCAATGTCCTTGTTGTGTGCCTGAGCATCTTTTGGATACATGCCTAGGAGTGGTATAGCTGGATCTTGAGGGAGCAGTATTCCTAATTGTCTAAGAAAGCAAAAGATTGATTTTCAAAGTGGTTGTACAAGTTTACATTCACACCAGCAATGGAGGAGGGTTCCCGTTTCTCCAAAACTTCTCCAGCATATGTTGTCACTTGAATTTTTGATTTTAGCCATTCTGATGGGTGTAAGGTGAAATCTCAAGGTCATTTTTATTTGCATCTCTGATGGCTAATGACATTGAACATCTCATTTAGTGTTTCTCTGCCATTCTATAAGTGAGGTATTCCAGAAGAAGAAAGACACACATAGTATGTACTTACTAATATAGATCTATAAGATATGATACACATACTGAAATCTATACACCTAAAGAAGAAAAACAAGAAAGAGGACCTGGAGTAAGATGATCAAGCCTCACTTACTAAGACAAATGGGATGGATATTGGATGTAGGAGAAAACAAGTAACAGGACAGGAGCTTACCACAGAGGGCCTCTGAAAGACTCTACCTAGCAGTGTATCAAAGCAGATACTAAGACTCATAACCAAACCTCCCGCAGAGTGCATGCAGGGAATCATATGAAAGAAGGGGGAGTTAGTATGACCTGGAGAGGACAGGAGCTCCACAAGGACCAAATATATCTGGGCACAGGGGTCTTTTCTGAGACTATTTCTCCAACCAAGGACCATGTATGGATATAACCCAGAACCCCTGCTCAGATGTAGCCCATGGTAGCTCAGTTTCCAAGTGGGTACCCTAGTAAGGGGAACAGGGACTAGTTCTGACATGAACTCAATGGGTGGCTCTTTTACTCCCCCACCACCACCCCCGATGGAGGAACAATCCTGGTAGGCCACAGAGGAGGACATTGCAGCTAGTCCTGAGGATACCTGATAAACCAGGGTCAGGTGAAAGAGGAGGAGGTCCTCCCTATCAGTGGTCTTGGAAAGGGGCAGGGAGGAGATGAGGGAGGGTGGGGTTGGGAGGGAATGAGGGAGTGGGATATAGCTGGGATACAAAATTAATAAACTGGAACTAATATTAAAATATTAAAAATTAAAAAAGAGCAACATAGACAGCTAACCCAGACACATGCAGGCTTACAGAGACTAAGATATCAACTAAGGAGCATGTATGGTCTGGACCTAGGACCCCTGCATGTATGTGGCCAAAGCCTGGCTTGGTCTTAGTGTAGGTCACCTGGTGAGTGTTTGTGAGCATGGAGGTGGGGAACTGTTCTAACATGGACTCTATTGCCTGTTTTTGAATCAATTTCCGCTGTTTCATCTGCCTTGCTGGGGATGAAGATATGCACATTCCTGACGTGACTTGATGTACTGGGGAGAATTAATATAAGAGGGGGGGGCTCCGCTTTTCTGAGGAGAAAGGGAGAGGGGAAGGGAGAAGGAGGGGAATGGAGGGGGGACTGGGAAAAGGGAGGGGACACTCTAGGGATGTAAAGTAAATAAACTGAAATAAAATTTAAAAATGTTTATATAGCCATATTATTTATTTTTTAGTTTTGTTTTTTACATGTAATACATTTCTCCATACATTCATTTTGTAAAAGAAACTATTCTGGTAGCAATTTGTTTTTGCCTCATTTCATTTATGTTTTTGACCTCATAGAATACATTGCAGTGCCAGTGCAGAAGCTGGGCACTGCCTTTCTCACTGTAGCACTAAAACTATTGGGTCATCTCTAACTTAGGGGTGGAAGTTAATCTTTATTATGCACTAAATCCTCCTGTATTCCTGACTGTGGTTTAAATTTCGTTTCACTTTGATTTGCCATTCGATATCTTCAGATGTGCACGGGGTTGCATATGCTGTGAAAATACAATAAATAAACAGACCATCACACTCAGGTTTCTGTCCAGACTTTCCATCTTACTGTCTGTATGAACAGCAGCCATGCATTCGTCAGCCTTAAAATATTCAGTAATGGGTATAATTAAATTCTTCAGAATTTATTGGTTAATTTTGAGAGGTAAAATTTTTACAGCATTGACTGTTACAATTGTAAACAATACTGCTTCTCTTTCCAGTTCTTTAAAGCCCTAAAATAGTTTTATAATTGCAAAACATTGATCTCAAACATTTAGTTATTTTACATTTATTCTTGTTATTCTCTTTTATGGATTTGAATCTTAATTATTGAATTGTTAGACGCTTCTATTCAGGCCCATAATTAGGATCCTTCAAAATTAGTTAAATTTAGTAAAGAGTTTTGAGTGACATAATTGAATCTTGAAAGCTAATTATAACTTTCCTTTTCTTGCCAAGCTAACACTTACATTAACAATGTATTTAGACCTCAATACTCATTTTAATCTCAAAATATTTTCAGATTGAATTATAACTTTGAAAGTTGAAGTTAAATAAATTTTTAAAGGAGGCTTATGATTTCTTATTTTTATGGGAATAGTACAAAATAAATACTACAAAATAAAGTATTCTTACCTTAATCATTCATTTTCTATTCATATTTGTCATTCCACTTTTGCTGTTTTTACATCTTTTAGGCAAATTTAGGAAAAAGCAAATAATTTTAGATTTTACCAGTGAAGAAAAAGTACATGGGGGGAGGAAAAAAACATAATTTTATGCCAATATAGTTATTTCACAACTTTAGTGTCACCAGCATGCCAGCCAATGTTATTTTTGGGCTATTGTTCTTCCCCACTAACCACAAAATATTTCCTAGCTCAACTATTAAACCTGGAACCCCTGCACAGAGGTAGCCTATGGCAGTTCAGTATCCAAGTGACCTCCATAGTAATGGGGACAAAGACTGTCTCTGACAGGAACTGATTGGCTGGCTCTTTGATCACCTCCCCCTGAAGGGGGAGCAGCCTTACCAGGCCACAGAGAAGACAATGCAGCCACTCCTGATGAGACCTAACAGACTAGGATCAGAGGGAAGGGGAGGAGGACCTCCCTATTCAGTAGAATGAGAGAGGGACACATTGGGGAAGAGGAAGGGTGGGATTGGGAGAGGATGGGGAAGGGAGGTACAGGTAGGATACAAAGTGAATAAACTGTAATTAATAAAAATTAAAATTAAAAAGCATACTTACTGAAGTCCAAATTGTTCCCTAAGATTTTCTAAATCAGAATTAATAGCAAAAACATCTTTACGTAATGATACTAAGCAATCTACTTTTTCAAATTCTTTCTAAATGTTGTGATCATTGCTAACAATCTGCATCTCCACATTCTTTCCAAGGATGATGACTGAATAATTAATCTGCTCCAGCAGCAATGCCTGAATGATACCCAGCATTTTTATTGTGAGTGCCAATGATACTGCCCAGTGAGGGGACTGGAAGACCCCTTATAGTATTCATACACCTTGCATGTTAGGGGAGTAGGGGTTGTCTCAGACATGAACTCAGTGGCGGACTCTTTGATCAACTCCCACCTAGGGGTGCAGCCTTGTTAGTCTACAGAGGAAGACAATTCAGCCTGTTTTGATGAGACCTGATAGGCTAGGGTCAAAGGGAAGAGGAGGAGGAGGACCTCCTCTTTCACTGGACTAAGGAAGGAGCTGTAGGGAGAAAAGAGAAAAGGAGGGTGGGGTTGGGAAGAGATGAGGGAGGAGTTACAGCTGGGCTACAAAGTGAAAAGAAAGAAAGACGAAAGAAAGAAAGACGAAAGAAAGAAAGAGGAAAGAAAGAAAGACGAAAGAAAGAAAGAAAGAAAGAGAGAGAGAGAGAGAGAGAGAGAAAGAAAGAAAGGAAAGAAAGAAAGAAAGAAAGAAAGAAAGAAAGAAAGAAAGAAAGAAAGAAAGAAAGAAAGAAAGAAAGAACAACAACAAAAGAATAAAGATGAAAGATGAGCTAATAAAAACACATCAACTAGCTGCCCTGGCGGAGCGGAAGGATAGAGAGACACACTGTGGGTTCTGATACATTCCATAGAGCCCAGGCTCCAGCGCAGCTGGCTGCTCCTAGCAGAGAGACCCCCAGCTTGGGATCAGGGACTGAGGTCACTCAACCTTTCATGACACTCCCCTGAGACCAGCCTCTATAAGTTCTTACCCTGGCAGTCCCTGGCAAAGAAACCCCAGCTCTGGATCTGGGACTGAGGTTACTCAACCCTTCCTGGAACTCCCCTGAGACCGCAGCCATAAGCCTTCCCTGGTGGAGGGGAAGGACAAAGAGACAGCCTATAGATTCGACCACAGACCACAGTGCCTAGGCCCTAGCCTCGGGATCTGGGACAGAGATTCTCACTTCTCCCACCCACACCCAGCCCAGCACTTGCCCTGGACCAGCTACCAAAATTATTCCCTGGTGGAGCTGAAGGATACAGAAGGGGCCTGCAGAATCTGTCACAGTCCACACTGCTTGGGCTCCAGCACAGGCTGGGCCCAGCACAGCACACAGTGCAGGTGGACACCAAGAACTGCAGCTACAGCACCACTGAACTGACTGTTAGCCTACACCCACATTTGCCCCAGCAGAATCAAATCAGAGAGTAGAAAACAAGGGGAACCACTGTGCTTTCCAACTGGTCCTGCAAGGGTGTGAGTGTGCCTTCAAGGGAGTGTTTGTAGGGCCCCTCTACACAGCCATCAGACAACAGATCCTTACCACCCACACCCCTAGTGTGGGCATCATAGGGATTCTTGGGACAGTGATCCTAACACTGAAGTCTCTGCTCTGCAAATCTACCAGTGAATTCCAGAAAATTCCTGGATCCCAGACAGAGCTGCATACCAGTGGCTTAAGCCACTGCAATAGTCAGGGAATCCACGTATTCACACTATGCCCGCTAAAAGCGCCTGTGAATGGTGCCAGTGTCACATTCCTCACTTAGATAAAGCTGAAACCACAATGCACACTCCCAAATCCAGTGAACTTCTCTCATTTTCCTGAAAAACAGTCCAGAAACCAGAAAAAGACTGACCTAGTCTGAAGTACAGACTCCAGGAACAAACAGTGAGGGTTACAGATGGTAACCCTCAGATGGCCAGAGGCGACAAAAGAACACACCCAACAAAAATCATGACAGTATGGATTCACCAGCAATCCTTCAAATCAATGGACACTTCAGTTCACTAGATACACAAGAAAATGACTTTCAAACTATGCTTTTCCAGCTATTAGAGGCTCATAAAGAGGAAATGCACAAATCTCTCAGAGAAATGGCCACATAAATTGAGGCAGACAAAGAGGAAATGAACAAAGCTCTCAAAGAAATAACCACACAAATGGAGGCAAATAAAAAAGAAATGAACAAAGCTCTCAAAGAAAAGTAGGCAAATAGAGCCAACAAGTGGAGGCACAATTAGCAGCATATAGAGAGGAAATTAACAACAAAATAGAAGCTATCATTGAAAAGCAGGACTCCACATTCAAACAGATGAAAGAAATGGTGCAAGACATAAAAACAGAATTAGAATTAATAAAGAATACACAAATAGAGAAAAACCTGGAGCTGGGGAACATAGAGAAAAGAACAGGAACTACAAAGATAAGCATCACCAACAGAATACAAGAGATGGAAGAGAGATTCTCTGGTGCTGAAGATACACTTGCGGAAATTGATACATCTCTCAAAGAAAAAATAAAATCAGAAAAGTTCCAAACACAAAACATCCAAGAAATCAAGGATAACATGAAAAGATAAATCTAAGAATAATAGGAATAGATGAAAAAGAAGACACCAGGTTCCAAGGTCCAGAAAATCTTTTCAAGAGTATTGTAGAAGAAAATTTTCTCAACTTAAAAAAAGAGATGTCCATAAACATACAAGAGGTCTACAGAACACTAAATAGACTAGGCCAGAAAAGAAATTCTTCATGCCATATCATAGTCAAAACACTGAGCCTACAGAACAAAGAAAAAAATATTAAAAGCAGCAAGGGAAAAAGGCCAAGTAATATATGAAGTTAGACCTATCAGAATCACAACAGATTTCTCAACAGAAACTATGAAAGCCAGAAGGGCCTGGGCAGAAATCATGCAAACCTTAAGGGACCACAGATGCCAACCCAGACAACTTTATCCAGCAAAAGTTTCAATCAACATAGACGTAGAATTCAAAATATCCCATGACAAAACCAAATTTAAGCAATATCCACAAAGTAACCCAGCCCTATATTAGTTACTAGAAGGAAAATTCCAAACCAACGAAAAAAAGTACACCCAAGGAAACATAGGACTTAGATAACTATGCAACAACAACAAAAAAAAAAAAACAAAAGAATACAAGCAATGAAATACAGCAACACCACCAACCCCACAGCAAAAGAAAGTAACATTCATTGGTCACTAGTATCTATCAACATCAATGGACTCAACTATCCAATAAAAAGACACAGACTAAGGGAATGGTTGCAGAAACAAAATCCAACATTCCGTTGCATCCAAAAAACACACCTATGCAACAAAGACAAACACTATCTCAGAGTAAAGGGCTGGAAAAATGTTTTTCAAGAAAATAGATCCAGAAAAAAAGCTGTGGTAGCTATCCTATTATCTAATAAAATAGACTTTCATCCAAAATTAATAAAAAAATGAGAATAGGCACTACATTCTCATCAAAGAAAAATTTCACCAAGAGGACATCACAATTCTGAACATCTATGCCCCAAAAACAACAGCGCCTATATTTGTAAATGAAACATTATTAAAGCTTAAATCACACATTGATCTGAATACCTTAAGAGTGGGAGACTTCAACACCCCACTCTCACCATGGGACATATCAACCTGACAGAATCCAAACAGGGAAAGAAAGGCACTAACAAAGGCCCTCAATCAAATGGACCTAATTGATGTCTACAGAACTTTTCACCCAAACTCAAAAGAGTATACCTTCTTTTAGGGAACACATGAACCTTCTCCAAAATAGACCATATAGTTGGTCAAAAGCAAGCCTCAACAGGTATGAGAAGATTGAATAATCCCCTGTATTCCATCTGACCACCATGGACTAAAGCTGGACCTCAGAAATAATAAAAAGCCTACATGCACATGGAAACTGAACAACTTGCTTCTCAATGACAGCTGAGTTAAGGAAGAAATAAGGGAATAAATTAAAGACTTCCTAGAATTCAATGAAAATGAAGGTACAACATACCCAAATTTATGGGACATATTGAAAGCACGGTTCAGAGGAAAATTCATAGCACTAAGTGCCTTCAAGAAGAAATTTGTGACATCTCATACAAGCAACTTAATGGCCCAACTGAAAACACTAGAAGAAGAAAAAAAAAAAGGAGATACACAGAAGAGGAGCAGACAGCTGGAAATAATCAAACTCAGGGCTGGAATCAATTAGAAACAAATAAAACAATTCAAATAATCAATGAAACCAAGAGCTGGTTCTTTGAGAAAATCAACAAGGTAGACAAACCCTTAGCCAAACTAAATAAAAGGGAAAAAGTATCCAAATCAGTAAAATCAGAAATGAAAAGGGGGACATAACTACAGACACTGAGGTAATCCAAACAATCATTAAGTCTTAATACAAAAGTCTCTATGCCACAAAATCTGAAAATCTAAATGAAATGGACAATTTTCTTAATAGGTTCCATCTACCAAAATTAAGTCAAGATCAGATAGAAAGACTGAATAGCCCTATATCCCCCAAAGAAATTGAAACAGTCATCAACAGTCTCCCTTCCAAAAAAAAAAAATCCTTGGCCAGATGGTTTCAGTGCAGAATTCTACCAGACTTTCAAAGAACTGCTCACTCTAATTCTTTCCAAACAATTCCACAAAATAGAAACAGAGGGAACATTACCAAACTCATTCTATGAAGCCACAGTCACTTTGATACCTAAACCACACAAAGACCAAACTGAAAAAGAGAACTTCAGACCTATCTCTCTTTATGAACACTGATGCAAAAATACTCAGTGAAATACTGGCAAACCAAATCCAAGATCACATGAAATGTATCATCCACCATGACCAAGCAAACTTCATCCCAGGCATGATAGCCACTAATGACATAAAGTAGTTTGCTTGGTTTGACTCTAACTAAGCAAGTTTGAGAAAAAAATTTCAAGTCAATGAAGATAGAAATTGAAGAAGATATCAGAAAATGGAAAGATCTCCAGTGCTTATGGATTGGTAGGATCAACATAGTGAAAATGGCTGTTTTCCCAAAAGCAATCTACAGATTCAATACAATTCCCATCAAAACACCAATACAATTTTTTATAGACTTTGAGAGAAAAATTATCAACTTCATATGGAAAAAAAAACCTAGGGCTTCCAAAACAATCCTGTACAACAACAGAATATCTGGAGGCATCTCCATCCCTGATCTGTACTACAGAGCAATAGTAATAAAAACTGCATGTTATTGGCATAGAAACAGAATGGTGGATCAATGGTACCAAATAGAATACCCAGAAATAAACCCACACACTTATGGATATTTTATTATTGAAAAAGAAGCCAAAACCATTCAATGTAAAAAAGACAGTATCTTCAACAAATGGTGTTGGTCCAATGGATGTCTATATACAGAAAAATTAATATAGATCCATATATATCACCCTGCACAAAACTAAAGTTCATGTGTATCAAAGACCTCAACATAAGTCCAGATAAACTAAATCGGTTAGAAGAAAAAGTGGAGAAAAGGCTAGAACTCATTGGCACAAGAGACAATTTCCTGATCAGAACAACAGCAGCACAGGTTCTAAGAGCAACAATCAGTAAATGGGACCTCATGAAACTCAAAAGCTTCTGTAATGCAAAGAACACTGTCATCAGAACAAAATGACAGCCTACACACTGGGAAAGGATCTTCACCAACCCTATATCTGACAGAGGGCTGATATCCAGAATATATAAAGAACTAATGAAGTTGAAAAATGACAAATCAAGCAATCTGATTTTATGTAAGAACTGGGAAATAGTAAGAGCTGGAGAGGACAGGATCTCCACAAAGAGAGCAACAGAACAAGAAAATTTGAACACAGGGAACTTCCCAGAGACTCATACTCCAACCAAGGACTATTCATGGAGATAACCTAGAACCCCTGCACAGATGTAGCCCATGGCAGTTTAGTGTGCAAGTGGGTTACATAGTAATGTGAAGAGGGACTGCCTCTGACATAATCTGACTGGCCTGCTCTTTGATCACCTCCCCCTGGGGGGGGAGCAGCCTTACCAGGCCATAGTAGAGGACAATGCAGCCACTTTTGATGTGAACTGATGGACTAAGATCAGAAAGGAGAGGAGAACCTCCCCTATCAATGGACTTGGGGAGTGGCATGCATGCAGAGGGAGGAGGAAGGTTGGGATTGGGAGGGGAGGAGGGAGGGGCATATGGGGGGATGCAGAAAGAATAAAGTGTAATTGATGAAAAATTTTAAAAAAACGGAAAAAAATGGTGTACAGAGCTAAACAGAGAATTCTCTGTAGAGGAATACAGAGTGGCAGAGAAACACTTAAAGAAATTATCAATGTCCTTAGGCATCAGAGAGATGCAAATCAAAACAACCCTGAGATTTCACCTTACACCCATCAAAATGGCTAACATCAAAAACTCAAGTGACAACACAGGCTGGAGAGGTTGTGGAGAAAGGGGAACACTCCTCCATTGCTGGTGTGAATGTAAAATTTTACAACCACTATTTAAATCAATCTGGTGCTTTCTTAGACAACTAGGAATAATGCTTCCTCAAGATCCAGCTAAACACTCCTAGACATATATCCAAAAAATGCTCACGCACAAAATAAGGACATTTGCTCAACCATGTTTGTAGCAGCTTTATTCTTAATAGCTAGAACCTGAAAACAAGCCAGATGTCCCTCAGTTGAGGAATGGATACAGAAATTGTGGTACTCTGACACAATGGAACACTACTCAGCAATTAAAAACAAGGAAATCATGAAATTTGCAGGCAAATGGTGGGACCTAGAAACGATCATCCTGGGTGAGGTATCCCAAAAGCAGAAAGACACACATGGTATATACTTACTTATATGTGGGTACTAGACCTATCAGATAGGATAAACGTACTTAAATCTGTACACCTAAAGAAGATAAACGAGAAAGAGGACCTGGGGTAAGATGATCAATCCTCACTTAGAAAGACAAATGGGATGGACATTAGATGTAGGAGAAAAGTAACAGGACAGGAGCCTATCATAGAGGGCCCCTGAAATTCTATACCTAGCAGTGTATCAAAACAGATGCTGAGACTCATAACCATACCTTGAGCAGATTGCAGGGAATTATATGAAAGAAGGGGGAGTTAGTATGACCTGGAGAGGACAGGAGCCCCAGAAGGACGAAATATATTTTCGCCCACGGGTTTTCTGAGATGTTTCTCCAATCAAGTACCATGAATAGATGTAACTTAGAACCCCTGCCCAGATATAGTGCATCGCATCTCAGTATCCAAGTGGGTTTCCTAGTTAGGGGAACAGGGACTGTCTCAAACATGAAATCAATGGCTGGCTCTTTGACCTCCCCTCCCCCCCTGCCCACACCGCGGGAGAGCAGCCTTGCTAAACTCAGAAGAGGACATTGTAGCCAGCCCTGAACAGACCTGATAAGCTAGGATCAGATGGAAGGGGAAGAGGACCTCCCCCATCAGTGGGTATAGGGAGGGGCCTGAAGGAGATGAGAGAGGGAGCTACATCTGGGATACAGGTAAATAAACTGTAATTAATATTAAAAAAATGATAACTAAATTAAAATAAGTTAAAAAAGAAAACACATCAACTAACCATTATACTATACTGGTGGGAATTTTAACAATGATAAGGTATAAAAAAATAGGAATCAAAACTACTGTTTGGCAGAAAACAACTGAAAAGTTCGGAAGTAACTAAATAATTCAAGACCCTAGAGATTAGACAAAGGACACTGACCCCAAAACTATAGGAATCTTAAACATGAGTCTACAAATGCTCAAATTAACTTGCAAAAGAATGACTACAAGCAGCACTAAGGATTAGGTATACAGAGCTGGGAGTAAGGAGAGTTGCTGTAGCTTGACTTCTGTTTATCCTGTCTGAAACTCTTCTTGTAATCTGATTGCCGTTGTGCCAATATTGGAAGGTGGGAATGTTAAGAAGTGGTTAAGGCATTAAAGGGATGATTGGCATTATCATGGGAATTTGTTCTTAATCTGATGGTTTTGTATGAGTGAGCACAAAGCAGGGTCTTAGTGAGCCCATCCCTCAGGGGTTTCTTTTCTGCCTGTTTCTGCTTCCCTTCTTTTTTATCATGCTTTTTCACCATCACACAGAGCATTTTAGGCTTCCTCTCTCTAGAACCACAAGCCAAAATAAATTTATACAGGTATACCTATAAAGATTTTTATAACTGTGACAACCCCTTCTATAGCAAGCCTACTGGCACCATGGTTCCAATAGAATATGCTTGCTTCATGATCTGTTTCACTGGTTGGTTTGGTTTTCTTTTTTGCAACAGTGTTTCACTATGAAATCTGTGATGGCTTGAGTAAGAATGGGACCCACAGGCTCATGTGTTGAATACTTTGTTCCCAGTTGGAACTGCTTGGGAAGGACCAGGAGGTATAACCTTGTTGGGAAAAAGTGTGCCACTGGGAGCAGGCTTTCAGGTTTAAAATGACTATTAGCACTCCCAGTGTGTTTCTCTTTGCTTCATGCTTGTGTCTTAAGATGTGAGCTCTCTATGAAGCCTAACATAGCTGTCCTCCAAAAGGCTCCACCCAGCAGCAGATCGAGGTGTGACTCACAGCCAAACATTTGGCAAAGCGCAAGCAGTCTTACAGAAGAGTGGGAGGAAGGGTATAAGGACCAGGGACTAATGGGCTCCACAAGAAGGCTCACAGAGCCAACTAACCCCGGACTAGAGGGGCATGCAGAGACTGAAGCACCAACCAAGGACAATGCATGGACTCAGCCTAGGCCCCTGATAGAGAATGCAAGGATAGGCAGCTCTGTCATCATGTGGGTGTCCTAGTAAGGGGAGCTGGGACTGTCTCTGGAATGGACTCTGTTGCCAGCAACTTGATGCTAGTCAAGGCAGCCTTGCCAAGCAACAGGAGAAGAGAATATACTTAGTCCTGATGTTACTTGATGTACTAGGATGGGTTGGGAGTTCCCCTTTTCTTAGGAGTAGGGGAATGGGACAGGGGGAAAGGAATGCTCATGGGATAAGGAGGAGAGGAAGGAGGTGGCTACCTACGATTGAGATGTAAAGTAAATACATAAATATTTTTGTAATGGGAAAAAAAGAGGATATAAAGGCCACAAGAACAAGCAAGGCCACAAGGACAAGACATATGGCATAAAGTCTTCAGGACACTTAGTCCTCAGGGCTCTGTCTCCCAACGTACACTCATGTGATTGTGCTATCCTGCAGACTGCATTCCAAGAGTTCTAAAGCTGTTTTGCTGTTTCTCTTGCAAGCCCCTACCCCCAAAGTCCTGGTGAGCAATAATTACAGTGAGACAGGAAAAAGCCATCTCTGACCTAGGGAGAGAGGCACTAATTTCAATGAGGTCAGAAAACAATGTGGTTTCAAAAGTTACAAATCCACATTATGAATTACCTGGGTTTCTTATGACTATAATTTAGTCTTCTGCCTTGACCAATAATCTCAACCTTCTTCTTCCTCTTCTTCTTCTTCTTCTTCTTCTTCTTCTTCTTCTTCTTCTTCTTCTTCTTCTTCTGATGCAGACATTTTTAATTTTATCTTTTAAATATTAGTTTCAGTTTAATAACTTTCTATCCCAGCTGTAGCCCACTCCCTCACTCACTCCCAATACTACACTCCCTCCCTCAACTCCTCCCTTCCCACTGATAAGGGAGGTCCTCCTCCCCTTTCATCTGATCCTAGCTTTTCAGGTTTCTTCAGGACTGGCTGCAAGGTCCACCTCTGTCTCCTAGCAAGGCTGCTCCTCGCTTGGGTGTGGGGGGGGGAGGTTAAAGAGCCAGCCACTGAGTTCATGTCAGAAATAGTCCCTATTCCCCTTACTAGGGAACCCACTTGGATACTGAAGTCCAAATGGAATAAAGATCTCAACATAAAACCAGATACACTAAATCAGTTAGAAGAAAAAGTGGGGAAGAGCCTACAACTCATTGCCATAGGAGACAACTTCTTGAACAAAACACCAACAGCACAGGCTCTAAGAGCAACAATCAATAAATGGGATCTCATGAAACTGAAAAGCTTCTGTAAAGCAAAAGACACTGTAGTCAAAACAACACGACAGCCTACAGACTGGGGAAGGATCTTCACTAA
>REGO01000535.1:1053867-1086102 GCA_010120015.1 Rhombomys opimus
AAAAAAAAAAAAAAAAAAAAAAAAAAAAAAAAACAAATCAAGCAATTCGATTTAAAATGGAAATCAGGGCTAAAAAGAGAATTCTCTGTAGAGGAATATAGAAAGGCAGAGAAACTCACCCTTCTTAAGAAGCCCAGGGGACATATATTTTTATTTCCCCAGAGGATATGCTCTTATATTTGCTGCAGTTCCCAGGAAATCTGGTCAGATTACTCTAGCAAATATCTACATATTTTGCAACTCTCAGAGAACCATATATATTAGTAAAAGAATGCAAGTAAATTCAGTAAGATATATACCAGAAAACTATAATAAATTACACTCATGCTAATTTTTAAATACTGAATATCAGTAAAAAAAAAAATTAAACTATTTTTTTCATTTTAATTTTGTGCACATATATTTTGACTGAATGTATTTCTGTGTGGTACATGTGCACTGTGCCTACAAAAGCCAAAGGAGTGTATTTTATCACCTATATAGTAAGGTTTCTGACAGGCATGAGTAGCCACTGGGGTCCTGGAAATTGAATGAGGATCCTTTGGAAGATCAACTATGTTCTTAACTGCTAAGCATTCTATCAAACCCTTCAGTGAATTATTTTGAAGTATGCCTACCTGAAGATTGTGAAAACACAATCTAATTTGGTTTTAAAAACACTATTGTATTTTTTATTGTATTCCAGCAAAGTGGCCATATTAGATTTATTTATTTATTTATTTTGCCATCTATGACTTCACTAGCCCCAGAAAACTGCCGAGTACCATGCATCACCCTCCCCCACCCCATGTTGAGTGTTTTTTTTAATTTTCCTATTGTATTTTTATTAAATATGTTGCCACTATATTCGGATTGTTTTTAATATGTGGTTGTACCATATGTAAAAATAAAACTTAAAGTGTGTTTCCCACTTGCATCTACTGAAAAGTAAATTTGTACCATAGTCAGTTGAGATGCCTTCATGTTGTCTTCAACAAAAAGCACAAATAAATCATACAGTGCTTGCAGGTACCCTCAGCCTTGTTCATGCCTCTGATTATTATCATTAATATAGGTCCTCCTTCAATTATTTTTTTAAATTTTTTATTTAACTTTTATTAAATACACTTTTTTCCTTTTGTATCCCCCCATAAGCCCCTCCCTCCTCCCCTCCCAGTCCCACCCTCCCCCCCTTTCTGCATGCATGCCTCTCCCCAAGTCCACTGATAGGGGAGGTCCCCCTCTCCTTCTTTCTGATCTTTTTTTTTTTTTTTTTGTTCTTCTCAATGCAGTTTATTCAGGAACCTTGAACAATCTTCTGGCCCTGGGGAAAGCCAGCCCATAGCTCAGGGTACCCAACCCCAGCTCATGGGCAATGCAGATAGGTCCACATACACGGAAGCAAGCCAGATCCTCAGCCTTAGCCGAATATGGAGTTGTTTGTGACAGAGAGCACTCACCATCGGGAAGGTGGAAGGTGGAAACCAGCTCCATCTTTAAGGCGCTGCATTACGCAGCTCTCTACAGTTCCCCTTTTTTGTTTTAGACACAATATGAGAATGTTTCCCGTGCTGCAAATCTGTCTAAACAATTATTTTTGTCAGAAGATTTTCTTTCAAATTTTAAACAGCGTGGTACTGGCATGGAAATAGAATGCTGGATCAATGGAACCAAATAGAAGACCCAGAAATAAACCCACACCCCTTCAGATACTTGATTTTTGACAAAGAGGCCAAAATCATACAATGGAATAAAGACAGCATCTGCAATAAATGGTGCTATTCCAACTGGATGCCTACGTGTACAAAATGAAAATAGATCCATATTTATCCTCCTGCACAAAACTAGAGTCCAAGTGGATCAAAGACTTCAACACACTAAATCAGTTAGAATAAAAAGTGGGGAAGACCCTGGAACTCATTGGCACAGGAGACCACTTCCTGAACAGAACAACAACAGCGCAGGCTCTAAGAGCAACAATCAATAAATGGGACCTCATGAAAGTGAAAAGCTTCTGTAAAGCAAAGAACACTCTCATCAGAACAATACGACAGCCTACAGACTGGGAAAGGAACTTCACCAACCCTATATCTGACAGAGGGCTAATATCTAGAATATATAAAGAAGTAAAGAAGTTAAAATGCAACAAATCAAGTAATCCAACCAAAAATGGGATATGGAGCTAAACAGAGAATTCTCTGTAGAGGAATATAGAATGTCAGAGAAACACTTAAAGAAATGTGCAAAGTCCTTAGTCATCAGGGTGATGCAAATCAAAACCACCCTGAGATTTCACTTTACACCCATCAGAATGGCTAAAAGATTTTTTTAAAAGAAGTTTTAAAATTACAAGTACTTGTATATTTTTTCATACATATGTTCTTCCATACCCATTTTTATTTTTCACAATGCTGAGTTAAAGGAATAAATAAACAAAATCTATGAATATGACATATAAAGGTAATTTTCAATGAAAGGAAATATATGCTTAATATAATAATAATAATAATAATAATAATAATAATAGAATCCGTTGTTTAGTTGGCAGGTGGCCAATGAGGCACTGCTAGACATGGTAAAGTAAAAAGGAGAAAAAGAAGATTTTATCACTTCATTGATACTTGCCAATCCCCAATATCAGAAGCTGTCAAATATTTGATACCTGACTGGATTCTAACAAAGTTTGCAAGGAAATAAATGGAAATAAATTTCTGGTATCAACCCCCCAAAAAAATATCCTGTCCTTTCAGACTTCTTCTTGTTGGTCTAAAGAAAGCCAACAGAGTCCCCAGCGTTTTTAGAGTCAAGAAGATTTCAGCAGTAGACCACTACAACCCTGGTAAAAATTACATCTTTCAGGAAATCTACAAAAATAGTGCTGATAGGGATTTTATAGACGAGGTCCCAGTAAGTGTCCATGGGACCATCATCAGCACCCCAACAGGGAACTGTTAGATTGTAAGAGCTTCGTGATAGCTGAAAATAAAACTTTCAGCATCTTAACAGCCTCCCATCTCTGATGATCAGCAAAGGTGGCTAGACCAACTATGCCTCAGATATCGTCAGGTAACAAAGCAGAGCCACGTAGCCAGAAAGAAGCATGCACACCATACACGTATATACAAAGGATTAGTTCTTTATAGTTTAAAATGTGTTTCCTGTTTGAAAAGGTACACTTCAGCCACTTTGAAGAAAGTTTCTGATACAGACAGATAAGTCAACATGAAAGTAAAAATCACACCACTATAGGTGGGGTAGGCCACCAAGTTATCTCCCTGTTGTCTATAGACAGGTTTCTGACAAATGGCACAGATGCCATTGTTCCACCATTCTATAGTTGTGGTAAAGCTTATAAGCTAGGGTCAGATAGAAAACAAGGAGGACCTCCCCTATCAGTGGACAAGAGAAGGGGCTTAGGGGGAGAAGAGGGGGGTTGGGTGGGACTGAGAAGAGATGGAGGGAGCTACAGCCAGTATACAAAGTGAATTAATTATAATAAATAAATAACTGAATAAAAATAAATAAATAAAATTAAGCATGGAAATATTGTGAACTGTGCATCATGGGCTTGCTACTTTTTTCTGGATTTTTTTTTTATTCACTAACAGAATGTATTGTTTAAAAATATACGCTATTGCATTCAGTAACATCACATCAAGTAGGAAGACATTACAAGTAAAAATAAAAATTATATGCTGTAATAAGGTTTGGTTCACTAATTTACTCATGAGCTTGAGCGGTTTCATTTTAAGTCAAGCCATATGGAAATAATAGTAGTGATTTTTAAAGATGAGATAACTGTCTTTTCAATATCTATTTCTAGTGAGTCATAAAATATCTTTGCTTTCATGCTTTCATCTAACACTTCATAAGTATCATTTTTGGCTTTTCTGAGTAAAACAAATACTTGGATGAAAGCCTAGTAATTTTTATAATTAGAACAAATACCAGAAATAAGTATCCAGTAAAGACAGGTAGTTGAGCTTTCAAGCTCAGCTATTTGGGAGTTGGAGGCACATAGAAGGACTATTCAATATCTTCCTAGACAACTGAAAAGCTCTTACAAAGTTAATGATGTGAAAAGAGTAAAGACATAACCTTGCAGTAGAGAAGAAAGGAAGGAACAAGGAAAGGAAAGAAAGAAGAGTATTTTTCAATACCAAGTGTATTTTTATTGTTTTATTAATTATGGTTTATTCAGTTTTTATCCCCACTGTAGCTCCCTCCTTCATTTCCTCCCAATTCCACCCTCAGTCCCTCATCTCCTCCCATGCCCCTCTCCAACTGCACTGATAGGGGAGGTCCTCCTCCCCTTCCATCTGACCCTAGCTTATCAGGTCTCATCAGGTCTGACTGCAAAGTTCTCCTGTGTGGCCTGGCAAGGCAGCTCCTCTCTCAGGGGCCTGTGGTCAAAGAGCCAGCCACTGAGTTCATGTCAGAGACAGTCCTTATTCCCCGTACTAGGGCACCCACTTGGATACTGAGCTGCCATGGGTTACATCTTAGCAGGGGTTCTAGGTTATATACGTGCATGTTCCTTGGTTGGAGTATCAGTCTCAGAAAATAGCTCTTGCCCAGATTTTTTTTCTCCTTGTGGAGCTCCTGTTCCTCCAGGTCTTTCTATCTTCCCCTTCTTTCATAAGATTCCCTTCACTCTGACAAAATTTTGCCTTTGAGTCTCAGCCTCTGCTTTAATACCATGATGGGTAGAGTCTTTTAGAGACCCTCTGTGGTAGGCATCTGTCCTGTTCCCTCTTTTCTTCCTCTTCTGATGTCCTTTCTGAATGGAGAAATGCATATGTGTCAGGTTGAGAAAAATAAAATCCTAAGTAGGAAACACATAAAATCTTCATAGTTACAGATATGACCTGTAAAAGGACATACTCTTGTAAAGAGGACATGAGACCAATAAGAAGTAAGAAATGTAAGAATTTTTAATTACAAATGAAACTATATATATTCAATCTCATGCAATCATTAACTGTAAGCAACCACAGAGAATTCTGATAGGTAAAGAGACAAGTACGGAAAAATCAGTCCTATTTAAACCATTTCTGTAGAAAATATTCTATATTTAAAGATTTTGGCAAATATACTCTCAACAGAAATGTTAAAAGTATTTTTAATATAATATACTTAAAAATAAGTGTTTTAATGAATAATTTAAAAACCCTTACAGACTTAGTATTGTTACAGAAGATAGTGCTCAGTGCAGAATTATCTTGTAACTTGGGCATTCCATATTCATTGAATCTCAGTAGATCATAAAATCTGTGCAGTAACTTGACCTGGCCACTGAGGAAGGAAGAAATGCCGCCATCAGTGACAAGGATGATCTATCATTACATGTGAACCTTTTAAAAATGACCTTCCTTATCAGTGGACTTGGGGAGAGGCATGGGAGAAGAGGAGAGAGGGAGGGTAGAATTTGGACCAGATGGTGGAGATGGCTACAGCTGGGATATAGAGTGAATGAACTATAATTAGTAAAAACATATATAAAAATGTTCTTGTGTATGAAATGCCTAAAACATATTAGACTTGAACTTTCATAATATATTTGTTCAGGAAAAAAATCACTATGGTCTTTTATTTTCTATGGAACTGAACTCGAGAACTGTTACCAATTCCAGATTCATGTTTTAGTTCTCTACTAATTGAATGATATGAACAAAATCACCAGTAACTAGCCCTGTGGAAAATATTGCAGATTTACCTGGTGTTTCTTTAGCATGCCATGTTTTGATATGAAAAGATGTATGACATCCACATTTCACACCTGTGTCTTTGAAAACCTATGGATATCTGATGTTATTAATGGACTTCTGGCAGACACTTGTAATTGAAAGGTCTTGTTAGGTTAGGTTAGTAAGGGATCTCAATACTGGTTTTGAGTCTAGTTGAATGAGAATATCATACATATAGATTATAAAATATAATGAATTATCAAACTAATTTAACCTCCATTTTTACTTTTTATGTGACTCCTCAAAACTTAAATTACACATTGGTTATCTTGAATTGTTATTCAATAGTCAAACTGTAAACAACTTGACTTTGCCTGAAAATAATTTATCCATGATAGATAGAGAAGTTTGTTGTTATTTTTGTACTATATAGCACAGTTTTTACCTATTTGTTTAAATGAGACAAAATCAAAGTAGTCTTTGTTTGTAAGAGACTCAAAGCTTTATTTGCTTTGTTGGTTTCTAAATTCTTTAAAGAAAAGCTTACTTTTCTGATCAATGAGCTTAGAATTGTTGTTCCTTCATCTGGAATTACAAGGATAAGGCTGTACTGAAATTAGGGTTATAAAAGTAACGTGTGCATAATACCAAGCTTTATTCCAGAAGGACCATATTATGTTCCCGTGTGCTTTTAGCAAAACAAAACATCAATCAATGGAAGAGCTTAAACATCCACTTGCTGAATAAATAACAATCATAAAGGATATTGCAGAAAGAAATCTTATGCAGGGTATAAGCATCCTCTTTTCTTCTCCAGATGACTTAGCAAAGGTGAAGTACTTGTTAAATTAAGTCTGTTAGAGACTAAAATATCAGTGACAACATTCTTGGAGAAAACAAGTTTAAATAGCATAAAGTCTAACAAAACAGAATCTGTCATAGTGAAAGGAAGGAAAAAAACAGACATAAGAACCAGCGATTTTTCTAATTTTATTTTTCTTGTTTGGATATCTATGCAATACAAGCTGTACTGTCTTAGATGTCAAAATTATTTTCATTCACATATGTAGTTTCCTTTTAGCACTCTAATAAATTACTGTGTGGGCATCTTATGCTTGCTTGACTTTTATAAATTAGCATAAATTAGCATTTACCATACTTTAGGTTTTTTGCAGTGTATATCAATATATACAATGAAATTTCATCCTAATGTTTATCAAACAAATATGTAATATTATTTTACATTCTGGCCACTTCTGAATATGTGCTAATGTCTTCATTCTATGTGACTGGTTTTCATATAAAAATGAGTCATTATCAAACATAATAAAACAATGCCAAAATTTATGTGAGAAATCATGACCGATATAAATAAAAACTCATCAGTGGTCTCTGGAAAGGAGGAAACCAGAGGTCAGTGTTACATTTTTTCTCAATCATTGCCAGAACGCTGAGTCTCTCAGCAGACATAGAACTCAGCAGTTCAGTTACAGGAGCTCACCAGCAAGCCCTGAGTTTCCAGTGTGTCTGCTCTAGTGCATCACACCTACCTCTTCATGAGTGCTGTGGACAGTACATAGGTCATCCTGTTCATGCAGCAACCACGGTATTCACTGAGAATTTCCCAGACCTGTGACAGAGAGGAACTGTGTTTGGTGAAGGCTTGTTTTCACAAAGAATTTTAATATATTCTTTGTATTTTCTGGGGTCAAATACTTCGCATTAGTTCTTTCTGTTGGTGTCAGAAGCAGAAGTATTTTTTTTAAATTAATAACAGTTTATAATGGTGAAGTGTTGTGATGAGATGTACACATTCTGTTGCTGCCTTAGCTCTTGGACATGCCACCTGCAGTAGTTGGAATGCGTCCAATGTGGCAGCAAGAGCAAGTACAACTGCAGTGACAATGCAGAGAGATGAAACACAAACTAGGATGAGTGAAAGAGAAAGCTAAGTTTTTTCTATCACAGGTTGAGACCAGGATTCCGTAAAGGAGCAACCCCTAAATCCAGCAAGGGAAGCTGTTGCAGTATCCAGTTCTCCTTGAAGATTTCAATGATCGATCTTGAAATAAAAAGCCTGTTTAAAAAAAATACTTCAAATTAACTGTAAGCAAATGACTTTTGAAGAGGTACTTTGCCAAAGATAAGCACATTTGGGTGATGACTATGCACTTCTAGAAACTGAAGTCAATATTTAATGCTGGGGATCTCCATAGAGATTTGCTTTGCTTGCACGCTATAAAATGAAAAGTTAAACAACATAGTGCCAAGCCAACATTATTTCACTTTAATTTGAATTTAAGTAGTTTTAAACATGTATACAATGCTGAGAATAGATTCTTTTTTAGTTCAACAAAGTAGTTAACAAATAGTTATTAAATGCTAACTTATTCTATGCGACATGCTAATATCTTTAATGTAAAGAGGAAATTATATAGAAAAAGGAATCTAATGTGGAAGACTGATGTGAAAAATCTGTATACAATAAACATTCAAATAGCTACAAAATAAATGAATATCATTTGCATAACCACTAAGTAAATGTTTTAAAGTTAAAGGGAAGAGCATTCTCAGCTAAAGACATAAGAGTTTGAGATACTGTGTAAGATTTGGTCAGGTGAGGACAGGTAAAGCATCATTCCAGGCAAAATTATCACAGTCATAGGAATGTGATGGATATTTATCTACCAAGTACAATGATCTAATAAATAACACTGCAACATAAATTATGATCATAAAATTGAAGAATTAAGGGTGATTTGTTGGTAGGAGACAATACATATATTTAATATTTAGAGATAATACTATATTTAATTGTGAATATGGTGTTTATTATTTCAGAGTTACAGGCAATCTTGAGTTGTCCAATGTAGAAAGAAGGAACAAAATTATGATTTTCTATAAGAGCAGTACATGTTCAGAACTGCTGAGCCATCTCATCAATTTGCCATATTATAAATAATTATACACGATGTCATGGCAAGAAAAACAAAACAAAACACGGAGGAGTGTAACAAAGAGAATACCAGGTAGATTTGCTTCTGCTTATGAAGGTTAGAGTTTCTAGGTTTGTTTCAGCTTTATTTCACACATTCCATGCCTAAATATACGGTGTCTATAAAAAGGGTGTAAACATCAAGTTCTGGATGATAACCAAGATCCTGTGATATTTAGATCCTCATTTATAAGCAACCCCATAGACATATTATAGTTATTTATTAGTTACCCTCTGGTATCAAATAAAGGCATCCTTGCCACATAATAGGGTAACTCAATTTTAACTCCGCCTAGTGATTATCTATCATCTATCTATCCATTATCTACCTATCTCCATCATCATCATCATCTATAGGAAAGTTTCCTTAGTATTAGGGGGTTTCTATTTTCTATTCATAATATTGTTTATGTTATTTATCCTCCCCACAGTCTTTTTTTCTACCACATCTTTTGTTCTCTCACCTTAATTTTTTTAATTAAATATTTATTTTTTAATTAATAGTTGCAGTTTATTAACTTTTTATCTCACCATATCCTGTTCCCTCAGTCCCTCTCAATATGACCCTCCCTCCCTCATCTCCTCCCTGCCCGTTTCCCAGTACACTGATAGGGGACGATCTCCTCACATATCATCCCACACTAGCTTATCAGGTATCTTCAGGTCTGGCTGCAAAGTAGTCCTCTGTAGCCTAGCAGAGTTGCTCTTCCCTCCAGGGGGTGGGGGGCATTGAGTTCATGTCAGAAATAGTCCCTGTTCCCCTTACTAGGAAAACCCACTTGGTTACTGAGCTACCATGGGCTACATCTGAGCAGAGGTTCTAGGTTATATCCATACATGGTCCTTGGTTGAAGAAACAGTCTCATAAAAGACCTCTGTGGTTATGAATCTTAGTATCTGCTTCGATTCACTGCTAGGTAGAGTCTTTCAGAGGCCCTCTGTGGTAGGCTCCTGTCTTAGTACTTGTTTTCGCCTATGTCCAATGCACCTCCCATTTATCTTTCTAAGTGAGGATTGATCATCTTACCCGAGGTCCTCTTTCTTGTTTATCTTCTTTAGGTGTATAGATTTCATTATGTTTATCAAATCTCATAGGTCTATATAAGTGAGTATATACCATGTGTGTCTTTCTCCTTCTGGGATAGCTCACTCAGAATGATCTTTTCTAGATCCCACCATTTGCCTGCAAATTTCATGATTTCCTCATTTTTGATTGTTGAGTACTATTCCATTGGGTAAAAAATACCACTTTTTCTGTATCCATTCCTCCATTGCTGACCATCTCTGTTGTTTCCAGCGTCTGGCATTACAAATAAAGCTCCTACAAACATTGTTGAGCAAATGTCCTTGTTGTGTACTTGAGCCTCTTTTGGATATATGCTTAGGAGTGGTATAGCTGAGTCTTGAGGAAGCACTATTCCTAATTGTCTGAGAAAGTGCCAGATTGATTTCCAACGTGGTTGTACAAGTTTACATTCCCACCAGCAATGGAGGAGGGTTCCCCTTTCTCCACAACCTCTCCAGCATGAGTTGTCATTTGAGTTTTTTATTTTAGCCATTTTGATGGGTGTAAGGTGAAATCTCAGGGTCGTTTTGATTTGCATCTCCCTGATGGCTAAGGATGTTGAGCATCTCTTTAAGTGTTTCTCTGCCATTCTATATTCCTCTACAGAAAATTCTCTGTTCAGCTCTGTTCCCATTTTTTAATTGGATTACTTGATTTGTCCCAGGTTTTTTTTCTTTTTTTAATTTAATTTTATTAATTACACTTTATTCACATTGTATCCCCCCATAAGCCCCTCCTTCCTCCCCTCCTGATCCCACCCTTTCTCCCCCTTCTTCATGCATGCCCATCCCCAAGTGCAATAATAGGGGAGGTCCTCCTCTCTTTCCTTCTGATCTTAGTCTATCAAATCACATCAGGAGTGGCTGCAGTGTCATCTTCTGTAGCATGGTAATGTTGCTCTCCCCTCAAGGAGAGGTGATCAAAGAGCAGGCCAATCAGATTATGTCAGAGGCAGTCCCTCTTCCCATTACTATGTAACCCATTTGGACACTAAACTTCCATGGGCTACATCTATGCAGAGTTCTAGGTTATCTCCATGCCTGGTACTTGGTAGGAGTATGAGTCTCTGGGAAGACCCCTGTGTTCAAATTTTCTGGTTCTGTTGCTCTCCTTGTGGGGTTCCTATCCTCTCCAGATTTTACTATTTCCCACTTCTTACATAAGATTCCATGCACTCTTCCCAACTGTTGACCATAAATCTCAGTGTCTGCTTTGATAGTCTGCAGGGCAGAGCCTTTCAGAGGCCCTCTGTGGCAGGTTCCTAGGTTGTTTCCTGATTTCTTCTTCTTCTTCTGATGTCCATCCTCTTTGCCTTTCAGAGTGGGAATTGAGCGTTTTAGTCAGGGCCCTCTCTCTTGATTAGTTTCTTTAGATGTACAGATTTTAGTAGGTTCATCCTATGTTATAAGTCTATATGAGTTGAGTATATACAGTGTGTGTCTTTCTGATTCTGGGACAGCTCACTCAGGATGATTCTTTCCAGGTCCCACCATATACCTGCAAATTTCATGATTTCCTTATTTTTGATTGCTGAGTAATACTCCATTGTGTAGATGTACCACTATTTCTCTATCCATTCTTCAGCTGACTGGCATCTGGGCTGTTTCCAGCTTCTGGCTATTACAAATAAAGCTGCTACAAACATGGTTGAGCAAATTTCCTTATTGTGTACTTGAGCCTCTTTTGAATATATGCCTAGGAGTGGTATGGCTGTATCTTGAGGAAGAACTATTCCTAGTTGTCCAAGAAAGCGCCAGAGTGTTTTCCAGAGTGGTTGTACCATATTACATTCCCACCAGCAGTGGAGGAGGATTCCCCTTTCTCCACAACCTCTCCAACATGTGTTGTCACATGAGTTTTTCATCTTGGCCATTCTGATGGGTGTAAGGTGAAATCTCAGGGTTGTTTTGATTTGCATTTCCCTATGGCTAATGACAGTGAGCCATTCTTTAAGTGTTTCTCTGCCATTTGATATTCCTCTACAGAGAGTTTTCTGTTTAGCTCTGTTCCCCTTTTTTTAATTCGATATACTTGGTTTGCTGCTTGTCAGCTTCTTTAGTTCTTTGTACATACTGGATATTAGCCCTCTGTCAGATAAAGGGTTGGTGAAGATTCTTTCCCAATCTGCAGGCAGTCGTTTTGTTTTGATGATTCTGTTCTTTGCTTTACAGAAACTTTTCAGTTTCATGAGGTCCCATTTATTGATTATTGCTCTTAGAGCCTGTGCTTTTGGTGTTCTGTTCAGGAAGTTGTCTCCTGAACCAATGACTTCTATGTTTTTCCCCACTTTTTCTTCTAACTGATTTAATGTGTCTCGTTTTATGTTGAGGTCTTTGATCCACTTGGACTTTAGTTTTGTGCAGGGTGAAAAATATGGATCTATTTTTAGAGTACAGGGAATTATTTGAAAGAAGGGGGAGTTAGTATGAAGTGGAAAGATAGGAGCTCCACAAGGACCAAATGTATCTGGGCATAGGGGTCTTTTCTCAGACTGACTCTCCACAAAGGACCGTTTATAGATATAACCTAGACGCTCTGCTCAGATGTAGCCTGTAGTAGCTCAGTAATCAAATGGTTTCCCATAGTAAGGGGAACAGGACTTTTTCTGACATGAACTCATTGGCAGGCTCTTTGACCTCTCCAACCCCCAAGGGATGAACAGTCCTGCTAGGCCACAGATTAAGACTTTGCAGCTACTCCTGAAGATACCTGATAAAACAGGTTCAGATGAATGGGGAGGAGCCCCCCCATCAGTGGACTTGGAAAAGGGCAGGGTGGAGATGGGGGGGGAGTGGGATTGGGAGGGAATGAGGGATTGGGACATAGCTTTGATACAGTTAATAAAATGTAACTAATAATAAAAATTATAATTATAATTAAAAAAAGACACCTGTGTCTAGATATATTTTATATGTTTGAAACTTGTGGTGCTCCTGTCCTCTCCAGGTCATAATAATTCTCTCTCCTTTCACATAATTCTCTGCACTCGGCTGAAGGTTTGGTTATGAGTCTCAATACCTGCTTTGGTGTACACCTAGGTAGAGTCTTTCAGAAGCCCTCTATGGTAGGCTCTTGTCCTGTTACTTGTTTACTCCTACTTACAATGTCTATCACATTTGTCATTCTAAGTGAGGATTGATCATCTTACCCAGGGTCTTTTTTCTTGTTTATGTTCTTTAGATGTACAGATTTCAGTATGTTTATCCTATCTTATATGTCCAGTACCCACTTATAAGTGAGTACATACCACATGTGACTTTATCCTCTGTATAACTCACTCAAGATGATCTTTTCTAGGTCCCACTATTTGCCTGTGAATTTCA
Organism: Rhombomys opimus; assembly: GCA_010120015.1. Taxonomy (NCBI): domain Eukaryota; kingdom Metazoa; phylum Chordata; class Mammalia; order Rodentia; family Muridae; genus Rhombomys; species Rhombomys opimus. The sequence goes on from REGO01000535.1 coordinate 1,066,918, forward strand.
TGATTTCCTTGCTTTTAATTGCTGAGTAATATTCCATTGTGTAAAAGTATCACAATTTCTGTATCCATTCCTGAACTGAGGGACATCTGCATTGTTTCCAGGTTCTGGCTATTCTGAATAACGCTGTTATAAACATGGTTGAGCAAATGTCCTTGTTGTGTACTTGAGCATCTTTTAGATACATGCCTAGGAGTGGTATAGCTGGATCTTGAGGAAGCACTATTCCTAATTATCTGAGAAAGTGCCAGATTGATATCCAAAGTGGTTGTACAAGTTTACATTCTTACTAGCAATGGAGGAGGGTTCCCCCTTTTCCACCACCTCTCCAGCATGTGTTTGCACTTGAGGATTTATCTTAGCCATTCTGATGTTTTTAAGGTGAAATATCAGTGTCATTTTGATTTGCATCTCTCTGATGCCTAAGGATATTGAGCAACTCTTTAAGCACAATGAAAGCAGTGGTCAAAGGAAAATTCATAGCACTATGTGCCTTCAAGTAGAAATTTGTTACATCTCATAGAAGCAACTTAATGGTCCAACTGAAAGCCTTAGGAAAAAAGGACGCAGAGAAACCCAAGAGGAGCAGATGGCTGGAAATATTCAAACTCAGGGCTGAAATCAATCAATTATAAACAAATAAAACTATTCAAAGAATCAATGAAATCAAGAGCTGGTTCTTTGAGAAAATCAACAAAACAGACAAACCCTTAGCCAAACTAGCTAAAAGTCAGAGAGAAATTATCCAAATCAGCAAAATCAGAAATGAAAAGGGGGACATAACTACAGACACTGAGGAAATCCAAACAATCATCAGGTCATACTCCAAAAGTCTATCTGTCACAAAATTTGAAAATCCAAAGAAATGGACAATTTTCTTGATAGATTCCATCTACCAAAATTAACTCTCACTTTAATTTAACCATTCTTCCCTTCTTATTTTTCTATATTTATCCATGCTAATCTCTGATTAAATATAGATTTTAATATAGCTCTGAAATGAACATATTTTTTAGTATATATATTTTGGTAATATACTTCCTCGATGTATTAGAAGAAGAAGGCATTAAATTGCCCACATTAAAAGTAGTTTTTCAGTCAGTTTGACTCTCTGTTTTGAGCATATAAAATAGTAAATATTAAGTAAAATTATTTTATTGCCCTCAATCATTTTAAACTATATGTGGACCTCTTTCATATATATAAAATCAAGCATATGAAATTAATAAATTAGTAAATATAAAATCGCTGTTCCTCCATATCCTGTTTTTTAGCTCTGTACCCTGTTTTTTTAATTGGATTGCTTTATTTGTTGCTTTTTAACTTCTTTAGTTCTTTATCTATTCTGGATATCAACCCTCTGTAAGATATAGGTTTGGTAAAGATCCTTTCCCAGTCTGTGGGTTTTGTACTGACGACAGTATCCTTTACATTACAGGAGATTTTCAGTTTAATGAGGTCCCATTTATTGATTGTTGTTCTTAGCGCCTGTGCTGTTGGTGTTGTGTTCAGGAAGTTGTCTCTTGTGCCAATGAGTTCTAGGTTTTTCCCCACTTTTTCTTCTAACCGGTTTAGTGTGTCTGGTTTTATGTCGAGATCTTTGATCCATTTGGACTTTAGTTTTGCGCATGGTGATCAGTATGGATCTATTTTCATTTTTCTGCATGTAGACATCCAATTGACCAGCAACATTTGTTGAAGATGCTGTCTTTTTTCCATTGAATGATTTCAGGTTTCTTTGTCAAAAATCAAGTAACTGTAGGTGTGTGGGTTTATTTCTATTTTATTGTCTTCTATTCTATTTCATTGATCCACCATTCTATGTCTATGCCAGTACCATGCCGTTTTAATTGCTCTGTAGTACAGCTTGAGATCAGGGATTGAGATACTTCCAGATGATCTGTTATTGTCCAGGATCATTTTGGAAATTCTGTGTTTTTTTTGTTATTCCATATGAAGTTGAGAAATTTTCTTTCAAGCCCTGTCTCTAGAGGAATGTAGAATGGCAGAAAAACACTTAATGAAATGTTCAATGTCCTTAGCCATCAGGTAGATGCAAATCAAAATGACCCTGGGATTTCACCTTAAATCCATCAGAATGGCTAAGATCAAAAACTCAAGTGACAACACATGCTGGAGAGGTTGTGGAAAAAGGGGAACCCTCCTTCTTTGCTGGTGGGAATGTAAACTTGTACAACCACTTTGGAAATCAATCTGGTGCTTTCTCAAACAATTAGGAATAGCACTTCCTCAAGATCCAGCTATGTCACTCCTAGGCATGTATCTAAAAGATGCTCAAGTACACAACAAGGACATTTGCTCAACCATGTTTGTAGCAGCTTTATTTTTAATAGGCAGAACCTGGAAACAACCCAGATGGCCCTCAGTTGAGGAATGTTTGTTGTATGTTGGTATGTGTATGTTTGCAAAACTATATATTGTCTGCTTCAGAAATCTATTAATTCAATAGATCCTTAGCATTCATCCCTCAGACATTATCTCCATGGAGTTACATTAATGGAGTCCAAATGTTTCTCCAGTCAGACATTATTGGGCCCATGCTGCCATATAATTTAGATCTGGTCTATGGTCTCACACTTTTCACATTGTAAAGAAATATAGATAAACAATTTTCAGTCTTGTTAAGGTGACAAAGTGTCTTAGGGGATAGATATGTTTCTTTGACTATGCATTCAATTGCATTCTAAAACACTGCATTCTCAAAAATTATCAGTTAATATAGGAAATTTCTTGTGGTAGGACGCAAGGATTGAGGATGTTTCCCTGCCACCCATTCTTGAGCAAACTTGATGGCTATCAATCTCCAGACATAATAGCTAGGTTTATAAGAGTAAGACCACCACCTAAATACTTGACCTGTCTTTCTGGTGTGATCCAGAAAAATTGTAAGTATTGGGGAAAATGGTTATGACAGACAACCAGTCTTCATAGAAAATTAATATGTTCCAGGGCTGCATTTTATCTAAAGGGAATGGCTCCTCTCTTTCCCTTTAAGATTTCAAAGATCATAGTAGCTCAAAAATTATGAGAATGTAGATATCTTCAAACAATAAACTGTTCATACATCTGTTAAATTATTTACAAATGTAGTCTACAAGTCACTTCATTTCAAATTGATAAAATGCATCATAGTTCAAACAAAAACCTAGGTTTAAGCATTATCAGCAAATCCACTACTTTTTTTATCAAACTAAGTGGCTGTTTTAAAACGTTAGTTTCCAAAAAGCTTTCATAAGATGAATAGACTAAAGAAAAAACTGATGTATCACTAAGAAAATCTTTAAAATAACTGACAAAAAACTAGAAGACTCTAGGCTTTTATCCATTCGTTCTTGCCAGGAGAAATACTGTCTGACAGCATATCTAGTTTCTCTGATGTTCAGTACAAGAGATTATACATCTGTCAGGGGCTTTACAGGTAAATACAGACCTGGTGTGTTCTAAATTGGTCTCCTGGGTGGTTTACAATAGTATAGCATCACACAACACTCAGGAGTGGAGCTAACGATAGTGTCACTAACAGTAACTGTGTAGTTTCTGTCAATTCCCACTGTCATACTGTGGAATCTGTGAAAGCAAAGCTATTCAACATTTCTTTCCCTGTATGGTTTGTTTTCATGATTTGCATTTGAACAAAAGAAAAATACCGAATGTCATGATCATACAAAAATTTTTTATTCATATTTATTGTAATAAAATTTTAAATAAAATATGGTAACATGCAAACAAACTAAACTAAAATTCTATCCACATTTGATGCTAGCAGAACATTGATTTCAGTCACTGAGGAAAGGAAATGAAAATAAATTTAGATTGGTTTACTGGGACCAAGAACCAATGTCTCCTTTTTTTTTGTTTTAATTGACTGAACATATTGTTTAATAATGCTATGTAAAGTACAACAGCTTTACCAAGAGGACTAATGATTTATATATGTTTATAAAATACTTAGCATATGCATTTCTCCTTTTACTAAAAACAGATTTTTTTTCTCACATAATATATCTTGATTATAGTTTTTCTTCCCTCTACTCTTTCTAGTTTCTTTGTACCTCCCCTTCCATCTGGATCTACCCCCTTTATCTCTTTCATTAGAAAACAAATAAAATTCTAAGGAATAATAATAAAGGGAAATACAATACGATAATACAAAACTATCACATAAAAATTGGACAAAACAAATAAACAAAGAAAGCAAACAAAAAAACTATCTTCTCAGCACCTCATGGAACTTCCTTCAAAATTGACCACATACCTGGTCACAGGGCAAGTATCAACAGATACAAGAAAATTAAAAATAACAGGATACATCCTGTTTGACCATTGCAGAGTAGAACAGAGGCAACAGAAAGCTTATACACTTAGGGAAACTTAATAACGCACTACAGCATGAAAAACGCATCAAGATAGAAATCAAGACATAAATTAAGACTTTATAGAATTAAATGAAAGTGAATATGGAGCATATCCAAGCATATGGGACACAATGAAGGCAGTTCTAAGAAGTAAATTCATAGCATGTACACAACAACCAAACAAACAATTAACAACAACAACAAAAAAAAAACAAATCTAGAGTTACACGATTCTAGTAACTTAGTAAGCCTGAAAACTCTAGAACAAAAAGCCTATAGAAGTGCAAATAAAAGTCATTATCATACTTACATATTTCTATCTCTTAAACCCACCCTTTTATCTTTAAAATTTCTGCTGGCAGAAAATTTTCAATTACAATCCTGTATTTCATATATTTTCGTTTTCCAATATTCACTCATTTCCACTTTCTCATGAGCAGTGTTTAATAAATAAAAAAATTTTTTTTCAGAATAAGTTGACTGGTTGATTCCAGAATAAGTGCTCAGGACTTTCCATTGACCCATCTGGCTGCTTTATTATTTGCTGCATGAATTTTCTGCCTGTTTTCAGGACAGCTCACAAGTGTATGGATATTTAGTCACTCATGAGTAACAACAGCAGCTGGTAGGAAAATAAACATCCTGTCAATATCTCAACTTCGTAGGCTTCCTGCCAAATTTTGGTAGGCATTAGTAGAAAGTCTAATGTTAAATTCAGAATACTTCTATTCCAGCGCCCCTCCCACTTTGCTTTTCTATTAGTAGTTTTGGATCTTAATGATCCAGGTTTTTTTTTGTTGTTGTTGTTAGAAAATATATGTTCCCTTAGCTTCATTGATGCCACATTTTTCAAACTCTTTCTTAGAATATGATCCGTCTTTACTCTTGTTTTTTAACTAGATTTTGCTCTTTTAAATATTTACTTCTACTCTAGTATTTTCTTGTATTCGCTCTCTTCTTGGACATGCTATCTTTTGAGTGATAAGCAGTTACTGTCTCATTTTATTTTTAAATTCCATATTGGTTTCCTATTCATCAACATATTACTGAGCACTTTATTTGGGTATGTTTCACACCATCTGTCTTCACAAAACCATTGTGAGATGTGTATTGCCTCTGGTCTTACAGATGATGGCTGAATAAATTCATTAACTATCTATAGTTTCACAATACACTAAACTTGAATATCTGTGCCTTCATGTATCAGTTCCTGGTAACATTCCAATGTGATCCAGTTGTTAGTAAGTTATGGTAAAATGGGTAACCAGTATGATTAATCACATCTTACCTTGAGTATAATCAGAAAGACCTTATTCTAAGTAACACCTCATTTTTACATACTAGGATTATTAGTAGTCATATAATTTCATACCCTAAAACTGATGACTACTTTTAAGGTATGCATTCTTCCTGTTATTTTTTTTATTTATTTACTTATTATTTATTACAATTTATTCACTTTGTATCACAGCTGAAGCCTCCTCTCTAGTCCCCTCCCAATCCCATTACCTCTCTCTTCTCCTCTAATGCCCCTCCCCCAGTCCAATGATACAGAAGGTCCTCCTCCCCTTCCCTCTGACCCTAGCATATCATGTCTCATCAGGACTGGCTGCATTGTCTTCCTCTGTGGCCTGGGAATGCTTCTTCCACCTCAGGGGGAGGTGATCAAAGAACAAGCCACTGAGTTCATGTCAGACACAGTCCTTGTTCCCATTACTAGGGAACCCACTGGGACACTGAGCTGCCATGTGCAGGGGTTCTCAGTTATCTCCATGCATTGTCCTTGTTTGGAGTATCAGTCTTAGAAAAGACCCCTTGCCCAGAGTTTTTAGTTCTGTTGTTCCTCTTGTGGAGCCCCTAAACCCTCCAGGTCTTTATATCTCCCCTTATTTAATAAGATTCCCTCCACTTTTTTTTTCTTTTTTAAAAAAGTGTCTCTCCTTATAGCTCAAGATAAAAAGAGTCATGCAATTTCTCCCCCTTTTCATTCCTTCTGTTTAGGCAGGATATTCCAAACACACAACTGCATTGCATACATAAGAATCTCTACAGCTGCTTTACAAGAGCAAAACCTCATACCCTTTATTCTTCCTGACCTTTCAGTCATTTCAAAGTCATCTTAAGGATCTAGTTGGATTATCTTAAAAATCTTTGCACAAACTAATGCATATGCCCACATACTACCACCTTTCTCTGTGTGTGCACAGGCAAACACACACACACACACACACACACACACACACACACACATACACCCACACATACCAATGCAGAGATCTGTCAGTTCTAAATCTGTTATACATATATAATTAATACATATTTGTTTAGTTTTAGTTAAATTATGAGTGTGAATATGCTTTTTTGAGATTATGCCTATTCAAAGCTTATCATAGACATTTTAATTGTTCTGGGCTATGGAGAGGGCTACAGCTGAGACACAAAGTGAATAAACTGTAATTAATTAATTAAAAAATAAAAGATTTTGCCTAGAGAGAACCCAGCACACACCTTTTCTGTGAGGCACAGGTCCTGAAACTCAAAAATTAGTGAGTGGAGGGGCAGCGAAGAAGAACATCAATAATGAGGCATCCTGAGCTAGAGGGGACAGCACATGAGCTGGGACAGTTTGGATCCAGATCACCCATGGATGTTGCCAGGGACTGAGAGTGGTGAATATTCGTTCCCTCTGCAGTTCTCCTTTCCCCAGTCACTGGCCTTTCTGCTTAGTGGAGGTGCCCAGCAGTGGCTGCTGGACCAAGCACTGGTCTACTGCTTAGTGGAGGCAGCTGGCAGTGACAGCTGCAGAAAGGTCCTCTCAGGTCTTGGCCCTGGCCAGCAGCAGTTGGCCCTAGCAAAAGCCTCCATGCTCAGTGACTGAAAAGGCAGAGGCAGCTGCCCCAAATGTGGGTCTCCCTTCCCTGGGGCCAAACAGTGGATACCACTCAGCTGACAGATCTCCTACACTTTCATTTGCACCTGGAGGCCCATATCTGAGAGTGCAGAACTTCAGATCCAGGGTCCCTCTAAGCTACCAGCCAGATGTTGGATCCCTCCCACCCACACCTCTACTGTGGACAACATAGGGATGCTTGGGGCAGTGTTCTCAACATTGAAGGCCCTGTTCTTTGGGTCTCCCAGTGGAGTTGAGGCAAATTCCTGGAGCCTAAACAGGTCTGTATAACTGGAAGTTATACAGTACTATAGACCTGTAGGCCACGGAGGCTTTCAGGGAAACTGCATGCATATTGTGCCTGTGACAACAGTAGCAACCCTTCCCACACAAATGCTCCAATATTCCAGGCATGTACATGATCTAACACCCTGTCCTTCAAAGTTCACTTCCACACATACTGCCACACCTGCTCACATACACCTGTGACCTTCCTCACTTGGCTACAACACCCACTCTCATACCCATACTCTCTCATATTCTTGAAGAATACTCCAGACACCAGAGACAGATGGAACAAGTCTGAAGACTCCAAGAACAAACAGCCAAGGTTACACATAAGCAGGTAGGTAGAGGTCGGCATAAGGACACATCCAACAAAAATCAGGACATCATGGCTTCACCAGAAACCCCCAAAATCAATGGATATTTTAATTCATCAGAAACACAGGAAAATGTCTCAAAATTATGTGTATCCAGTTATTAGAGGCACATAAAGAGAAAACAAACAAAGCTATCAAAGAAATACAAGCAAGTACAACCAAACAAATAGAGGCACAAGTAGAGACATATAGAGAAGAAACAAACAAAGCTCTCAGAGAAATATAGGAAAATACAGCCAAAAAAAAAAATAGAGGCACAGGCACATGTAGAAGCACAAGTAGGGGCATAAAGAGAGGAAATGAAGAAAAAAATAGAAGCCATCCTAGAAAGACAGGAATCCATATTCAAAGAGAGGAGGGAAATGTTTCAAGACATGAAAAGAGAATTAGAATCAATAAAATAAATAAATAATAACAGCAAAAATAACAGAGATAACCCTGGAGCTGGAGAACTTAGAGAAAAGATCAGGAACCACAAAGGTAAACATCATCAACATAATACAAGAGATTGAAGAGAGAATCTCAGGTGCTGAAGATACAGAAACAATTGTTGAAACTGATATATCTCTCAAAGAAAAAGTAAAATCAGAAAAGTGCCAAACACAAAACATGCAAGAAATCAAGGACACCAATAAAAGACAAAATCTAAGAACATTGGGAATAGACAAAAAAGAAGATTCCATGCTTCAAGGTACAGACAATATTTTCATGAAAATAAAAGAAAATTTTCCCAACTTAAAGAAAGATGTCCATAAACATGAAAGAGGACTACAGAACATTAAACAGATAAGATCACGAAAGAAACTCATGTCACTTAATAGTCAAAACAATAATTCTACAGAATGAAGAAAAAATTCTGAAGGAAGTGAGGAAAAAGGCCAAGTAACATATAAAGTTAGACTTATCAGATTCACACCAGATTTCTCAACAGAAACTCTGAAAGCCAGAAGGGCTTGAGCAGATGTCATGTAGACTCTAAGTGACCTCAGCCACAAACCCAGACTACTATACTGAGCAAAGCTATCAATCCATATAGATGGAGAAATCAAAATATTCTGTGACAAAACTAAACTTAAACAAAATCTATACAGCAAACCAGCACTAACGAAGACACTAGAAGGAAAACTCCAATCTAACAAAATCAACTGCACCAAAGAAAACACAGGATGGAGATAACTTCACAACAAAAAATGAAAAGAAAACAAGCATAGAAACACAGTAACACCACCAAATATACAATAAAAGGAAAAACATTCACTGGTCAATATTACCTATCAAAATCAAAGGACACAACTCTCCAATAAAAATACATGGCCACTGTTCCCCTTACTAGGGAACCCATGTGGACACCGAGCTGTCATGGGCTATATCTATGTAGAAGTTCTAGGTTATCTGTTAGAAGAAAAATTGGGAAGAACCTTAAACTCATTGGCACAAGAGACAACTTCCTAAACAGAACACTAACAGCACAAGCTCTAAGAGCAACAATCAATAAATGGGACCTCATGAAACTGAAAAGCTTCAGCAAAGCAAAGGACACTATCCTGTGGGGGGGCGGGACAAAAGCCTACAGACTTGGAAAGGATCCTCTCCAACACTATATCTTACAGAGGGATAATATCAGACAGAGGGCTAATATCCAAAATATATAAAGAGCTCAAGAAAGTAAACTCCATCAAACTAAATAATCCAATTAAAAAATGGGGCACTGAGCTAAACCGAATTCTCATTAGAGGAATATCGCATGATAGAGAAACACTTAAAGAAATGCTCAGTGACTTTAGTCATCAGGGATATGCAATTTAAAACGACCCTGATATTTCACCATAAACCCATCAAAATTGCTAAGATCAAAAACTCAAGTAACAATACATCCTGGAGAGGAAGTGGAGAAAGGGAAACCCTCCTCCATTGCTAATGGTTATATAAACTTCTACAAATCCTTTGGAAATCAATCTGATGCTTTCTCAGACAAGCAGGAATAGTGTAACCTCAAGATCCAACAATACCACTCCTAAGCATATATCTAAAATGTGTTCAAATATACAACAATGACATTTGTTCTACCATGTTCATAGCAGCTTTAATAATAAAAGCTAGAGTATAGAAACAAACCATATGTCCCTTAACTGAGGAATGGATACGGAAATCGTGGTACCTTTACACAATAGAATATTGTTCAGCAATTACAAACAAGGAAATCATGAAATTTGCAGGTAAATATGGGAACTAGAAGAGATTATCCTGAGTGAGGTACCCCAGAAGCAGAAAGATACACATGGTATATACTCGCTTATAAGAGAATATTAGACATAAAATATAGGATACTCATACTAAAATATGTACACCTAAAGAAGCTAATCAAGAAGGAGGACCCTGGGTAACATGGTCAATCCTCATTCAGAAAGGCAAGTGGGATAGACATTTGGAGCTGGAGAAAACAGGGAACAAGACTGGAGCCTACCACAGAGGGCCTCTGAAAAACTCTTCCCAGCAGGGTAGAAGCAGAGGCTGAGGCACATAGTCAAACTTTGGGCAGAGTGCAGGGAATCTTATGAAAGCAGGGGAAGACAGAAAGACCTGGAGAGGACAGGAGCTCCACAAGAAGAACAACAAAACAAACAAACAAAAAACTGGACTCAGCTGCCCTTTCTGACACTGATACTCCAACTAAGGACCATGCATGGAGATAACCTAGAAGCCCTGCATAAATGTAGCCCATGGTAGCTCAGTGTTCCAATGGCTTCCTTAGTAATGGGAACAGGGGCTGTCTCTGTTATGAACTTTGTGTTAGACTCTCTGATCACCTCCTTCTAAGGGGGAGAGGGGGAGCCTTACCAGGCTCCAGAGGAAGACAATGCAGCTAGTCCTCATGAGTCTGATAGGCTAGAGTCAGATGGTAGGCAGACCCTCCTGTTAGTGGCTCAGGAAAGGACAAGGGCAGGGGAAGAGAGAGGTAGTGTGGGATTGGTAGGGAATGAGGGAGGGAGCAACATTTGGGATACAAAGTGAATTCATTGCATTTAAAATAAAAATTAATTAATTTAAAAATGCTTATACCTGGAGTTACATATTATTGAATAAAGTCACAGAATCATGCATAAAATTCAAGAAGAGCTGTGCTTTTTTTTTCTGACTGATTACTTTCTTCTATGTACAATGTGAATCCTGAAATATTTTTATGTACCATCACTGGTAAGTAAAACAGAAGATAACAGTTGCATCCAGGATATATAATACAAATGGCATACTGGAATTATATTTTAAAGTAGGATTCATATTTTAGTTCATTTATTTTTTACATATTGAACATTTTGTTAATATATATTCACAAGAAAAACTTTGCTAAGTGTACATAAGCAATGTATAAAGTTCGGTCTGATCCAATTTTTATACACATTGTCTCTTATTTTTTTGCCCTACTGAAAAGTCTTACCATTTAACCAAGTTCTAACAGTCCTAAGCCTCTGACACTTGTCATTTTCCTTACTCCATTGATTGCGCCACTTATTAAAGTATCTTTAATCTTGCACATAAATGAGAACATGCCATGCATAGTTATTTCACTTTATATGCCATGTCTTTGTGGTTGATCCTTATGACAAAATTTTTATGCTTACTATACCTGAATAAGGTGTGTGTGTGTGTGTGTGTGTGTGTGTGCAAGCTTTATATATTCTCTTACCATTCAGTCTTACATTGTCTGTTGAATGTGTTGTGACTGAGGCTGCAATCATAAGGAAAATTCAGATATTTCTTACATATTGATTTCAAATATTTTTTATGAGTTCATAAGTGAAATGGGTGTAGTTTCTACACTTTTCCCCTAATGAAAATTGTATTTGCTACTGTTACCTTAAACAGTGCACAAGAATTCCCCTTTCTCCACTTTTTACACTGACAAAACTAGCAGTAAAATAGAGCAGAGATTTGAAGGGTTGAAGAGATGATGCGGTGGAAAAATTGCTTGCCCCACAAGAAGGAGCAGCTGAGGGCAAATCCTTAGAAAATGTGCAGCGCCAGATGAGATCCATATGTCTGCAATTCCAGCACTTACAGATAGAAGACAAAGACAAGAGACACTCGAGAAGTTTTTCAGCTAGGAAACCTGGTATATGTCTTGTTGAGCAAAAAAAGACTCTGCTCAAACAAGGTAAAAGATAAGTTCAGATGTAGCCCATGGCAGCTCAGCCTCCAAGTGTGTACCCGAGTAAGGGGACCAAGGGCTATCTCTGACATGAACTCACTTGCCAGCTCTTTGATCTTTCTCCTGGTGTAGCGGCCCACCTCACCAGCCTACAGAGAAAGAGGATCCAGGTAGACCAAATGAGACCTGATAGGATAGGGACAGATAGTAAGGAAGGAGGACTTCCTCTATCACTAGACTATGGGAGAGAAAAAGGAGGGCATGAGGGAGGAAGGGTGGTACAGGAGGAGATAATGGAGAGGGCTACAACTGGGACACAAAGTGAATAAATTGTAATATAATAATAATAATAATAATAATAATAATAATAATGATAAATTAAAAATAAGAAGAATAAAATGACCAGCTAGAGATTATTTTTGTTAAAAAAATAAGGGAGACTCAGAAATACAAGCATCACATGATTGCTGTCATTCAGTAAACAGGAAACAGGAAGACAGGACAGTTAGAGAATAGCCATAGACTAGCCAGAATAGTGAGAGGGAAAAGAGTAGAGGGCTGACACCAATAATCAACGGCCTAATTTCATAATGAAACACAGTTTGAACAGCTGATATACACTAGCAGAAAGAATAATGGACCTTGACACATATTTCTCAAAACTGAGTATGCAAACATAAGTGAACAACAGTTATATGGAAAATATTTTTAAAACAAGGTTGATTGTGATTGATATCAAAATCCGCACCTGATCATGGGATAGAGAATCATATGTTTATATGTGGAATGCTCATGCCTAAATAAGACTGATAATCCATCCGAATCTTGGGCTTTTTGGAAGATGAGAAGGCAGAAAATACTGCGATGTTCAATGAGCTTTTAATTTTTAATCGTACAAAAAATGGTTCTGGGCCTGATAATCAACGAAAAAAATATTCAGTAATACCTTAAAAAAAAAAAAACAACCTTGCTTAATTATTTAATTATTTAAATATTTTCTTTAAAACAAATGTTTTATTTCCATATAATCAACAATTTATTTTATCTTTTAAATTGCATATTCATATTTTCTTTGGTTTTTCAAGACAGAGTTTCTCTGTGTAGCCCTGTAAATTCAGATAATAAAAACGAACCAGAGAAGTAAAATTACCTGAAAATAAAGAATAAATAACACGGCAAAAATGGAACTCTATTATATGTGTTATAAGGCATATGATAGCTCCAAACAAACAAAGTTTAAATTTACATATTGTCTAATGTATTATTTATTATGTTCATTATTTCCTGAGGATCAATAATACATTTACTGTCTGTGAAAATACAGCAAATGAAAAATAATTAAATTTCACTAGTTCAAATTTTACTAATAACTATTTTAGAAACATGTTAACTAAATTTAAGTATTGTTGAAAAATCTTTAAAGCTAGTTTGTCAGGTAGATTATTAATTTCTGTACCCAGGAGTGTTCATAATTGGATTCTTATGTAGGAACAACAACAACAAAAAAAACCTAGGAAGCAGGGCTCCAGAGGAGTCATACTAAACATAGTATAAACAAACCTGAAGAAAGAAAATTATCCCTGCTTTATTGTAGTTGAATTACAAAGAAAATTGATTATCACAAAATTTATAGCAGCTCCTTCCAGATTCATTGTTTTTGTTGTTTATACTAGATTTTTAGTGCTATCAATATATAAAACTTTACTTATTTTTCATGTGATAAATATACAAATTACACATTTGTTTCAATTGATTGAATTTTGTACTGCAATTACAAGTAAATTTTAATTTGCAATAATTTTAATATTTTTATAAAAGTAGTATTTTAGCAGAAATATGTATATAATATATTTTATAATTATATCATAATTACATAAATAATATATAATATATTACATAATAATATGTTTACCAAAAACATTTAATATAATCTTAAAATAAAAGTTAAGATTACTTATTCTATCTATCTATCTATCTATCTATCTATCTATCTATCTATCTATCTATCCATCTATCTGTGTGTGCCTGTATGAATGCTCTTGTGACCTATGCAGGTGTTTTACAATTCAGGCATCAAACGTGGGCCTTCTTGTCTTGGTAAAAGTATGCTTACCTGCAAACCTATCATGCCAGCCGTAAAACACCATTTTAAAACAAAAGCTTTCTCATTTACTATACAGAAATATCTAGTTTGTTGATATTATTTTATCCAATTATGCAAATAATGAGTAAGAAGTGTTAAGTGATTCACAATAAAACAAATACATAGTGTTTGATGACACACAATTCTAATTCCAGTGTGCAAGGGTCTCAGGCAGGTAAATGTGAGTTTGAAGTTATTCTACCCAACATGGAAGCACATTTTCTCAAAGCACAATAAAGAGAAAGAGAAAGAGAAAGAGAAAGAAAGAGAGAGAGAGAGAAAGAACATATGATAAACATAATGAAATCTATACACCTAAAAAGATAATCAAGAGAGCGGACATGGGGTAAGATGATCAATCCTCCTTTAGAAAGACAGATGGGATGTGCATTGAACGTATGACAGGAGTCTCCTGAGCGCATCTGAAAGACTCTAACTAGCAGTGTTTTCAAAGCAAAGACTCATGACCAAACCTTTGGCAGAGTACAGGGAATCATAAGAAAGAAGGGGAGTTAGTCTGATGGGGAAAGGATAGGAGCTCCACAAGGACCAAATATATCTGGGCACAGGGTCTTTTCTGAGACTGACATTCAACCAAGGACCATGTATGGATATAACCTAGAACCTCTGCTCAGATGTAGCCTGTGGTAGCTCAGTAACCAATTGGTTTCCCAAAGTGAGGGGAAGAAGGACTATTTCTAACAGGAACTCAATGAAGATACCTGATAAAACAGGATCAGATGAATGGGGGAAAGGTCCCCCCCCCATCAGTGGACTTGGAAAGGGGCACAGTGGTGATGAGGGAGAGAGGGAGGGACTAGGAGGGAATGAGGGTTCGGGACACGGCTGGGATACAGAGTTAATAAAATGTAACTGATAAAAATGAAATAAAATAAAAAAAGACAGAAAGAAAACAAATGTTGAGGTGCATTGTGTGAAGGTGTGTCTCTATATTTTCAATTAATTCTGTGCCAGCAGAGAGCTATGGCCCACTATCAGTCTCATATTTTGTAAACATACATCTTCCCACAACTGCCTAAGGCAATAAAATTGTATTTGATTGGCTATAATAAAGATCTGATGACCAATGCCTGAGAAGAAAGCAAAGGCAAAACTTTCAGATGAAGAGAGTTTCTTGGAGAAGAATTTATACCTGAGGGTTCATCAGAATGACATGTACCAGGGGTGAACAAAGAGAAAAGTAACTATCCATGAGGTTGGTTGTGAACTATAAGGTTGGGGTTGAAGTTAGCTGAGGTAAATGAGAGTCTGCTCAGGTAAGACTTAAGCTTTTACGTATTGATAATTCTTCATGTCTTTATTTAACCACTGGAGCACAACTTTGAAGCCACTAACTCTGATAGTTCAGTCTCACATATTGCTTTAGCTGAGACTACAATTAACCTCTGATCTTTTCTCGCATACAGAGACTGGACAAGAAGTGAAACAGCTTTTCCAGGACTTGGTCAATATACAAATTTTCTTAGTATCTCCAAAAAAATGCCCTAACCCCAGACAGAAGGAAACAGTTTTAAGAATACAATACCCTCATTTTCAAAAGGGAGAATAATTAAGAATACAAGTAAGTAATTAATCACCTCGAATAGTCATATTAGGTGCTAGTTTAATTATCTACAAAATAAGTGGTGTTTAGCTTGCTGTATATAATTTTCTTTTTTATTTTTTATTAGTTACTGTTTATTCACTTTGTATCCCAGCTGTAACTCCCTGCCCTTCCCCTCCCAATCCCACCCTCCCTCACTCATCTCCTCCCCTGCCTCTCTCCAAGTGCACTGATAAGGGAGGCCCTCCTCCCCTTCCCTCTGACCCTAGTCTATCAGGTCTCATCAGTACTGGCTTCATTGTCTTCCTCTGTGAGCTGGCAAGGCTGCTCCCCTCTCAGGGGAAGGTTATCAAAGAACCAGCCACTGAGTTGATGTCAGAGACAGCCCCTGTTCCCATTACTAGGGAACAACTTGGAGTCTGACCTCCCATGGGCTACACCTGTGCAGGAGTTCTAGGTTATCTTAATGCATGGTCATTGTTTGGAGTATCAGTCTCAGAAAAGACCAATTTGCCAATATTTTTTTGGTACTGTTGCTGTCCTTGTGGAGCTCCTGTCCCCTCCATGTCTTTCTATCACCCCCTTCTTTCATAAGATTTCCTACACTCTGCCCAAATTTTGGCTATGAGTCTCAGCATCTGCTTTGATACCATACTGGGTAGTCTTTCAGAGTCCCTCTATGGTAGGCTCCTGTCCTGTTTTCTCTTTTCTCCCTCTTCCCATGACTATCCTGTTTGCAATTCTTAATGAGGATTGGTCATCTTACCCAGGGTCCTCCTTCTTAATTAGCTTCTTTAAGCATACAAATTTTAGTATGTTTATCCTATATTATATTTCTAATATCTACTTATAAGTGAGTATATACCATATGTATCTTTTTGCTTCTGGAATATCTCACTCAGGATGATCTTTTCTAGTCCATCATTTTCTAGTTTCCATCATTACAAATTTCATGATTTCCTTGTTTGTAATTGCTGAGTAGTATTCCTTTGTGTAAATGTACCATAATTTCTGTATCTGTTTCCCCATTGAGGGACATCTGGATCTGTTCCAGATTCTGGCTATTACAAATAAAACTGCTAGGAAAATGGTTGAGCAAATGTCCTTGTTGTGTGCTTGAGCATATTTTGGATAGATGCTTAGGAGTGGTATAGCTGGATCTTGAGGAAAGACTATTCTTTATTGTCTGGGAAAGCACCAGAATGATTTTCAAAGTGGTTGTACAAGTTTACATTCCTATCAGCAGTATAAGAGGATTCCCCTTCCTTCACACCCTCTCCAGCATGTGTTGTCACTTGAGTATTTGATCTTAGCCATTTAGATGGGTGTAAGGTGAAATCTCAGGGTTGTTTTGATTTGAATTTTCCTGATGACTAAGGACTTTGAACATCAGGGAACAGGACAGGAATTTACCACAGAAAGATACTGGAAGAATCTACCCAGCAAGGTATCAAAACAATTGCTGAGACTCATAGCCAAACTTTGGGCAGAGTTTAGGGAATGTTATGAAATAAGAGGGAGATAGAAAGACATGGAGGTGATAAGATCACCACAAGGAAAACAACAGAACTTAGAAATCTTGGAACAGGGGTCTTTTCTGAGACTGCTACTCCAACCAAGGCCCATGTATGGAGATAACCTAGAACCCCTGCAGATCTGGCACAGGGCAGCTCAGTGTTAATGTGGGCTCCCTAGTAAGTGGAACAGGGGCTGTTTCTTATATGAACTCAGTGGCTGGCTCTTTGATCACCTCCCTCTGAAGGGGGGTTCAGGCTTGCAAGGACACAGAGGAAGATAATTCAGGCAGTCCTAATGGGACCTGAGAGACTAGGGTCAGATGAAAGGGAAGGAGGACCTCTCTTATCAGTGGACTTGGAGAGGAGCATGGGAGAGGATGAGGGAGAGATGGGGGGATTGGGAGGGGATGATGGAGAGGGATACAGCTAGGATGAAAAGTAAATAAACTGTAATTAATAAAAAAAACAACACTGAAAAATCATTTGCCAAAGGGGGTTGGAAAGAAAATATTTTAGAGTCTAAAATGATGGCTTTAGGTTTATAAATGCAAGTTATAATAAGAATTGAATTTAGGTAAAAATCTTTGGACACACCAAAACTGGAAGTTACCTGCTTACTTTATCTACATTTGCCAAAAACAAATGGACTAGAGATTGTAAATACCATTTTTAATTTATTTTTATTTTATTAATTACATTTTATTCATTTTGTATTCCTCCTGTAGCTTTCTTTCTCCCCTCCTAAGCCCACCTTCCCACCCTCTTCCCCACCTGTGCCTTTCCCCCAGTCCACTAACAAGGAAGGTCCTCCTCCTCTTCCCTCTGATCCTAGTCTATCAGAACTCATCAAGAGTGGCTGCACTCTCTTCCTCGGTGGCCTGGGAAAACTTCTCCTGGAATACTTGACTTGTTGCTGTTTAACATCTTGAGTTCTTTATATATACGTGATATTAGCGCTCTGTCTGATATAGGGTTAGTAAGATCCTTTCACAATCTATAGGCAGTTGATTTATTTTGACGACACTGTCCTTTGCTTTACAGAAGCTTTTCAGTTTCATGAGGTCCCATTTATTGATTGATTATTGCTCTTAGAGCCTGTGCTGTTGGTGTTCTGTTCAGGAAGTTGTCTCCTGTGCCAATGAGTTCAAGGCTCTTTCCCACTTTTTATTCTAAAATGTTTAGTGTGTCTGGTGTTATATTGAGTTCTTTGATCCACTTGGACTTTAGTTTTGTGCATGGTGATAAATATGGATCTATTTACATTTTCTACATGTAGACATCCAGTTGGACCAGCACCATTTGTTGAAGATGCTAACTTTTTTTGTCTGTATGGTTTTGGCATCTTTTCAAAAATCAGGAGTCCTTAAGTGTGTGGGTGTATTTCTGTGACTTCTATCTGATCTAATTGATCCATCAGTCAGTTTCTATGCCAGTACTATGCAGTTTTTATTAGTGTTGCTCTATAACCTGAGATCAGGGATGGAAATACCTCCAGAAGATTTTTTATTGTAGAGGATCGTTTTAGCAATTTTGGGTTTCTTGTTATTCTACATGAAGTTGAGAATGTTCTTTCAAGTTCTGTAAAGAATTGTGTCAGTAATTTGATGGAAATTGCATTGAATCTGTAGAATACTTTTGGTAAGATAGCCATTTTTACTATGTTAATCCTGCCAAGCCATGAACATTGGAGATATTTCCATATTCTGATATCTTTTTTAATTCTTTTTTCAGAGACATGAAATACAAGTCTTTGACTTATTGGTTAGGGTCACACCAAGGTATTTTATATCCTTTGCTGCTATTGCGAAGGGTTTTATTTCCCTAATTTCTTTTGTCTTTTGTGTTTTTTTTTGTTTTGTTTTGTTTTGTTTTACTTTTTTTTTATTTTT
>REGO01000535.1:1090656-1116765 GCA_010120015.1 Rhombomys opimus
TCCTGATTTATGTTGGAAGTGTTCTTTCGCCTACCCCTGGCCATTGGCTTATCTGGAACCTTCCCTGTTTGTTTTTGGGTTCTGCAGATCAGACTGGTACTGTCTCTCTCTGGCGTCTTCAGTGAGCTGAGAACTCTCAGCGTGTGCTGAGGACTGGCTGTACCTGTGGGAGGAAAGTACGCAGGCGCAAACGGGGAAAATGCAAGAGCAAGCCGAGGTGGAGCGAGTTCTGGGGGAGGGGAGTGCCCCGAGATCAAAGGGCCGTTTCTCTCCTTCCCCAAACAAGTCCCCAGGTGACCGGAGACCAAAGTTTTCACCTCCTGTGATGTTCCCTGTCGGTCTAGAAATCTCCACCGCTGTCTTCCTGGGTTAGAGGTCCTTCCATTCACCAACTCAGAAGTTCAGGCATTCCACCGTTCAGAAACGGTGTGTGCTCGTCGCCATCTTGGCTCCGCCCCCCCTTCTTTTGTCTTTTGTATACAGGAGTGCTACTGATTTTTTTTTTCTTTTTAGTTAATTTTGTATCCAAACACTTTGCTGAAAGTGTTTATCAGCTGTAGGAGTTCCCTGGTAGAACTTTTGGAGTCACTCTGGTATATTATCATATCATCTGCAAATATTGATATTTTGACTTCTTCCTTTCCTATTTGTATTCCCTTGATCTCCTTTAGTTGTCTTATTGCTCTAGCAAAGAATTCAAGAACTATGTTGAAGAGATATGGAGATAGTGGGTAACCTTGACTTGTCCCTGATTTCAGTGGGATTGATTTAAGTTTCTCTCTGTTTAGTTTGATGTTGGCTATAGGCTTGCTGTACATTACCTTTACTATGTTTAGGTATGTGCCTTTTATTCCTGATCTCTCCAATACTTTAAACGTGAATGAATGTTGGATTTGTCAAATGGTTTTTCAACATCTAAGGAGATTATCATATGGGTTTTTTTTCTTTCAGTTTGTTTATATGTTGGATCACATTAATGGTTTTTTGTATATTGAACCACCCCTGCATTCCTGGGATGAAGTCTGCTTGGTCAGAGTGGATGATATCTTTGATATGTTCTTGTTTTTGGTTTGCAAGTATTTTTTTGAGTATTTTTGCATGAATGTTCATAAGTGAGACTGGCCTGAAATTCTCTTTCTTTGTTGGGTCTTTGTGAGATTTAGGTACCAAAGTGACTGTGGCTTCATAGATTGAAGTTTGGTAGTGTTCTTTCTCTTTCTTTTTTGTGGAATAGTTTGAAGAGTTTTGGTGTTAGCTCTTCTTTGAAGGTCTGGTAGAATTCTGTGCTTAAACCATCTGGCCTTGGGATTTTTGGGATGGGAGACTTTTGATGACTGCTACTATTTCCTTAGGGAATATAGGACTATTTAATGGATTTACCTGGTCTTGATTCAGCTTTGGTAAGTGGACTTGATCAAGAAAATTGTCTATTTCATTTAGATTTTCAGTTTTTGTTGCATATAGACTTTTGAAATAAGTCCTAAGGATTGTTTAGATTTCCTCAGTGTCTGTCGTTATGTCTCCCTTTCAATTTATGATTTTGTTTATTTGTATAGTGTCTCTCTACCTTTTAATAGGATTTGCTAAGAGTTTGTCTTTCTTGTTGATTTTCTCAAAGAACCAGCTCTTGGTTTTCTTGATTCTTTGAATTGTTTTATAGGGTTCTAATTTATTGATTTCAGCTCTGAGTTTGATTATTTCCAGCCATCTACTCCTCTTGGGTGTGTTGTCGTCGTCGTCTTCTTCTTCTTCTTCTTCTTCTTCTTCTTCTTCTTCTTCTTCTTATTCTTATTCTTATTCTTATTCTTATTCTTTTTTCCATAGGGTGTTTAGGTGAGCCATTAAGTTGCTTGAATGGGATCTTTTGAATTTTTTCTTGAAGGCACTTAGTGCTATGAACTTTCCCTTAGCACTGCTTTCATCGTGTCCCATAAATTTGGGAATGTTGTGCCTTCATTTTCATTGAATTCTAGGAAGACTTTAATTTTTTTCTTTATTTCTTCCTTGACCCAGCTGTCATTGAGTAACAAGTTGTTCAGTTTCCATGTGTGTGTAGGTTTTTTTTTGCTTTTTCTGTTGTTGAAGTCCAGGTTTAGCCCATGGTGATCAGGTAATATACAAGGGATTATTTCAATCTTCTTGTATCTGTTGAGACTTGCTTTGTGACCAACTATAAGGTCTATTTTGGAGAAGGTTCTATGAGGTGCTGAGAAGAAAATTAATTCTTTTTTTGTTTGGGTGAAAAGTTCTGTAGATATCTGTTAGGTCCATTTCATTAACCACTTCTGTTTGAGTTATCATTTCTTTGTTTAATTTCTGTTTTGTTGACCTGTCCTTTGTTGAAAGTGGAGTGTTGAAGTCTCCTACTATTAATGTGTGGGGATCTATGTGTGACATAAATTTTATTAATGTTTCTTTTACAAATGTGGTTGTCATTGTATTTGGGGCATAGATGTTGAGGATGTAATGTCTTCCTGGTGGAATTTTTCCTTAATGAGTATGAATTGTCATTCCCCATCTCTTTTTATTAACTTTATCAGATATTAGAATGGCTACTCCTCCTTGCTTTTTGGGTCCATTTGCTTGGAAAATCATCTTTCATCCCTTTACTCTCAGGTAATTTTTATCTTTTTGATTTAGGGGTGTTTCTTGCATGCAACAGATTGTTGGGTTTTGTTTATGCATCAGATCTTGTTTATCCATTCTGTTAGTCTGTCTTTTTATTGGAGAATCGAGTCCATTGATGCTAAGAGAGATTAATGACCAGTGGCTCTTAGATCCTTTGATATAGATGTGGGTTTTGGTAGTATTTCTGTGTGCTTGCTACTTTTTGTTTTGCTGTGGTGAGGTTATTTATTTCCTGTGTTTTCTTGAGAGTAGTTGTTTATCTTGGGTTGTATTTTTTCTTTTAGTGTTTTAGGTAATGCTGGATTTGTGTGTAGTTTTTGTTGAAATTTGTTTTTGTCATTGAAAATCTTGTTTTCTTCCTCTATGAGGACTGAGAGTTTTGCTGGGTATAGTAGCCTGGGCTGACATCTGTGTTCTCTTACGGTCCACATGATATCTTTCCAGGCCCTTCTGGCTTTCAATAGTCTCTGTTGAGAAGTACGGTGTGATTCTGATGGGTTTGCCATTATATGTTGCTTGACCTTTTTCCCTTGCAGCTTTTAGTATTTTTTTCTTTGTTCTGTATACTTACTGTTTTGATTATTATGTGATGGGAGGATTTTCTTTTCCGGTCTAATTTATTAGGTGTTCTGTGGTCCTCTTGTATGTTTATAGGCCTCTCCTTTAAGTTGTGGAAATTTTCTTCTATTATTTTATTGAAAGTATTTTCTGAGCCTTGGAGACGGGAATCTTCTTTTTTCCCTATTCTTATTATTCTTATGTTTTGTCTTTTCATGTTTTCTTGGATTTCTAGCATGGTTCATGTCAGAAATTTTTTAGATTTAAATTTTTAGATTTTCTTTGACAGATACATTGATTTCTTCCATTGTATCTTCAACACATGAGATTCTTCCATCTCTTGTATTCTGTTGGTTATGCTTACCTCTGTAGTTCCTGTTTTCTTCCCTAAGTTCTCCTCTCCATGATTTCCTCCATTTATGTTTTCATTAATTTTTCCAACTCTATCTTCATATCTTGAACCATTTTGTTGATTTCCTTCACTTGTCTGACTGTATTTTCCTTCAATTCCTTTACCTGTTTGTTTAAACATTCCTTTGTTTATTTCTTTCAGTGATTTAGTCATTTCTTTTCTGAAAAACACAAACCATTTGGCTGCATCTTACTGTAGATATTTACAGATGGCCATAATCTGTTTGAGTTTATCTTCCTCTAATTCTTTACACATTTTATTTGTTTCCCCCATTAACCTCTTCATAAGCATAGAAGTAAGGTCACCTTCTTGAATTTCACTTATGTTAGTGTGTCCAGGGATACTTGCCCCTGGATACCTGGATTAGGGGGATGCCATACTGCTTTGCCTTTTGTTATTTGTGCTTTTATGCTGGTCTCTATCCATCTGTCTGTCTCAGGTGTTGTCTGTTAATTCCTGGTGCCTGCTGGAGTCCTGGGGTGGGAGAATCCTGTTGGCAGGTTTCTGAAGGAGATCTCCTCAGCTTTTTGAGTATGGTCAACTGAATGGTGCTGCTTCTCAGGAATTGTCACAGTTCATCTCAGGCATATGGACATGTGTGGTTACTGTGGTGTTTAGGAAGGCTCTTCTCTCATCAAGAGAAGTCCTGGAGATGGCCGTCCTACTGCTGTGTTTCTTGCTCTGAATTTAGTGAGTTGCTACTGCCGCTGTTAACTTGCTGGGTGCAGCCTTCGTGAAGAACCACGGTGTCCTGTGGTTTTGTCAGTTTATCTAGATATAAATGGTCACACCATAGAGCAGTATCTGAGGGCTGCTCCAGTGGCTCTAAAGCTGTAGGTCTGAGGTTGGAGCAGTGTGCCCCAGTACCCTAGATATAGTCAGTGGCAAGTGAGCACAGTACTCCTGTGTGCAGTAAAAGGCCAGAGCTTAGGGCCTGTGGGAACCCAGAAACTTTTCTGGAGCTGGGTGTCCTGAGGGATGGAACTGATGTTTTCCCTGAGTCTGTGGTGTTTTGGTGTCTGTAGGTCCACCTGGGATGGCAAGTACAGCAAGCAGGCACAGGTACATGGCTCTGTCTTGCTGGGGCGTGGACGACTGGGTGCCTGGGTGCTTGAGCAGCAACCCAGGAACTTTTCCTGGGAACTTTGTCTTGTTTTGTTTTATTTTGTTTGGGGGGGGTGTCGGCTGAGTGCTTTGAGGTCAGAAATATTCTTCCACTCACTGTGGGCTTCCACCTGGCAGAGAAGCTCAGTCTCTGATGCCCTGGGGCCCTCAGTTCCATCTGGTATGATAGGCCATGAGAGCAGACAGGTCTCTGTGCTGGTGGCTAAGCACCCCACTCTGGGCTGGCATGTGGGTGTCTGCTAGACCCAGGTCTTTTTCCAGGGGTTGTCTGGGTGACCTGCTTCATGGGATTTTCTCTCGACTGGCAATCCCAGTGTCTGGTGTTGTGGGGTCCACAGTTGAGTCTGGGACAGTGATCAGAGCACACTGGCAGCCTGTGGCTCTGGGATGGCGACTGAGCACCTGGCAGAACTATTCCTCTGTTTAGCTGGGTGACCTGAATGTGATTGAATCCCACACTGTGTGGTTTGCTCTCACCTGGGAAACACAATTGCTGGTGTTTTAGGGCCCAGAGTTCTGTCTGCTGGTCACTGTGCAGATCCTGCTGTGCTGCTTGTCAGAGCATCCTCCTGGTGGGGGAGGGTGGAGCATCTTGGATCCTCCCCCATAAACACCATTCTTACATAATATTTCTCATAATTGATCTTCTTGTGTATACTTTATTGGTGTTAGAGAAAAAGCTAATTATAGGACAAAAAGAAGAGATGTTTAAATATACTGCATGAAGGTGAGTCTCTGTTCAGATAATTATGTATTGGCAGAGAGCTATAGGCCATGATTAGTTTCATATTTTGTAAGCTTGCACCTTCCCTCACTGTCTAAGGCAATCTAGAATTGTATTGAATTGGCTTTAATAAAGCTCAGTCATCAAATAGCTGGACATAAGGGGAAGGTGGATCTTGCAGTCACAGAGAGGTGATCTGGGAGAGGAAATCAGACATGGGGTATTTGCCAGTATTACACAGGATGAGACAGAATTTCTAGGGTTGATACAGAGAAGTAAGGAATTAGCCACTACAAAATTCAACAACTATTCATGTTTAAAAATTTATAAGATCAGGGATACAAGGCACAAAACTAAACATAGAAGAAAACAATATGCAGAAAGCCTATACCTAACATCAAACTAAATGGAGAGAAAATTAAATAAATTCCTCTGAAATCAGAGGCAAGGCATGGTTTGTCTTATCTCCTTATCTCTTCAACAAAGTTCTTGAAGTCCTAGCTAGAACAACAAGATAATTAAGGAGATCAAGGGGATCAAAATCAGAAAGAAAGAAGTTAAAGTATCACTATTTGCAGATGATATGATAATATACATAACTCAACCCAAAAATTTAACCAGAGAACTCCTTCAGCTAAAAAACACCTTCAGAATAGTAGCTAGATTTAAAATTAACTCAAAAATATCTGAAACTCTTCTGTATACAAAACACAAATGAGCTGAGAAAGAAGTTAGGGAAACAACACCCATCAAAATAGCCACAAATAACATTAAGTACATTGGTGTTACCCTAACCAAGCAAATGAAAGAACTGTATGAAATAAAAATAAAAATACTTTAAGTCTCTGAAGAAAGAAACTGAAGAAGATATCAGAAGATGGAAAGATCTCTCAGGATCATGGGTAGGTAAGATTAACATAATGAAAATGGCCATCTTACCAAAAGCAAGCTACAGATTCAATTCAGTTCCAATGAAAATGCCAGCACAGTTTTTTCAGACGCGGGAAGAACAATCCTCAACTTCATATTGAACTACAACAACAACAAAAAGCAGAAAACGACCCTCTACAATAAGACATCTTCTGGAGATATCTCCTTCCAGGAACTCAAGCTGTACTATAGAGAAACAATAATAAAAACAGCATTGTACTAGTATAGAAACAGACTGGCAAATCAATGGAATCGAACCAAAGTCCCAAAATTAATCTCAAAAACCTATGGATACTTGATTTTTGGCAATGAAACCAAAACCATACAAAGGAAAAAAGAATCTTCAACAAATGGTGCTGGTCTAACTGGATGTCTACATGTAGAAAAATGCAAATGGACCCATATTTACCACCCTGCACAAAACTAAAGTCCAAGTGGATTAAAGATCTCATGATAAAGCATGACACACTATCCTGTTAGAAGAAAAAGTGGGGAAGAGCCTTGAACTCATTGGCACAGGATCAACTTCTGACCAGAACACTAACTGAACAGGCTCTAAGATCAACAGTCAATAAATGGGACCTCATGAAACTGAGAAGCTTCTGTAAAGCAGAAGACACTGTCAACAGATAAAAAGGACAGCCTACAGACTGGGAAAAGATATTCACCATCTCTCCATCTAACAGAGAGCTAATATACAGAATATATAAAGAACTAGAACTTAAACACCAGCAAAGCAAGTAATCTCGTTAAAAAATAGGGTACATAGCTAAACAGAGAATTCTCAATAGAGGAATATAAAATGGCAGAAAAACACTTAAAGAAATACTCAAAGTCCTTAGTCATCATGGAAGTACATGATAAATGACCATGAGATTCCACTTTACAACAATCAGAATGGCTATGATTAAAACCTCAAGGGAAAGCACATGCTGGAGAGGTTGTGGAGAAAGGGGAATCTTTCTGCATTGCTGGTGGGAATGTAAACATGTACAACCACTTTGGAAAGCAATCTGGTGCTTTCTCAGAAAATTAGGAAATATGGTACTTCAAGATCCTGGGCATATATGTGAAAGATGCTCAACCATACAACAAGGATATTTGCCCAACTATGTTCATAGTATCTTTATTCTTAATAGTCAGAATCTGGACTCCACCCAGATGTTTCTCAATCAAAGAATGGATACAGAAAGTGTCTAACAATGGAATACTACTCAGCAATTAAAAACAAGGAAATCATGAAATTTGCAGGCAAATGGTGGGATCTAGAAACAATCATCCAGAGTGAGGTATCCCAAAAACAGAAAGGCCATTTGTTTTGTAAAGATTAAAATTTGTCCTTGAATTTCCTGATATTGTTTTAATTAAACAATTTGTTTTTACAAAAGTAGTAATCAGAATGTAACTGGTTTTCGGGAGTTCCCTGATGAAGGGAAAGTAGGAAAATGTATGATGCTTTCTGTATATTTTCAATAGCTTATTAAGTTTTCCTGCTGCTACATCCCATGACCACCTGCCCAGGATTTGCACAGCACAGAGGGATTGTCCCTTCCACATTAAGTATTAATAAAGAAACTGCCCACGGACTTGAATACAGACCAACCCAATCAAGCAATCCACTCAATCCACGTATCCTCTATTCAGATAAACTCATTGTGTGTCAATCTGTGAAGAAATTAACCGACATAGAACCCATATCATCAGACTTGACACTGTAGTTTTCTTCATACTTATAGAGACAAAGTTACTATGGTTTGATGGCATTTTACTTTTGATATATTTCCATAAGATCATAAAGATTCTTGATTAACATTACTAGATACGATTAAAATGTGCATGTAATTTTATAACACTGTAAAAATCTTTAGATATATATCTTCATATTATCTGATTTTTCTCAAAATCACTTAAAGTGATTTTGTTAAAAACCCTTCTTAAAGCTGTCTGACTTTGGGAGTTTTAAATTACTTTCACTATCGCTTTACAAAAGTAAAGCTTAGTTTATTTAAAGACAGCTGAGGAAAAGGAAATCTGAATATTTTCATAAGTTCACTTATCCCAAGATGTCAGTTCACTCAATTCTCATTTTAGCAGAAGACAAATTGTTTTCCAGAAATGTTTTTTAAGGCAGATTGGCTCTGCTAAGTCATTTTTTGGACAGTATAGATTTAACTTACTTAGTGAATTAGAAGTGGAAGATACATGAGGCAACAGACAATAAGACATTGCATCATATATTAATGACTAATGGTCCACCTTGAGAATCGGTTAATATTTCTCACTGAATCATGTATGAATTATATTCAATTCCTTCACATTTTCTCTCAAAACATCTCTGAAAACTTAAAAAAAATCTCTTTCTTTCTTTATTTTATTTTTTATATTAATATTTTTTATTTTTAAATAATTTTATACATTCACTTGTATCCCAGCTGTAGCCCACTCCCTTTTTCCCTCTCAATTCTCCCCTCCCTCCCTCATCTCCTCCCTGCCCCCTTCCGAGTCCACTAAGAGGGGATGTCCTCCTCTCCTTCCATCTGGCCCTAGCTTATCAGGTATCTTCAGAATGGTTGGAATGTCCTTATCTGTGGCCTAGCAAGGTGCTCCTCCCTCAGGGGGGAAGGGAAGCTCATGAGTTCATGTCAGAAACATTTCTTAACACAATTTGTTCTTTAGTTTCCTTTGCATGTTTATAAAACAGTGCAAGGAAATAACTTTTTGTGTTTTACAAAACATTTTATACTATTTGTTATGATTGAATATAATTTTCTACTTTTGAAGATGATATACAAACTGAAACATAGTATGATTCAATGATTTCTAATAGACTGAGGATAAGATTATATAGCATTTTATTCTTCAAGCATTTTACTAAATCCATAAACTATAATGATAAAATACAATAGTACACTTGATGATCAATCCTCACTTAGAAAGACAAATGGGATGGACATTGAAAGTAGGAGCAAACAAGTAACAGGACAGGAGCCTACCACAGAGGGCCTCTGAAAGACTCTACCTAGCAGTGTAACAAAACAGATATTAAGACTCATAACGAATGCAGGGAACAAAAAAAAAAAAAAAAAAAAAAAAAAAAAAAAGGGGGGGGGGAGCTAATATGACCTGGAGAGGACAGGAGTTCCACAAGGACCAAATATATTTGGGCACAGGGGTCTTTTATGAGACTGTTTCTCCAAACAAGGACCATGTATGGATGCAACCTTGAACCCCTGCTCAGATGTAGACCTTGGTAGCTCAGTATACAAGTGGGTACCCTAATAAAGGGAACAGGGACTGTTTCTGACATGAACTTAATGGCGAGCTCTTTGACATCCTCCCCACCCCCACCCCCAGGAGAAGCAGCCACGGTAGGCCACAGAAGATGACTTTGCATCCAGTCCTGAAGACACCTGATAAACCAGTATAAGATGTAAGGGGAGGAGGTTCTCCCTTATTAGTGGACTTGGAAAGGGGCAGGGAGAGATGAGGGTGTGAGGGTGAGAGGGTAGGATTTGGAGGGAAAGAGGGAGTGGGATACAGCAGGGATACAAAGTTAACAAACTAACTAATATTAAAAAATAAAAATTAAAAAAATAGAATTACAAAAAAAGAAAATACAATAGTAAAACTTTGAATACTTAGTACTTAAATTTCAGTTGGTATTTATTGCGGTAGTTTTAAGCTAAGGGAGGGAAGTATTTTAAATAAAGGATAAAATTGGAAGCATAAACTATTCGCCTGCTTAAAGTCTATTTTACTTGTTGACTTTCCATATAAATCAGAGGTCCTTTGCAACAAACCCTAGGAGAGACTTGAGTGCAGTATAGCACTATTTCTTCTTGTAAAGCGAGTGCTGGCTTGTTAATAATGGAGAGAATGGTGTCTTGCAAGCTGACCAGTCAAGCATTGAAGAAAAATGACTCAATATATTTTAAAAATCTGTGCAGTTTCTCTCCAATTATTTTTTAATGTGCCTTTTGAAAAATTGTCAGGAGTGAAAGTTAGCAGACATTTTTTTATGACCATTACATTTTGTATCCTGTCAAATGATGAGTAGCATAGCTCTGAATAGGAGAGTAGAGATGAGAAAGGTTTGCAGGGTGGAAATGAGGGTGACAGCACACACACTTTTCAGACAGAAAGCAAATGTAAAAGTTGCTATATGAATCAGAATTAAATGTCTTCATAATGTGTGGAAAACATGAACTGCTGTCAGAAACAGGATTTAAATACAAGAAAAACAAATATTGTGCTATATAGAAACCAAACTCTAAAACACCTACTTATTATGAAAAAAGATTTAGTTTTTTTAGTTTACCTTGGGTTTGTCAGGTTGCTCGCTCTTTCTTTCTTTCTTTCTTTCTTTCTTTCTTTCTTTCTTTCTTTCTTTCTTTCTTTCTTTGATAACTGATAAGAAAATACTGGATTTTAATTTTAATTTTTATACCAATAATAAAAGTTCACTTTGTCTTATGGCTTTGGAGGATTCAGTTCAAGATTGTGTGGACGCTTTGCTTTCAGGCCTCTAAAAATGCAGCTTTTTGACAGTGAAAGTATGTCCTCAAGTAGACTGTCTAGCTTTTTGTTAGTGTGCGAAAGAAGGAAAGTATCTCCATATCTCTTTCAAGGATTTCCTCACAATGATAGCAAAACTATTAGGAATTCGCATCTCCTAGTGTTTCTACCACCTCACGTGATGCCAAATGGGAATGGAAACAGTGATACCTAGCCACCTGAATGATTTAAATGCCAAACTATCATACATTGTGAATTTTATCATTTTGAAGTCTGTTCTTCATCATCAGAGATTTATAATACATTTCAGAGTTGTACATATGTGCATATAAAACATTTAAATAACAATTTGGAATTAGTAATTATAATACTAAAAGTCTGAGACATAGTCCATTTAGGAAAGAGCATGTGAATTGGTTATCCAATACCATTTAGTCTGCCCTAAAAACATACATACATACATACATACATACATACATACAATTAATATTTTACAGACCAAGCAGGTTATATTTATTAATATATAAGTATGCACATAAACATTTGTGAGTGTATTTATAAGAAACTCTATTGTCTTTTAAAGAAACCTATTATAAGGAATGAACTAAAGCTGATTAAATAAGGATTTCTTATTGAAAAGTAGAGAGACAAAGAGACAAAGACAAGGTACTTTCTACTAAGCAAATATCTAATGTTCCTCTCTGTAGATTAAACTTTAAATAATTAGCTTCAACATGAAATGTTTAAATTAGTGGAAATCCACGAGAGAACCATTTTAATGGACCAAGTACTTAATTATAAATATGTATAAATATCTATCCTGATTGCCCTTTTGAATGAGGATTCAGCATCTTCACTAGGATCCTCCTTTTTGTTTAGCTTTATTACTATAGTTTTTACTATGTTTATCATATATTATATGACTAATATCCACTTATAAGTGAGTATAAGTGAGTATATGTGTTTTCTGTTTCTAGATTCCTCACTCAGGATGATCTTTTCTAGTTCTGTCCATTTATTTGCAAATTTTATGATTTCCTTGTTTTTAATTGCTCAGTAGTATTCCATTGTGTAAATGTAAATGTATCACAATTTCTGTATCCATTCCTCAGTTGAGGGACAACTAGGTTATTTTCAGATTCTGGCTAGAAAAGGTGTTTAACCCTCATTCAGAAGAACAGACAGGATAGAGATCAGAAGTAGAAGACAATGAACAGGACAGGAGCCTACCACAGAAGGACTCTGAAAGACTCTACCCTGCATGGTGTCAAAGCAGATGCTGAGACACATAGTCAAACTTTGGGCAGAGTGCAGGGAGTCTTAGGGAAGAATGGAGAGGTAGACCTGGAGGGTACAGGAGCTCCACAAGGAAAACAACAGAGCCAAAATACCAGGGCCCAGGGGGCCCTACAAAGACTGATACTCCAAACAAGGACAATGCCTGGAGAGGACCTAGACCACCTGCTCAGATGTAGGCCATGGGCAGCTCAGTCTCCATGTAGGTTCCCTAGTTAGGGAGCATGGGCTGTATCTGACATAGATTCAACGGCCTGCTCTTTGATCACCTCCCCCTGGCAAGGTGACCTAAGTAGGCCACAGAGAAAGAGGATACAGACAGTCCTCATTAGACATGATAGGCTAGGGTCAGACAGTAAAGGAGGAGGACTAACATTATCAGTGGACTAGGGGAGGAACATAGGTGAGGGAAGAGTGACAGAGGGTGAAGCTTGGAGGAAATAAGGGAGATGGCTACAACCGGGATACAAAGTGCATATGTTGTAATTAATAATAATAATAATAAATCATAATTTTTAAAAAATGCTTACTGTATCACAACATAAAAAGATGATCTTAAAAAAAACACTGTTATTATTTTATCCTATCACTGCAGGTTCTGAAATGGTCAAGGATAGGAGCAGTTTTTCTTGTACTAATGACAGTGAGAATGATTACCAAAACAGACTTTAAGTCAGCAAGAATACTGGACTGTGTAAGGCCTTGACACCAGGTAGGTCCAAGATTGTTTCCCAACAGAAAATCACTGTAATGTTTTTATTTGGGAAACCTAATTTTCACCTTCTTTTCATCTGTAATATCAATATGAATATGAACAAATCAATAACTGGAGATGAAGACAAAGTGTGGTAATAATCATAAAGTCAGTAAGAACAACATCAAGCCAGCACAGGATTAGTAATAATGTTTAGCACTGTCAATGCTTTATATAAACTGGAGAGGTGAATGATTTTAGAATTAATTCAAGGTCTCTTTTGTTTTCAAACTCAGTGATGTGGAAATCCACCCTCTTGTGTGAAAGTGTGCTTCTAATATATATTCTCATTTTCAGTTATGTTTTACTGTGTTATGCTTATTAATCTGGAATTATCACAAAATGTTAGATTGGAGTTATTTAAGTTCTTCAAGAATAAGCTTCTAAGTGAAAATATTTCATTATAGAAAACAAAATGGTATTTCAAGTCAGAGTACTTTTCTGGGCTACCACATAAAGCAAAATCTGTATAAGTTTTTGAATACTTTACACTTTACAAACCATGTGTCCATACATATGGCGATTGTGTCAGAATTTGAAACTTTGTTTTTAAATTCTAGCAGTTTTAGAAATATCTCTAAATATTTTTAATGTTTCTATTATTACTATTTACAATTTATTCCTTTGTAACCCAATTATAGACCCATTCCTCATCTCCTCCAGTCCCAACCTCCTTCCCTCTTCTTTTCCTATCTCTCTTTCCTAGTTCGAAAAATAGGGGAAGTCCTATTCCTTCCTGTCCCCTTCCCTACAGTCTGACCCTAACCTAACAGGTCCCATCAGGACTGACTGGATCCTTTTCCTCTGTGGGCTGGCTAGTTCGCCCCACAGGAAAAAGCCCTCAATGAACAGGCAACAGAATTCATGTCAGAGACTGTCTCTTCACCCCTTACTAGGATACCCACTTGGAGACTGAGCTGTCTATTGGCTACATGTGAGCAGGGTTCTAGTCCTCTCTATGCATCATCTTTTGTTGATGCGATGGTCAGTTTCTGAAGCCCACCCTGAGCCCAGCTTTTTTGGCTTTGTTAGTCTCCTTGTGGATCTCCTGTCCTCTCTGGGGTCCTTCTATATCCCCATTCATCCTTCAGACTCCCTGCATTCTGACTACAGTTTGGCTGTGAGACTCTGTCTCTGCTTCAGTCCCCTGCTAGGTGTAATCTTTTAGAAGACATCTGTGGTAGGTTCCTGTCCTGTTACCTCTCTTCTACCACTTCTGGTGTCTATCCTGTTTTCTCCTTTGAATGAGAATGAAGCATCATCCCTTTGTGTCATTTAGCTTCTTTAGGAGTATAGATTTTAGTATGTTTATCCTATATTATACAGCTAATATTCACTTGTAAGTGAGTATATACCATGTGTCTTTATGCTTTTGGAATACCTCACTCAGGATGATCTTTTCTAATTCCATTCATTTGCCTGCAAATTATGATTTCCTTGTTTTTAATAGCTGAGTAGTATATATTTTGTAAACAAAATATTTCATGAGAATTTTACACTAAAATGGAAAACAATGTCAATTCAAGCATTAAATTAATTATAAGAATTTATTTTAACCAGCTAGGTTGTTGTTGTTGTTGTTTAGTCTAGTGTATATGTGGTTTTCTGTGTGACTGTTAGGTTTCTGTGTCTGTGGAATGCAGGAAATGGCAACAGATTTCTCAGAGCTGGAGTTCTGAGAAGTCTATCCTGTCCCAATCATATTTATTTTAAATTAATATTGCCTTTAAAGATGTGAGATACAAAGTGATTAAAGTGAAAGAAAGAAAGAAAGAAAGAAAGAAAGAAAGAAAGAAAGAAAGAAAGAAAGAAAGAAACAAAGAAAGAAACAAAGAAAGAAAGAAAGAAAGAAGGGGGCAGAGCCAAGATGGCAACTAGCAAGCTCAGTTTCTGAGTTGCAGTGGAGCTGAACGCCTGAGTTGGTGAGTAGAAGGACTTCTGAAGCCAGGGAAATGACGGTGGGGCTTTCTAAACTACAGGGAATATCACATGAGGTGAGAACTTTGGTCTCGGGTCACCCGTGGACTTGTTTGGAGAAGGAGAGAAAGATCCTTTGATCTCCCAGCACTCCTCTTTCTCGGTCCTCCCTCCTCCTCAGCAAAGCCAGCTCTCATAGATTCTCAGCTCAGTGCTCACTGCCTGGGATCTGCAGCAGCTGAAGCTAGGCTCCTAATCCCTTAACAGAAACTGCCAGCTGTACCTGCCTTGGAGTCCCAGATCTGACACACCATCCTCCCAGGGTACCAGTTATGCTAGCAGCCATTCTGAATCCACAGGCTCTCTCAGCCACTGACTGTAAGGCCTACCCAAACCCTCGGCGACAGATAATATGCTATATACCCACCAAAGGCCAGCAGACCTGCCATACAAGCTAAGCACACCAGGCACTGGGCCTCCCATACCTGGAGAGCACAGTGGAGGACCCCCAGGACTTCCCAGAAGGCATCTGGACTGACATCCCAGTCTCCATCTGCAGCTGGACTTCCTAACCTGGCAGCAGAGCAGCACTGAGCTGGCAGAGCTAGTTAGTCCTCCTGCATTAGACCAAACAGGGCCAAACCAGAGAGTAGAGAGCCCGGATACCCCTATAATTGCCAATGTGAACTGCTTGAGAGTGTGCCCCAGATCCAGGGTCCTTCTAAATTAGAAGCCAGGCATTGGACCCCTCCCACCCACATACCCACTGTAAAAAACACAGGGTCACTTAGGACAATGAAGTCCCTGCTCTGCGGGTCCAACTGAGGAGTTTAAGCTGATAAAGCCAAAAATTGCATGCGACCATCACCAGTGCCTGCTACATCTACAGTGCATGCACAAGTAACCCCTTAGAAGCCTGTAAGACATAGCCCTTCCCACACACTCAAGGGTTCAACATTCTCTATCACTCTGTCCCTCCAGGCAAACTTACACACACACACACACACACACACACACACACACACACACACACACACACGCCTGCATTTGTCCTTTTGGGCCTGCAGACTTTCCTCCCACAGATACATCTAAAGCACCAATGCAAATGCTGAGGCCACGGGACCTCCCTCAGCTTTCTGAAGAACTCTCCAGACACCAGAAAGAGACAGTACCAGTCTGAACTGCAGAATCCAGAAACAAACAGGGAAGGCTTCAGATAAGCCAATGGCCAGAGGTACGCAAAAGAACACATCCAACACAAATCAGGAAAACATGGCTTCACCAGCAACTCCCAAAATTGATGGATACTCCAATTCATCGGAAGCACAGAAAAATGACTTTAAAGCTATGCTTACCCAATTATTTGAGGCTCATAAAGAGTAACAAACAAGTATCTCAGAGCAATAGCCATGCAAATTCAGACAGTTAAAGAGGAAATGAACAAATCTATCAAAGATTTGGCCAGTCAATTGGAGACAAAGAAAGAGGAAATGAAGAAAATTCCTAAAGAAACACAGGCAATTATAGCCAAACAAATAGCAGAACAATTAGAAATACAATTAATGGCATATAAAGATGAAATGAACAAAAAATTGAGACTATCATGAGAGATAGGAATCCACATTCAAACAGATGAAGAAAAGAGTGCAAGGAATAAAAACAGAATTAGAATCAATAAAGAAAACAAACTGAGAAAAACCTGGAGCTGGAGAACTTAGAGAAAAGATCAGGAACCACAAAGGTAAGCATCACCAACAGAACACAAGAAATGGAAAAGAGAATCTCTGGTGCTGAAGATACACTCACAGAAATTGATACTTCTCTCAAAGAAAAAGTAAAATCAGAAAGTCCCAAACACAAAATATCCAAGAAATCAAGGACGCCATGAAAAGCTGAAATCTAGGAATAATAGGAATAGATGAAAAAGAAGACTCCAGGTTCCAAGGTCCAGAAAATATTTTCAAGAAAATCATAGAAGAAAATTTTCTGAACTTAAAGAAAGAGATGTCCATAAATATACAAGAGACATACAGAACACCAAATAGACTAGACAAGAAAAGAAACTCCACATGCCACATCATAGTCAAAACACTTAATCTACAGAATGAAGAAAAGATACTAAAAGCAAGGGAAAAAGGCCAAGTAACATATAAAGGTAAAACTATCGGAATCACACCGGACTTCTCATCAGAACTATGAAACCCAGAAGGGCCTGAGCAGTTGTCATGCAGACATTAAGAGACCACAGATGTCAACCCAGACTACTATGCCCTGCAAAGCTTTCAATCAACATAGATGGAGAAAACAAAACATTCCATGACAAAAATAAATTTATGCAATATCTACACAGCAAACCAGCCCTAGAGAAGATACTAGAAGGAAAACTCCAATCCAATGAAAGCAACTTCACCCAAGAAAACATAGCATACAGATAATATCCCAGCAAAAATTAAAAGAAAACAAGTAATTAAAAAAGAGTAAGATCACCAACTCCACAATAAAAGGAAACAACATACATTGGTCACTATTATCTATCAATATCAATGGACTCAATTTGCCAATAAAAAGACACAGACTAACAGAATGGATGGGGAAACAGGATCCAAAATTCTGCTGCATCCAAGAACACACCTCTGCAACAAAGATGAATACTATCTCAGAGTAAAGGGCTAAAAAATGTCTTTCAGACAAAAAGACCCAGAAAACAAACTGAAGTAGCTATAATAATAGCTAATAAAATAGAGGTTCAACATAAATTAATCAAAAAAGATTAGGAGGAACAAAACATTTTCATCAAAGGAAAAATCCAACAAGACGACATCACAATTGTAAACATCTATGCCCCAAATACAAGAACAAGTACATTCATAAATGAAACATTATTAAAACTTAAATAACACATCGATCCCAACACCATAATAGTGGGAGATTCAATACCACACTTTCAACAAAGTACAGATCATCTAGACAGAAGCCAAATAAGGAAATAAAGGCACTTACAGAGGTCCTAAATCAAATGGACCTAACAGATGTCTAGAGAACTTTCCCCCCAAACTCAAAGGACTATACCTTCTTTTCAGCCTCACATGGAACCTTCTCCAAAATAAACCATATAGTTGGTCACAAAGCAAGCCTCAACAGATACAAGAAGATTGAAATACTCCTCTGTATTCTATCTGATCACCATGGAATAAAGCTGGACCTCAACAACAATGGAATTAGAAAAAAGCCTACATGCACATGAAAACTGAACAACTTGCTGTTCAATGACAGCTGAGTTAAGGAAGAAATAAAGAAATAAATTAAAGATTTCCTAAAATTCAATGAAAATGAAGGTACAACATACCCAAATTTATGGGACACAATGAAAGAAGTGCTCAGAGGAAAATTCATAGCACTAACTGCCTTCCAGAAGAAATTTGTGACATGTCATACAAGCAACTTAATGGCCCAACTGAAAGCCCTAGAAAAAAAGGAAGCAAATACACCCAAGAGGAGCAGACTGTTGGAAAATATCAAACGCAGTGCTTAAATCAATCAATTAAAAACAAATAAAAGTATTCAAAGAATCAATGAAATCAAGAGCTGGTTTTTGAGAAAATCAACAAAATAGACAAACCTTTAGCCAAACTAACTAAAGGCAGAGAGAAACTATCCAAATCAGCAAACTCACAAATGAAAAGAGGGACATAACTACAGACACTGAGGAAATACAAACAATCATTAGGTCTTATAAAAAAAGCCTATACACCACAAAATTTGAAAATCATAATGAAATGGACAATTTTCTTGATAGATTCCATCTACCAAAATTGAGTCAAGATCAGGTAGAAAGACTGAATAGTCCCATATCCCCCAAGGAAATAGAAGCAGTCAACAGTCTCCCTTCCAAAAAAAAAAAAAAAAAAAAAAAAAAAAAAAAACCCCCCCCAAAAAAAAAAAAAAAAAAAAAAAAAAAGCCCAGAGCCAGATGGATTCATTGCATAATTCTACCAGAACTTCAAAGATGCTAACTCCAATTCTCTCCAAACTATTCCACAAAATAGAAACAAAAGGAACACTATCAAACTCATTTTATGAGGCTACAGTCACCTTGATACCTAAACCTCACAAAGACCGAGCAAAAAAATTGAACTTCAAACCTCTCTCTCTTATGAACATTGATGCAAAAATACTCAATAAAATACTGGCAAAATGAATCCAAGAACACATCAAAGATATCATCCACCATGACCAAGTACGCTTCATCTCAGGCATGCAAGTGTGGTTCCACATACAGAAATCCATGACTGACATCCACCACAGAAACAAACCGAAGGAGAAAAAACAAATGATCATCTCCTTAGAAGCAAAAAAAACATTTGACAAAATCCAACACACATTCACGTTTAAAGTCTTGGAGAGATCAAGGATACAAGGTACATACCTAAACACAGTAAAGGCAATATACAGCAAGCCTATAGCCAACATCAAACTCAATGGAGAGAAACTTAAATCGATCCCACTGTTATCAGGGACAAGACAAGGCTGCAACTCTCTCTGTACCTCTTCAACATAATACTTGAAATCCAAGCCAGAGCAATAAGACAACTAAAGGAGATCAAGGGGAAACAAATCGGAAAAGAAGAGTTCAAAGTGTCAGTATTAGCAGATGATAAGATAGTATACATGAGCGAACCCCAAAATTCAACCAGAGAATTCCTCCAGCTGATAAACACCTTCAGCAAAGTGGCTAGATACAAAATTAACTAAAAAAAAAAAAATCAGAGTACTCCTGTATACCAAAGACAGAACAGCCAAGAAGGAAATCTGGGAAACAACACCCTTCACACTAGACACTAATACCATAAAGAACCTTGGGGTGACTCTAACTAAGAAAGTGAGAGACCTGTTTGGAAAAAACTTTAAGTCTCTAAAGAAAAAAATTGAAGAAGATATCAGAAGATGGAAAGATCTCCCGTGCTCATGGATTGGTAGGATTAACATAGTGATAATGGCCATCCTGCCAAAAGCAAGCTACAGATTCAACACAATTCCCATCACAATACCAACTCAATTCTTTACAGGCCTTGAAAGAAAGATTCTCAGCTTCATATGGAGAAACAAAAACCCCAAAATCTCCAAAACGATCCTGTACAAAAACAGATCATCTGGAGGTAGCTCCATCTCCGATCTCAAGCTGTACTACAGAGCAATAGTATTAAAAACCGCAAGGTATTGGCATAGAAACAGAAAGGAGGAGCAATGGAACCAAATAGAAGACCGAGAAATAAACCCACACTCCTATGAATACTTGATTTCTGACAAAGAAGCCAAAACCATTCAATGGAAAAAAGAGCATCTTCAACAAATGGTGCTGGTCCAACTAGATGTCTATATGAAAAAAAAAAAAAAAAAAAAAAAAAAAAAAGAAAGAAAAGAAAATAGATCCATATTTATCACCCTGCACAAAACTAAAGTCCAAGTGGATCAAAGACCTCAACATAAAACCAGATACTCTACATTGGTTAGAAGAAAAAGTGGGGATGAGCCTAGAACTCATTGACACAGGAGAAAACTTCCTGAACAAAACACCAACATCACAGGCTCTAAGAGCAACAATCAATAAATGGGATCTCATGTAATTGAAAAGCTTCTGTAAAGCAAAAGACACTGTCATCAGAATAAAACAACAGCCTACAGACTGGAAAAAGATCTTCACCAACCATATATCTGACAAAGGGCTGATATCCAGAACATATAAAGAACTAAAGGAATAAATAAAGTAAGCCAATTAAAAAAATGGGTACAGAACTAAACAGAGAATTCTCTGTAGAGGAATACAGAATGGCAGAGAAACACTTAAAGGCATGCTCAACATCTTTAGCCATCAGAGAGATGCAAATAAAAAGGACCCTGCGATTTTACCTAACACCCATCTGAATGGCTAAAATCAAAAACTCAAATGACAACACATGCTGGAGAGGTTGTGGAGAAAGTGGAACCCTCCTCCATTGCTGGTGGGAATGTAAGTTGGTACAACCACTTTATAAATCAATCTAGTGTTTTCTCAGAAAATTAGGAATAGTGCTTCCTCAAGACCCAGCTAAACAACTCCTAGGCATATATCCAAACGTTGCTCAAGTACATAACAAGGATATTTGCTCAACCATATTTGTAGCAGCTTTATTTTTAATAGCCAGAACCTGGAAACAACCCAGATGTCCAGCAATGGAGGAATGGATACAGAAATTTTGGTATTTTTACACAATGGAATACTACTCAACAATCAAAAATGAGGAAATCATGAAATTTTCAGGCAAATGGTGGGATCTAGAAAAGATCATTCTGAGTGAGGTATCCCAGAAGGAGAGAGACACACATGGTATATACTCATTTATATAGACCTTTAAGATATGATAAACATAATGAAATCTATACAACTAAAGAAGATAAACAAGAAAGAAGACCTGGGGCAAGATGATTAATCCTCATTTAGAAAGACAAATGGTATGGGCTTTGGACATAAGAGAAAACAAGTAACAAAACAGGAAAGTGGGCCTCTGAAAGACTCTACCTAGCAGTGTATGAAAGCAGATACTAAGACTCATAACCAAACCTTGGGCAGAATGCAGGGAATCATATGCAAGAAGGGGGAGTTAGTATGATGTGGAGAAGATAGGAGCTCAACGAGGACCAAATATATCTGGGCACAGGGGTCTTATATGAGACTTTTTCTCCAACCAAGGACCATGTGTGGATATAACCTAGAACCTCTGCTCAGATGTAGCCCATGGTAGCTTAGTAACCAAGTGGGTTTTCTGAGTAAGGGGAACAGGGACTATTTCTGACATGAACTCAATGGCAGGCTCTTTGACACCCCCTCTCCACTGGAGGAGCAGCCCTGCTAGGCCACAGAGGAGGACTTTGCAGCCAGTCCTGAAGATACCTGGTAAAACAGGGTCAGATGAAAGGGGAGGAGGTCCTCCCCTATCAGTGGACTTAGAAACCTGCAGGGAGGAGATGAGGTTGGGAGGGTGGATTGGGAGGGAATGAGGGAGTGGGATACAGCTGGGCTACAGAGTTAATAAAATGTAAATAATAATAAAAATAAATTTAAAAAACAGTAAAAAAAGAAAATAAAGAAACAAAATGAATTATTTTTAAATAAAACATGCTGTTTGTGAAATAAATTTGTTTTTTGCCCTGTCTCACATTTATATGAATTACAAGTGTCCTCTGAAAATGAAGCACATGATAACAAATGACACTCAGCCAGTAATTAGTTGCTTTCCCACTCAAGAAACACAATATCATCTCAAAAGTTGTGCTTGTTCCTCCTTAGTACCAGCTTCTTGAGTACAGGCCCTAAGCAATGATTTTGGACATGGCTGTCACCAGTGCCACAGATTACAGCTACTGTGAGTCATTGTTTTACATTTTTTATTTTTGATGATAATCTCAGCCTTCGAGAGTTAAGCCATCTTTCCAGCCCATGTTTCTTTTTTTTTTTAATTTTATTTTATTAATTACATTTTATTCACTTTCTATCCCCCCATAAGCCCCTCCCTCATTTCCTCCCTCATCCTCTCTCTTGGATATGATAAACATATCCTGGTTATGTTTATCCCTCCCCTCCTGATTACCTCTCCCTTCTACACGCATGCCCCTCCCCAATTCCACTGATAAGGTAGGTCCTCTTCTCCTTCCTTCTGATCTTATGTTATCAGATCACATCAGGAGTGGCTGCATTGTCATCTTCTGTGGCCTGGTAAGGCTGCTCCCCCCTCAGGGGGAGGTGATCAAAGAGCGGACCAATCGAATTATGTCTGAGGCAGTTCCTTTTCCCATTACTATGTAACCCACTTGGACACTAAACTGCCATGGGCTACATCTGTGCAGGGGTTCTAGGTTATCTCCGGGCCTGGTTCTTGGTTGGAGTATGAGTCTTTGGGAAGACCCCTGTGTTCAAATTTCTGGTTCTGTTGCTCTCCATCCCTCATCTCAAGCTGTACTATAGAGCAACAGTAATAAAAACTGCATGGTACTGGCATAGAAACAGAATGGTGGATCAATGGAACTGAACAGAAGACCCAGAAATAAACCCACACACTAATGGACACCTGATCTTTGACAAAAATGCCAAAACCATACAATGGAGAAAAGACAACATCTTCAACAAATGGTGCTGGTCTAACTGGATGTCTACATGTAGAAAATGCAAATAGATCCATACTTATCACCCTGCACAAAACTAAAGTCCAAGTGGATCAAAAACCTCCACATAAAACCAGACACATTAAATCGGTTAGAAGAAAAAGTGGGGAAGACCCTAGAACTCATTGGTACAGGAGACAACTTCCTGAACAGAACACCAACTGCACAGGCTCTAAGAGCAACAATCAATAAATGTGACCTCATGAAACTGGAAAGCTTCTATAATGCAAAGGACACCATCAACAAAACAAAATGTCTGCCTACAGATTGGGAAATAATCTTCACCAACCCTTTATCTGACAGAGGACTCATATCCAGTATATGTAAAGAACTAATGAAGCTGAAAAGCAGCAAACCAAGTAATCCAATTAAAAAATGGGGAACAGAGTTAAACAGAGAACTCTCTGAAGAAGAATATCGAATGGCAGAGAAACACTTAAAGAAATGCTCAACCTCATTAGCCATTAGAGAAATGCAAATCAAAAAGACCTTCAGATTTCACCTTACACCCATCACAATGGCCAAGATGATAAACTCGAGTGTCTGTGTGTGTGTGTCTATGTATGTATGTATGTATGTATGTATGTATGCATGCATATATGTATATATGGTCGTATTGGCTTAATTACAAATTCTTAAACATTTATTTAATACTATTTGTATTCTTTTTGCCTCAATATTAGTTATGTCCTTAGTACAAATTGTCTTATAATTCTTGCTAATTTTGTTTTATCTTTCAAGGAAAGAACCTTTATAAAGAAGCTTTTGACACTCTTAAATATAAATATACTTTAAAACAATAATTGGAGAGTTCCAAGATGGCAGCAACGAGTGTGCACCTTAGCTGAAGGAGAGAGGACCCACAACTCGGAAATTGGTGAGTGAAGGGGCTGGTCAACTCAGAACAGAGTTATCTAGACTTCCAAGAAGAAAGAGACTAACCATGATCTGAGTCCTTCTAGAATCAAGTCACAGCAGACTCCTCCTGGAGGAGACACCCCGAGAGGTGATCACCAGGCACTTCCCGGCACCTAAAACCCTACTCCCTCTTTGGAGGAGGCAGGAGGCTTCCAGAAGAATCTGCCACAGACCACAGTGTCTGTACCCCAGCCCCAGCGAGAGCTGCAGCTCCTGAGATAGGGGCTGAGAAAACACAATCCTTTAGGGCACTCTGGAGAGTGCTGCCTTAACCCTGCCTCAGCAGAGCAGAAGGGTAGAAAGGCACACAGCAGCTTCACAGCGCCCAGTCCCCAGTGCTGCCTGCTACTCCTAGTGAACAAACTTCAGCTCGGGATCTGGGACTGTGGTCATTCAACACGTCCTGTCCTGAGATTCTTCTGGGTCCAGAACAATAAGGACTAGCACCAGGTCCTAGCACCGGCGGCCCCCTGGCCCTGGCAGAGAAACCCCAGCTCAGGATCAGACTGAGAAATCCCAACCTCTTCTGGCACTCCACTGAGAGCTCTGCCATAAGCTTGCCCTAGCGGAGGGGAAGGTCAGAGGGGAAGAACAGAGAGGCAGCCTGCCACAGAACACAGAACCCCTTCTCCAGCTCACCCAGTGGCCCCTGGCAGAGAAACCCAAGCTCTGGATCTGAGGACACTCAACCATACCTGGTACTCTCTTAGAATCAGCAAACATAGGCTCTACTGCCAGGCTGCTTCTGGCAGAGAGATCTGGGCCCCGGATCTGGGGTTGAGAACACTCAACCCAACTCTTTCCCATGCTACCCCAGGACCAGTTAACATAACCCCTCCTGGCAGAGGGAAAGGACAGAGAGGCAGCACACAGGAAAGGTGGACACTGAGTCCTGCTGCCACAGTACCATAGAGCTGAATGTTAGCCTACCCGCGCATTTTCCAGAGCAGGACCAAAACAGAGAGCAGAGAGCAAGGTGAACCCCTGTGCATTCCAACTGGTCCTGCAAGAGAGTGAGTGAGCCTTCTAAGGAGAGTTTGCCCCAGACCCAGGGCCTCTCCTCAGAAGCAACCAGATGAGATCCCTACCACCCACACTCCATGTGTGGGTATCATAGGGATACTTGGGATAGAGACCCCAACTTTGAAGACTCTGCCTTGTGGGTCCACCAGTGTAATCCCGGAAAACAATCCCTGGATCTCAGACAGAACTACACAATAGTGGCCTGCAGGCCACTGCAATAGTCAGAGAATCTGCACATGGACACTGCACCCGCTAAAAGCTCACAAGCGAATAGCACCAGCATCACATTCCTTACTTAGGCAAAACTGAAACCACAACGCACATTCCCAAACCAGTGAACCTCTCTAATCTTCCTGAAAAAACAGTCCAGAAAACAGAAAGAGACGATCACAGCCCAAACTAGATATATAAGAAAACGACCTCAAAACTATGTTTCTCCAGCTATTAGAGGCCCACAAAGATGAAATGAACAAAGCCCTCAGAGAAATAGCCAAAGAAATTGAGACAAACAAAGAGGAAACAGATAGAGCTCTCACAGAAATGACCACAAAAATTGAGGCAAACGAAGAAGAAATGAACAAAGCTCTCAAAGAAATGTCCACACAAATAAAGGCAAATAAAGAAGAAACAAACAAAGCTCTCATAGAAATACAAGCAATTGTAACCAAAAAAGAAGAGGCACAATTAGAGATATATAGAGAGGAAACATACAAAAAAATAGAAGCTGTCATTGAAAAAGCAGGACTGCACACTCAAACAGATGAAGCAAATGGTGCAGGACATAAAAACAGAATTAGAATCAATAAAG
Source organism: Rhombomys opimus (assembly GCA_010120015.1). Taxonomy (NCBI): domain Eukaryota; kingdom Metazoa; phylum Chordata; class Mammalia; order Rodentia; family Muridae; genus Rhombomys; species Rhombomys opimus. The sequence continues at coordinate 1,116,461 of REGO01000535.1, forward strand.
AAAACACAAATAGAGAAAAACCTGGAGCTGGAGAACATAGAGAAAAGATAGGGAACTACAATGGTAAGCATCAACAACAGAATACAAGATATGGAAGAAAGAATCTCAGGAGCCGAAGATACACTTGCAGAAATTGACATGTCTCTCAAAGAAAAAATAAAATCAGCAAAGTTCCAAACACAAAACATCCAAGAAATCAAGAACAATATGAAAAGACAAAATCTAAGAATAATAGGAGTAGAAGAAAAAGAAGACATCAGGGTCAAAGGTCCGGAAAATATTTTCAAGAAAATTATAGAAGAAAA
>REGO01000535.1:1125815-1136219 GCA_010120015.1 Rhombomys opimus
ACTATTTCTAACAGGAACTCAATGGCTGGCTCTTTGACCTCCCCACCCCCAAGGGAGGAGCAGTCCTGTTAGGCCACAGAGGAGGACTTTGCAGCCAGTCCTGAAGATACCTGATAAAACAGGATCAGATGAATGGGGAGGAGTCCCCCCTATCAGTGTACCTTGAAAGGGGCATGTTGGAGATAAGGGAGGGAGGGTGGGAGTGGGAGGGAATGAGGGAGCAGGATACAGCTGGGATATAGAGTTAATAAAATGTAACTGATAAGAAAAAAATAAAATTATAAAAAAATAATTGATCTCTTTGTTTGTTTGTTTCTGATATATGAGGAAAAGGAGCAGAATTTGCAGACTTCAGAATGATAAGGTTAATAAAAAGCCTCAGTAAACAGGACATCCTAACTTGTTGTTAAAAGGGGAAACATGATCCTAATTACTAAAAGAACACTTTAAATCATAGTTTTATAATAGTGCAGCATAAATCAAGGTAGCGATTTCTTCAAGCCCACTACCACTGCCAAATAAAATACTAGCCATCGCAAATAAAAATAATCTCTATAATGAAAACTTTAAGAAACTAAGATTGCAAAAATCATATCATGGAATATTTTTAAAATACCCATGAAAATGGAGCAGAGATGTGTTGTGTGAGTAGTGGAGTCTTTCGGGGGAGGCAGTCAAGGTTGAGATGACCGAGGTGCCTTGCACACACATATGAAAATTTTAAACAAGTGAAATCATGAGACGTCTTTAAAAACTGGAAATAAGGGCTAGAGAGATGGCTCAGTGATTGAGAACACTGGCTGTTCTTCCAATGTTGTAGAGTTCAATTCCCAGCAGCCACATGGTGGCTTACAACCACTGATAGTGTTTTCTGGTGTTCTCTTCAGGTGCACAGGCAGAATTCTGTATAAATAATAAATCTTTAAAAAAAAAACTGGAAATAAATAACTTATTTGTGAAACTTATAGAGGCATAATAGTGAATATTAAAGCTACCTTCAGTCCAACACTAAATTTGTTATTATTGGTGCCAAATGCATGTCCTTTCCAATCACAAAAAGTTCTATGTGTCACCTGTGTGAATGCAAGCTTAACTTATTTCCCCATGTGAGCCATGCAACTAAACAACTTACAAGAACTGGGTGCTTTTTGTTTGTTTGTTTCTGTTTCTGTTTTTGAAAGCCCCAGCAGATGAGGGCACAGAAAATGAGAGGTTCACTTAGGGTTCAATGTCATCAACATGAACTAAACAAGACTTTCCCTGAAGATCATCTTTGTAGAAGGGAATGGACTGATCTCCAAGCAACTAAATTTTTTGTAGGAAAAACATTGGCTTCTTCTGCTTAAGTGAGGTATGCACTTGTTTTGTGTTAGGCACATAGTATATGTGTTTATTAAGTACACCTCATAAGAAGTGCTTTGTGCAAGGCATCAAATTAGTATTCATGCAGATTATAAAAAAGAGTGATAGTATTTGAAGCAAACTGAATAAATACTTTTTTAAGCATTGATTTTTCCTAAAAATATCTTGAAAAATTTTTGAAGTATAATTTCTTACATATTTTTGAAGAAAAAAATGTATCTTAGCTTGTACTAGGTAAACGCCCATTTTAGTAGAAATTGCATGAGAACAACCTTTTTTGTTTTTTGTTTTTTTTTTTAGTTTATTTATTCTTCCAAACTGAAATCAAGGAATGTGAAAGTTTTACAAAGGCTGCAATTGAAATGGGAGCTGGAGACTTAGGGTAGCACACCTGTGACAGCAGCAAAGCAAATAATTTCCTGCTCTGTGACACAGCCTTAGTGTCCCCAGCTGCAACAGTCATCAACTCAAAACAGGAAATAACAAGATTGCAAAGGGTGCAGGGAAATGGAAGAAGTCAGATATGCAGGCAGAATTCAATTATTCAAATTAGAATTTAACCAGTATACCTTAGTAAGCTAGTGCAGAGAGGGGAAAGCATTGTTGGAATATGTGATCTTATCCAGAAACCTCCAACTGTTGCTTATTTCATAGAGAGTGGGTGAGCCTGAAACTCCCTAACTGAAACCACACTCACAGCAGCTTCAGGATGATATAAAATTTCATTAAAGTGGTTTTCTGTGCACGCCTATTTTGAAATTAAACAGATAAGAGTTTTTGTTAAATATTTAGAAATTGCACATACATACATATTCTTAGTGGATAATATTTAACATAATATATAATTAACTACAGTCATCATTAATACACAAGGGTTTTCATCTTTTATAAATAATAAAACCAAAATCTTGATGTAATGTCATGTTATTATTGAGGAAGTGACATAAATGAAAAACATAAATATATCCAACTTTTTTAACAAAAAATGAAATATTATGGCATTTTGACTATGAATAGCACTAATACAATGCCATGTTACCTTCATGAAAATCATTAAGGGTAATAGAACAGATCATAAAAAAATTAAGTTGATATAAGTACATTTAAAGAACACTTAATTCAAGCAAAATTACAGAAGAATATAGGAACATATAATGAAAATATTAGCAAAGCTCTTACCATTCTGATAGTGTAGGTAATGAATTAAATTAGCCACATTAGACATGATGGAAGGTTTTCTAAACTTACTTTTATACTGTTGCCTATTAATGAAAACGTAGGGAGTACACACACAAGCATGTGCACCCAGACTGCCACATGCAATACCAATTGTGATTTACTATTTCCATAACTGTGAATGACTATAAGTTTTATAGTTCTACAGAAAAAGAAGGTAGCTGACTGATGCTTTCTGCTTTTATATGTGATTGATATTTTTATTCCTCAGATCATGTGACATTAATCTGCTAATGTGCTACATTTATTTCATTCACTGCAATCTTGCTTTCAAAACTGCCACCAATATAAACACATCAATGACAGGTTAATGTTCAAGCCTATACAAAAGCCAATCTTTTCTTTAGAGGTATGAGTCATGACTGGGTTTCTGCATGTGAAATAATAGCTAATTATTCTCAAGTTAGTAGGAAAATTACTGTTCATAAAAATAACTATTACTATGTGCAGAAAATATGATATATTATAAAATTATATTATACGATCAAAATAAGGTAACACTACTGGCTGTAAACTGACTGCAATATACACTTTCCATAAATATTAGGAATATCAGTTTAATATATATATCAAAAATATCAGAACCAAAATGTGCTAAATAATACATTCTAAGTCATTCTTTCAGTTAAACTAGAACTCTAGTTGCAGATATAAATATTGTACTATTCTCTGAATTAAGTAGAGGAGAAATCATTGGATGACGTGCACATCAGTTCATAAAATTAGCTTCTTGCTTCTAATTCTTCTAAAATATAGTTATACATAACGGGGTATTTGATTTCAGAAATTTTTTTCTTGTCCACACCATCGGTCTTCATCTCCAGTTTCCATTTATCCAGATAGTCTTATGGTAAGTAAGATGCCAACAGAATGAATAAAAGTTTGTTTTTTGAGAAGTCAAAAACAAACAAATAAAATGTAACAAGACAAAGCAAATAACATCACATTGAAGTTGGACAACAGACGGAAAAGAGCCCAAGGAAAGGTACAAGAATCAGAGAGCTACTTGTCTCACAGTCAAGAATTTCATAAAAAACGTGAAACTAAAAGCTATACTATAAATGAAGATGGTCTGATGTAGGCTTGTGCTGTCCCTTTTCTTGCTGCTTCAGTCTCTGAAAATCCGTATTATATAACCTTTGCTTGGTTAACTTAGAGGGCCTTGTTCTTCTGGTATCTTTGACCCCTCTGACTCTTAAGTCTTTCTGCCTTTTCTTTTGTGGAGTTCCTTGTTGGGAGGGGTTTGATGGTATCACATTTATAGCTGACTGTTCCAAGGTCTCTCTCTCTCTGTGTCTCTCATCTCAAATATGAAAAAAATTCTTACAGGATCATATCTTCTTATAAGGACACTCTATGTAATCATAAGGACATGTAAGATGTGATGACATCATTTGTATATTATTATTGAGGAGAAGACAAATTAGAGATAACCTGTCATTATCTGCACATGAGTCAGGGAAGCCCTGCAAGTGGAAATTGGAATTATTGAGCATCAGTATCCTTAATTTTATTCTTTTCTAAAATTTATCTATTTATTCACTTTAAATCCTGATTACAGATGCCCTCCTCTTCTCCCAGTTTCCCCCTTGTACAACTGTCCCCTCATTCTCCCTCTCATTGACCTCAGAAAATGGGGAGGTCTCCCATGGGTACCAACATGCCATGGCACAGTAAGTTGCTGCAGAACCAGTCTCATTCTCTCCCACTCAAGGCAGACAAGGTAGACCAGTTAGGGGAACAGGATCCAAACGGAAGCATCAGAGTCAGAGAAGACTCCTCCTCCAACTATTGGGGGATCCACATGAAGATCAAGCTGAATATCTACTACATACGTGTGGCCTGTTCTTGCATGCTCTTTGGTTGGTGGTTCAATCTCTGTGAGACCCCACGGGTGCAGGTTAGTTGACTCTATAGGTCTTCACGTGGAATTCTTGACCCCTCTGGCTCCCTCCGTCATTCCTCCAACTCTTTCATAGGACTCGCCAAGCTTGGTCTAATGTTTGTCTGTGGGTCTCTGCATCTGTTTCCATCAGCTGCTTGGTGAAGCCTCTCAGAGAAGGTAAGCTAGATTCCTGATTATAAACATAGCAGAGTAATATTAACAGTGTCAGGCACTGGTTTTCTCCCAAGGAATGTGTCTCAAGTAGGGCTAGTCTTTGGTTGGCCATTCCCTGAATCTTTGCTCCATTTTTTTTCCCTGCAGATCTTGTAGGCAGGACAAACTTTGGATCAAAAGTGGTGTATGCGTATGTGTGTGTGTGTGTGTGTGTGTGTGTGTGTGTGTGTGTGTGTGTGTTGGGAGGGTGTTGGTGTCCTTACCCCTCCATTGGATGTTCTGCCTGGCTACAGGAGGTAACCACTTCAGGTTTCTTATCTTTCAATGCTAGGAGTCTAAGGGAGGATAATTGCCATAGACTTTTGGGGCCTCCCCTGTCCCAGATATCTGGTAAATACATGGCCCCATCTCCAATATCTATTCTCTCACCTGGCCCTCTCTCTCCTGCTTTCCCTATTCCTCATCCTCACCCCTGCCCCCACCCCCATCCCATCTCTTACCCAGTTATCCCTCCATCCAACTACAATGCCTATTTTATTTCCTTTTCTGAGTGACATTTAAGTATCTTTCTTTCCTTGTTCCCTCAGAGTAACTTAAGTTCTTTGGGTCTGTGCATTGTGGTGTGTCTTTCTTGTGGTATATGGCTAGCATACACTTATAACTGAGTATATATATGCATGTCTTTCTGGCTCTAGGTTACCTCACTCAGGATGAATTTTTTCTAGTTGGAACCATTTTCCTTCAAATTTCAAAGTATCCTTTTCATAGCTGAGTAGTATTCTATTGTGTAAATGTACCACATTTTCTTCAACCATTCTTCGGTAGAAGGACATCTTGGTTGTTTCCTGTTCCTGGCTATTATAAATAAAGCTGCTATGGACATAGCAGAGCAAGTGTCCCTGTAGTACAGTGAAACATCATTTGGGTATATGTCCAGGAGTGTTATAGCTGGGTCTTGAGGTAGTGTTATTTCCAGCTTTCTGAGAAAGTTCCAGATTGATTTCCAAAGTGCTTGTACAAGTTTGTACTTCCATCAGAAATGGAGAAATGTTTCCCTTTCTCCACAATCTCTCCAGCAGGTGCTGTCCCTTAAGTTTTTGAACATGGCCATCCTGATGGGTATAAGATTAAATCTCAAGGTCATTTTGACTAGCATTTCAATGATGACTAAGGAAGTCGAACATTTCTTTGAGTGTTTCTTGGCTATTCATGATTCCTTTGTTGAGAATTCTCTGTTTAGCTTTGTACATCCAGTTAGACCACCACCATTTGTTGAAGATGCTTTCTCTCTTCCATTTTTTTGGTTTTAGCTTCTTTATAAAAAATCAAGTGTCTGTAGGTATGTGGCTTATTTGGAAGGCTTTTATTCGATTTTATTGACCAAACTGTTTTTATGGCACTACCATGCAGCTTTTATTGCTATTGTTCTGTAGTATATTTTGAAATCAGAGGTGGTGATTCCTCCATAAAAGATGTAAGTGATAGATGCTTATCAGCACTTAAGTATGCAGATCTTGTAATATATGTATATGTGTGTTTATAATTATATACACACACACACACACACACACACACACACACACATATATATATATATATATATATATATATGATCACTCATTAATAGACAGTAAAAATGCCTGAGGTCAGGAATAAATAGTTGTTGTTCCCTTCATAAATATAGCATGTCTAGTAATCTCCTAACAGTATGCCAGTGTGCCTGGTCCTCACAACAGAATGTCTAAAAGCATAGAGTCTAGAGTCTGAACAAAACAAACTGAAAATTAATGTGCCTGGTGTAGAAACTACTTATTATACCTAAGTGCTTTAGTAGAGATAAATGTGAATTTTGAGACTGGTTATCATTATTTAAAGACAAAATTTACTACTGCAATCATCCCTGTGCTGCCACTGAAATATTAGAAAAGGTTAAGCCTTAGGCAAAGTTCTTTAAATTTTCTGATGTTACTAGTAGTATTTTATTATTTTCATTGAACAAAGCATTCATTCCAAAACTGTTTTCCTCTAAGCAGAATGTCATGAAGGCTACCTGCAGTGAAATTACTGTAGCTTGTTTGTGAACTCCTGTTAATGAAAGTCTGTAGTAGGAGGTGAAAATAAAAAATTAACTTAAACTTATTTTAACAGTGTTCAAAAAGGAATAGATAATAATAAAAATCGGCTTGTTCAAAATGCAGCAACATACTGAAAGTTTCAAAGTGTCATAACAAGGCAGAGTCAATTTAATTGATCAAAAGTATACTTGAAAACTTACAGTTTTTTATTATTGTGTCAAAGCATATGTATATTGGGTTTTATTATAGTTCAGTAGTTACCTCTTGTTCATGGTGAGCAATGAATACATGCTTGTAGATAAAAATTTGACATGAAATTACATGTTAATCAGATGTTTATTTATTTTATAGATACCTCTCTAAAAGTTTTTAACTGAAAAGGATGAAAAAATATTGCTGTACATGGCTAAATGGGTTTAATGAATTATTTACAAGTATATAATGAGATGTAGTTATGAAAACAATAATAAGTATAAGAAAACTTTATATATATTTTAGTTGATGTTATTCCACATACAGTGATAATGCTCCACCCAAGAAGCCATGGCCCATCTACACAAAAATCCCAGTAATAGACTGCCAATCCTCCTATCATGTTGTTTGTCAGGAGAGCTAAGAAAATCCTGAAATTATAAAGGTTATTGACTGCTGTTGCCCTTGGTTGCTTCCTAGAAGTTGAAAGTGAGTCCCTACCTGTTATGGAGGACATCACATTTTCCTGACCTAAAACTCAGAGGATGTAAGCAGGACCTGACTCAAAAGCACCTCTTCCCTGATATCAAACTATCATAGAGCTTGAATGTCTGTCTTTCTAACAGTACTACGTCATCCTTCATGAATGCTCCTGAGTTTGGATTTATAATGAAGAATTTTGGTAACTCTCAGAATCACGTGTGTTGCCATGTATGGCTTCTAAAGAAAGAACTTTACCATGAAATCCTTTATTTTTTTTCTGAGGCAATAGTTCTGAAATCATGGGAGAATTTACAGAGGAAGTTCTAAAGAATATGGTCATATAATGCTACTACATTTTAATGAATGATATATGTAACTTGAAGATATAAATACAGAGAAAAGGTTTTTTATTGTTTACTTTCAAATTATTTCCACATGATCAGATGTGAGCTGATGTAAATTTTGTGTGATCCCTTTCAAACACTTGAAACTATGATATTCATTTCTTCTATAATCAACTTTTTTTCTATTTGGTTGAAAATAGATTATTCTTTCATATTATTCAATCCAGAATACAATTTCCCCTCCCTGTCCTTCACAGCTCCCCCTTTCCTCCTTTCTTCCCCAGATCCAAATCCCTTCCTTCAGAATATAGCAAGCCTCCAAGAGACAGCAGTCAAACAGGACAAAACAAAATACAGTACCAAAAGCCTTCATATCTAGGCTAGCTAAGAGAACTCAGTAGGAGAAAAGAGTTCCAAGTAAGGCAAAATAGTGAGAGATGCCCCTGCTCCCGCTGTTACCGCACCCAAAATTTCTATTTCACCTTCCTCAAAAGGAGTGCTCTTTTGGGGGAAAGGGTGTTAATGAAGGAGCAGTTCTGGGTGAAAAAGGAGGTGTGTATGTGGAGGAAAGGAAACTGCAGTTGGGATATAATATATGAGAGAAACATTTTAAAATAAAATCAGCCTATGCACACACACTGACACACACAAACACACACCCCACACAAAACCCATTCATAGCACTTGGGAAGTAGTGGCAAGTAGATCTTGGTGAGTTGGAGGTCAACCTGGTCTACAGCGCAAGTTTCAGGACAGCCAAGGGACACAGAGAAACCATGTGTCAAAAAAACCCAAAAAACTCATAACAAAAACAAAAGAAAACAAACAAAAAGTATGAGATGTGAATAGTATGAGCTGAAAACAAGACTATATAAAAAACAGTTATAAATCATCCATTCTATTTGAAAGATGAAGATCATTTCATTGCCTGTGAATCCACTAATGTAATCTACCCTGAGAATAGGAAAGGGAAAAATGTGATCTAGTCATTGACACTGAAGAAAAGAGATGAGTCAATGATGGAAATATTCTTCAATTTGTTTCAGCATAGAAGTGGCTCCTCACCAGACACTTTCATGATTCATATCTATATTTGTCAAAAATAATTTTTATAACATGTTTTAACACTCACATAAAATTTTATATGTCCTAATTATGGCATAAATGCTTTTTATCATTTACCATAAATACAAGTACACACAATTTATGTTGTATATAACTTTATGACCCAAAACATGTTCAACTCCAAAAAGACTGTAAAAGTATTAAATTCATATTTACAACGCAATTAATTATCACAGACTTTTTCATGATGAAAAAGTTATTTCTTTGTAACACATTTATAGGAAGAGTAGCAGCATTTACCCTTTAAGTTAACCATCACATTAACTCTACATGCTCTGATAAGAATTTACATTTCTAGCACTTCTAAGTCTATAATAATCTAGAATTATCTATTATATAGCATATACTGTGATGAAATTACAATGCAGTATAATATTTAAGCAAATTTCATATTGATTGATGATAAAAGTTTTATTATTTAAAATTATCATTAGAATTTAAAAATGTCTTTTTTTTTATGGGAGAAAACACAGTATTAGTCACCAAAGGATATGGCATAGTGATGTCTAATGAGGAATAAACAATGCAGGTGATGACTTCTTTTAGTGCCAAGATCTTAAAGGTAAAACTTCAGATGGAATAGCTGAATAGTACTAATTGAAAAAAAAAACAAACAAAAACAAAAAACAAAAACAAAATAAAATAAAACAAAACAAAAAAACTCCTGGGTTAGTAAAGACAATAAGCTTCTGAACACGTTCTCTTAAGAAGAATAAAAGGGAGAATCACTTAATAATAAAAGATGCTAGTTCAGCCAAATTATGGTAGAATACATACAATAAAAGTGACATGCAATGTAGTTGTAATATCAAAAATTCTTGCTAACTGTATCTATAGCTTTTCTCCATGGGAATAACACTACATGAGGAGAGCAGAGTATGAGAAAGAAGGATTTGAACCTAATTGGTTTTGTGACATTTTTATAACCTCACACATGCACTCTAACACTGTAATAAATCCTTAGTCCCTGAAGATTTTAATGCAATGTTAAAATGTTTTTCATTGAACCAAAGATGGTGAAAATTATGAAGAGTTTGTTAAATAGTTTTTATTCACTTTTAGGAAACTTAGGAATATGAGACATTTCCCCCAAAATAGTTTTGTCTTCTTAAAAATGCATGCTTTCTTTAAAACCAAATACCATGCGTATTCTATAACTACACATTACATTAGATCTCTCTAATTTTTAAAACATGTTTTACAATATAGAAGGACACAGGATAGAAAATTTTAAACATAAAGATACTTTTCTTTAAAACGTATTTTAATTTAATTAGCACATTTTTAAAAATATGATTTAAAATTGAATTAGAATCCCTGTCCAAGTTGAATGAAGAATAGATTTATGTACTCCAAAACAGCAATAATACCTGGAAACAATGAATCAAAAAAAGTTTCAAAGTTTTTTTTTTAAACCAAAGACTATTCATTGAGACAACCTAGAACCCTGACAATGCAGCCACTTCTGATGAGAACTGATAGACTAAGATCAGAAAGAAGGAGAGGAGGATGTCCCCTATCAGTGGAC
>REGO01000535.1:1144590-1157745 GCA_010120015.1 Rhombomys opimus
TATCTTCCACACCTGAGATTCTTTCTTCCATCTCTTATAGTCTATTGGTTATGCTAACCTCTGTAGTTCCTCTTTTCTTCCCTAAGTTCTTTCTCTCTGCAATTTCCTCCATTTGTGTGTTCTTTAATTTTTCCAATTCTATCTTCAGATCTTGAGCCATTTTGTTGATTTCCTTCACCTGTCTGACTGTATTTTCCTGTTTTTCCATCACTTTTTTCAGCTGTTTGTTTGAACCAACCTCCGTTTCTTTTATTTCATTCAGTGCTTTACTCATTTCCTTTCTAAAGGCCACAAACTGTTTGGCTCCAACTTCCTCTATTTCTTTACGGATGGCAGTATTCTGTTTGAGTTTATCTTCCTCTATGTCTTTACGTATCTTATTTGTTTCCTCTGTTATCATCTTCATGAGCAAAGTTGTTAGGTCATTTTCTTGGATTTCAGTTATGCTGGGGTGTACAGGGCTACTTGCACTTGGGTAACTGGGTTCTGGAGATGCCATATTGCTCTGTCTTTTGTTGCTTGAGCTTTTACGCTGGCCTCTACCCATTGGGCTGTCTTAGGTGTTTGGGGTTAGTTTCTGGTGCTCCTGGGGATCCTGTGGTGGAGAGAATCTCCTTGGTAGAAAGCTGGTTTTTCTTGAAGGAAGTCTTCTCTGCTTTTTGTGTATTGTCCCTGGATGGCTGGTGTTTTTTCAGGAGTTGCTGCTGCTGACCTCAGGGATAGAGACCTGAGTGGTAACTGTGGTCTTTGTTAATCGAGAGGTTTCTCCTCTCACCTAGGGAAGTCCTAAAGACAGCTGCCCTGTTTCTGGGTTTCTTGCTGTAAATTTAATGATCAGCTGCTGTGACACAGTTGGACATCTGGCATGCAGCAACTGTTTGTGCCTGTGTCTGGAGCACAGCTCAGTGATGGTGGCTGGGCCCCACTGGTCTGTGAGACTTTTTCCAGGGAAGGACTGGGTGACTTAAGTTGGTACAGTTTCCTTCCTTCTCTGTGGATTCTCTGGAGACAGGGACTCCCAGTCTCTTTTTTGCCCTGGAGCACACCGCTCAGTCTCTGCCTGCTAGTTGGCACACAGAAACTGCCTGTGTCTGAAGCACAGCTCAGTGATGGTGGCTCGACCCTGCAGGTCTGCGAGTCTTTTTCCAGGGAAGGATTGGGTGATTTAAGTCAGTACAGTTTCCTTCCTTCCTTGTGAATTCTCTGGAGACAGGGACTCCCAGTCTCTTTTTTTGACCTGGGGCACACCGCGCAGTCTCTGCCAGCTAGCTGGCATGCAGAAACTACCTGTGTCTGCCTTTCCGGCCTTTGGGAGCCTGGGCGTCTGCCTAAACTGGGTAATTTTCCCAAGAACTTTTCGGGGTGGGGTTGTTGGCTGAGTGCTCTGAGATTAGACCAGCCGTTTCCCTCCCTGTGGGTTTGCACCCGACAGTGAAACTCAGTATCTGGTGTCCTGGGGCCCACAGTTCTATCTGAGGCAGTGAATCAGGTGCGCAGGCAGGGGTTGTCTCTTGACTGAAAATTCCAGTCTCTGATAGTGTGGTGATCACGGTTCAGTCTGGGACCATGACCAGAGCACGCTGGTGTATGGCTCTGGGCTGGGGCTTGTGACCAAGTGTCTGGCGCAACCATGATCTCTTCCGCGGTTTAGCTGGGTGACTTAAAAGCTGCTTGCTTCTGCCAATCCAGCATACAATTGCTCCCAGCAGGCTACTTTGCCTGTTTAGACTCCCAGATCTGTCTTCTTAAGAAAGGTTCATTGTCTTCCTGGCAGCCTGAAAAGTCGCTTGGAAAAGGGGGTAGAACTTATGATCTTCTTGTTACTTTCTCTTAAAAAACAGACTGATCAAAAACGCAGTGACAACACATGCTAGAGAGGTTGTGGAGAAAGGGGAATCCTCCTCCATTGCTGTTGGGAATGTAAGCATGTACAACCACTTTGGAAATCCATCTGGCTCTTTCTCAGACAATTAGGAATAGCATTTCCTCAAGATATAGCTATACCACTCCTGGGCATATACCCAAAAGATGCTCAAGTACACAACAAGGACATTTGCTCAACCATGTTTATAACAGCTTTATTTATAATAGCCAGAACTTAGAAACAAGCCAGATGTCCATTAATGGAGGAATGGATACAGAAATTGTGGTACTTTTACACAATGGAATACTACTCAGCAATTAAAAACAAGGAAATCATGAAATTTGCAGGAAAATGATAGGACCTAGAAAAGATCATCCTGAATGAGGTATCCCAGAAGCAGAAAGACTTACATGATTTATGTTGACTTATAAGTGGGTACTAGACCTGTAAGATAGGATAAACATACTAAAATCTATACACCTAAAGAAGGTAAACAAGAAAGAGGATCCAGGGTAAGACGATCAATCCTCATTTAAAAGGACAAATGGGATGGACAATGAAACAGGAGAAAACATATAACAGGGACAGGAGCCTACCACAGAGGACCTCTGAAAGACTCTACCTAGCAGTGTATCAAAGCACATGCTGAGAATAATAACCAAACTTTGGGCAAGGAATCATATGAAGGAAGGGGGAGTATGACCTGGAGAGGACAGGAGCTCCACAAGAACCAATTATATCCAGCACAGGGGTCTTTTATGAGACTGATTCTCCAACTAAGAACCATGTATGTATATAACCTAGAAACGCTGCTCGGATATACCCCATGGTAACTTAATATCCAGGTGGGTTCCCTACTAAGGGGAACAAGAACTAATTCTGACATGAACTCAATGGCGGGCTCTTTGACCTCACCTCCCCTGAGAGACTCCTGATGTGACCTGATAGGCTAGGGTCGGATGGAAGGGGAGGAGTACCTCCCTCCCCTAACAGTGGATTGGTGAAGGGACATGGAAGAAGAAGAGGGAGGAGGGCTGGAATGGGAGGGAACCAGGAAGGCCACTACAGCTGGGATATACAGTGAGTAAATTGTAGTAAATAGAAAAGTTAAAATTCTGTTCTTATGCTGAGAGTAGAGAGTGACGTGAAAAGACAAACAAAAAACAAACAAACAAAAACCTTGATGTAAAAAACTTGCTTTGAACACATAATGTGCTTTCAGAGTTTTAAAAAAAACAATAGAAAATAAGACTTCCTTTTTGAACTAAAAATGAGAATATTGATAAACCACTGTTTAAACATATAATGAACAAACTATCTAATTAGATATTATATTCAGGAATCCTATTGTAACTCTTTTATGTAACAATCGTATCTATTTTTGAGTGATGTAATTTTTCTATACATGGAGAACATTTGTATTAGACAGTCTAAAAACCCAAGACTGAATTAAACATTTGTTGAGGCCACCCACTTCATCCAAAAATGTGTCTGTCTGTCTAAATGTCTATATATATCGTCTGTATGTATGTATATAAACATTTATAATTATATCTGTATGTTTATATACATATATATGTGGATTAATGGTGTTTTGGGAGATACCTTGTTTTGTCTATTGATTGTAGGTGTGCATGTTCGTGAGTGTGTGTTAAATTCATAAAGATCTGCTTGCCTTGTCCGTTGCAGCCCTGACAGCTTCTTGCTGTAAATACAAAGGTTGTAAAAAGAAAAACGTTAGTCCCTTTTAACTTAATGGCTCACCAGTGAGCAGCTGCTTTCTGGAAGTTAGAGTCCTAATAACACTCCAGACTGCTTATCTTTTATTAAACTTACTATATTTAGAAACATGAACAACATATACCTATTTGGCAGACAAAGCAAGCAGATCTTTATGAACCTCACGCACACACGCATGCACACACACTCATACAATCAATAGACAATACAAGGGGGCTCCCAAAGACACCATTCATCCATATAGATATAGATATAAATAAATAGATAGATAGATGTAGAGAGATATAAAGGTATATATACAAACATATAGACAACATACACAGAAATTTAGACTGACAGAAGGTTTTATATTACATATGCTTCAGAAGTATGTTAGATTATTTTACTATGTAAACATAGTTACAGTGATTATCATATCCTTGTGTAAAATTAGAATTAAGGCTCCAATATTTGTTTCTATTTCAAGCGAATAACTCAATGCAATATTACTAAACAACAGAAAATAGCAATAATAATCACAAATTATGCTTAGTTTAATGGCTTTTCCAGGGCTGGGGAGCTTAAGTAGTAATATTCTGTTTCTGTCAAGAGATTCTTTTCTTTTCTCATGTGTACCATAAAATTGAACTTCTTAATATATCTAATGGTTCTTAATATGCTTAGTATAAAATAGCACCCATGGGAACATGTGTAAGAATTAAGAACTACCATCTCTCTAATCCAAAGAATATTGCTTGAGAAGGTATAAAGATTATATAATACTGAAGGGAAATGAAATCTTAGAAAATGATAAGCAGATTATACAATTAGTGAAAATTTTAATCGCTATGTAAAAGACAATGCAGCCACTCCTAATAAGACCTGATAGACTAGGATCCGAATGAAGGAAAGGAGTGCATGTGTGGAGAAGAAGGAGGGAGGATGGAATTTGGAAGGGAGGAGGGAGGGAGCTACAAGTGGGATAAAAAGTGAATAAACTATAATTAATAAAAATTAAAAGAGAAAAAAGAAGAAACAAGAAAAAAAGAACTATAATTTTACTAAAATCTCTTCAATACAAAAAGGACTATTGTCACATTTATAGTTTTACTTTTTTTTTTTCCTTAAGGTAAGTATTAAAATGGAGTCAACCTCTTCATATCTGGGATTTAAAGCTATGAATAGCAAGAAAAGACAATAAACAGATTATGAAAACAGCATGTAGCAAAGAGCTCATAAAAAATTTATGTAAATTGCATCTTTAACATTTTATAAAAAAAAAAAAGAAAAGGTAAGACAAAGGAAAATGAATAAAAGATGGACTTGGAAGTGCCAAGACATTTGATCCATATCTTAACAAACCTGAACTAATTGTTCTTCTTAATTTAAAGACACCATATTATATGTAATTATTAAATATTGTATTCATATTTGCTGGAATTTTTAAAATAAAATTCTATCATTTTAATAAATAATTGCTCCATATTTTGAAAGTCTATAAATGAGAACATGAATTTTCTAAACAACAAAAGCTTGGAATATTGGGCTGCAGCATTTGCCTTCCTAGCACGAGTGAGAAAAGTGAGATCAGTCCAGTTCAGCCTGGCTTACAGACTTAGTGCACTTCAGGCCAGTGAAAGACAGAAAAAAAAATATGGCTCCATAATAATGATACTATAGTTTTCAGTCTGACCTCCGCAGTCATATCCAACCATGTATACACATGTATGTACACACAGACATGCCCCTTCCCAAAATATCCATGGTGGAATGAGTACAATTTTAAAGTATGGTGGAATGAGTACAATTTTAAAGTAAGAATCGCCGGCTATAAGAGGTTTTCTGATGACGAAAGTTAATTTTTAACAGAATTAAAAGAGTTAGCATTTAGTTTCAATGGTATGTCTTAAAGTAACTTGACATCATGGTCATTTGATTTTGTAGAGAAATCAGAGTAACCACTAATATTGTCTAGTTATTAAACCCTGCAAAGTATCATAACAGCTTTTCTAGAAAGATATGTTTAATATTGCAGTAGTGGCACAAATACGAATGCTATAGGACTGACAAATCACTCAGTCTTTGGAATGTTCCACCAAAATAGCAGTTTGGAGGGGCAAGAACCTGTGGTTAGACAGGTCTTGGGTCCTACTGAAGAGCATACTCCTATTACTCTGCTAATGGGACACAGTGTTCAACTGACTTCTGACAATTTCTCACTCTACCCATAGACTACTGCATCTCTCAATAACACCAGAGAAGCTAAGTGTGAGACTCCTGATTAACGATTACTGCCTGTGCAGAGCTCTGCACTACCCTATACCTCCTCCTTCCTCCAAAGTGTCACAGATAACTGTGAGAAAAAGTGAGGGAAGACTGTAAAAGTCAAACACAAAGGCTATAATGATACAGTGTTTTCTGAATAAAAAGTTGTACATATGAACTCATATCAGCTGTGGCTGCGTGAAAACAACATGAACAGGCTTAAGACAAAAAAATAGAGAGGAGAAGAGGGGATAGGTGGGCATGAAGTCACACCCCTACTTGAGGAGACCCTAACAGTGATAGCTACTTGGGGAGAGAGACTTACATTGCTTTAAGGTGTTGTCCCTGGTAACTCGCACATTCAAGTGTTAGGACACAAAGCCAAGAGAATATAGAAAGCTCTAATTGGACATAAAGGTTTTTTTTTTAATTTTTTTAATTTTTTATATTAATTACAGTTTTTTCACTTTGTATCCCAGCTATAGGACCCTCTATCCTCCCCTCCTATTCCCACTCTCCCTCCCTCATTTTCTCCTCTGCCCCTCTCCAAGTCCATGGATAAGGGACGTCCTCCTCCCCTTCCCTCTGACCCTAGCTTATCCAGTCTCATCCGAACTGGCTGCATTGTCCTCTTCCATGGGTTGGCAAGGCTGCTCCTCCATCCAAGGAAGGCGTTCAAAGAGCTAGCCAGTGAGTTCATGTCAGAGACAGCCCCTGTTCCCCTTACTAGGAAAGCCACATGAATACTGAGCTATCATGGGTTACATCTGAGCAGGGGTTCTAGATTATATCCATGAACCATGAGTTAAAAAAAAAAAATTGAATGACCATACAATGTTTTGTGGGTAATAGAAATGACAGAGCAGATTTGAAAGAAGACCTGGTACAGGAATAACTATAATGAAAACAATGTATAAAATTCTCAAAGACTAAAACTATTTTATAAGGCAAAAAAAAAAGGGAAAAAGAAAAAAAAAAAAAAAAATCCAAGGTAAAAGATGTCACAAATTAGTAGAATCTTAAACTAACTTTTATTTTGATAGAGATTAATCTTCTAAAGCCTTCAACTAATAATCTCAAACTATATTTCATTTGGGCAAGGTTTTGGATAACTTTGAAGTATTTCTGCATCATTTTATAATTCCTTAATTTGAGAATATTTAGCAAATGTTAGTTAAGTACTTCCAAAATTTAAGACAGAATAATTGGTTACTAAAGCAGGAGTGGCATGGTCTATGTATTAAGCATTCTCTTTTCTTTGAGGTGGTAGGTAACAAATATAAACCTTGAAAATAATAATTAAAACTTTCAATCATATTATTTAGTTTTTCAATACCTTTCTTCATGGCTTAGCTGTCTTTCATATACTGTCCCATACGGATAGCTACAAACAGTTCATGTTTCTTTTTTATTCATTCAGCTCATTTTTGAAACCTTTGCTTCTTCTTATTATACTTTAAATGAATTTGAGCAAAGGAATTTTAACTAGAAATCAGAGGTGAGATGTGTCTTGTTTAACATTTCAAAATAATATTGAAATTATTATCTATGAGAACCAATAAAAAAGTAAATCTTTACTTAAGAGATAATAAATATCCTATTTAAAGTTGAGGCACAAAGAAGCAACTCAGAAAGATGTAAAGGTACAACCAATCTCTTATTAGGGGCCAAGCAATTCAGAGACTAAAATCCTTAACTATGCCTAAGGGGGGGGGGAATTACTTCACATATAAGCATTATATAAGTGCATATACAGGCATTTTAACAATAGCATGCATTCTTTGAATTATGAGTGTTTCATCCATGACTAAAACTAATTTAGATCACAAAAAGATAGTTGGTTATAGCAAATATGTGGGTACAAGATGTTGATGGCTATATATATAACTTAAATGTATAAACTGCATGACTGTTGTAATAACTAAATGGAATGTGTTTGTAATATAACTGAGAGGCCAGAGAACAAGAGCAAGCTGTTCATTAGGTGCTGGAATAGACTGTCTTCCAAAACTCCCACACTGTTTGCCATATTTTCTTCATCTACTTTCTATAGTACATATAAGATGGTTACAAAAATTTCTATAGTTTTAGTTGGTTACATGTACAAATAATTGTATCATTACATTATCAAATCAGTTCGTAATTCTGAAATAAAATTTAAACATTCTATTTTGTAGTTGAAAACACTAATTTGAAAGAAACAGTGAGCCAAGCACAGGCAGTGAGCCCAGAGGAGATAAGCTAGGCTCAGGATACAAGTCCCATTTTCTTTACTTCAAGAAGACCTGTGGGGCACTTTGGCAGCTCTAGGCTCAGAGATCTTTCTGCATGCTCCTCAGCTGCCTACTCTACCAGATTCACAAACAGTGAATCAGCAGACACAGTGAATCCAGTGGCTGTAAGTATGGCATGGGGACCAAGGCTCCTTGTCCTCTATCACAAGGAGGCCTTTGGCAGCTCTAGGCTTGGAGACCTTTTTGCCAGAGCAACAGCTGCCTGGCCTATTTGAGTCACAAACAGTGAGCCAGACGAGACAGTGAACTCAACAGCGTGCCCTCCCTTCCTTGACTACATCTTAATCTCTAATACATATTCTGGAGTCCCTAGACATCCTTTATTTTTTTGTAGACTACTTCAGACTCCAGAGACAGGTGGACTCAATCTGCAGTACAAGCTCCAGGAACAAATAGTAAAGGCTACAGACATCCAGATTTGCTAGAGGTTGATATAAGAATAGAATCAACAAAACCCAGGACATCATGGCTTCACCAAAATACTCCAAAATCAATGGATATTTTAATGCAGCAGAAACACAGGGAAATGATCTTAAATCTATAACTACCTAGATAATAGAGGCACATAAAGATGAAACAAACAAACAAAATACAGGCCATCATAGACAGAAAGGAATGCACAATCAAACAAGTGAATGAAATAAATAAAATCGTTCAACACATGAAAATATGATTAGAATCAATAAAGACAATACAAACTGAGAAAACCCTGGAAATGAAGAACTTAGAAAAGATATCAGGAACCTCAGAGGTAAGAAAAACAAGCAGAATACAAGAGATGTTCCAAGATGGCAGCAACCAGTGTGCACCCATTCTGAAGGGCAGAAGATCCAAAACTCTAAAACTGGTGAATGCATGGGCATCTGAATCCAAAGCATCGACTTTGAGGCTTCCCAGGATAGAGGAGGCAACGCGTGGTGAGCTGGGAAGATTTGATCCAGGCACTTCTTGGACATCTCCAGAAGTCTGAGGGGGTGGCGAACATCCACCCCCTGCACACTAGGCTGCAAATTCCCTTGCTCCAGTGGTGCAGCAGCTGCAGCAGAGAGCACAAAACCTCAGGTGTGAGGTGCCTCCTTACCCTAACAGCCAAACAGGGTACCCAAATCTGAGAGTAGGAAACTGTGGGCTCGCTGAGCTTACCACATAAACTTGTGAGTGAGTTCCCAGGCCCTCTGTGCTCTGTGACTGAGTGTGCTTGGGTCCTTAGTGCTTTCTAAACAAGTCAGTGAGTGAATGATTCTGCTAGAGGGTAGTACAGAGCTCCAGATCTGAGTCCAGCTGCACTAGCAGCCAAACCTCGGCTTGCTCCCACCCACAGCCCCACTCTGGGCAACAGGGATCTCTGGGACAACATTCTCAACATTGAAGGCCTTGCTCTGTGGTTCAACCGTGGAGTCCAGCCAAACAATCCTTGGAACCAAGATGGCGCAACTTAGGCAGATCTGAGCAGTTGAATCACAACACCACCACAGACCTGTGGACAACTGAGCCATTCAGGGCACCTGCAAACGCACACTGCCACTGCCCCATGCAAACAGGCAAACAGTGCTTGCATTACAACCCACACTTGTTCTTGCTTCTCCCTTTCACATCACACTTCAAGGCAAGCACACTTTCACAGACCCCTGCTCTTGCACACTCCACACTTACCCCTATGACCTTCGTCCCTTAGCTGCAACTGAAACACCAAGACCTACTCTCAAACTGATGAACCTCTTTCATCTTTCTAAAGAATACTCCAAATTCCAGAGTCAGACGAACCCAGTCTGCAGTACAATCTCTAGGAACAAACGAAAAGGCTACTGACTATCAGAAGACTAGAGGCAGGCATAAGAATACATCTAACAAAAACTAGGACACTGTGGCTTCACCAGCAACCCCCCAAACCAATGGATATTTTAATTCATTGGAAACACAGGAACATGATTTAAAAGCTGGTTTAAAAGCTGATATAAAAGCTCCCCTATTGTGAGCATCATAGTGATTCTTGGGATAGCGACCCCAAAGTTGAAGCCTCTGCCTTGTGGGTCCACCAGTATAATCCAGGCAAACAATCCCTGGATCTCAGACAAAACTGCATAATAGTGGCCTGCAGGCCACTGCAATAGTCAGAGAATCCGCGCATGCACACTGTGCCTGCTAAAAGCCCATGCAAATAGCACCAGCGTCACATTCCTTACTTAGGCAAAACTGAAACCACAACGCATACTCCCAAACCAGTGAACCTCTCTCATCTTCCTGAAAAAACAGTCCACAAAACAGAAAGAGACTATCATAGCCCAAACTACAAACTTGAGGAACAAACAGTGAGGGTTATAAATAACCAGATGGCTAGAGGCAGACATAAGAACACTCCCAACAAAAATCAGGACATAATGACCTCACCAGCAACCCCACAAAACAATGGACACTTCAATTCACTAATATACAAGAAAACGACCTCAAAACTATGGTTCTCCAGGTATTAGAGGCCCATAAAGATGAAATGAAGAAAGCCCTCAGAGAAATAGCCAAAGAAATCGAGACGAACCAAGAGGAAACAAATCGTGCTCTCAGAGAAATGACCACGAAAATTGAGGCAAACAAAGAAGAAATGCACAAAGCTCTCAAAGAAATGTCCACACAAATGAAGGCAAATAAAGAAGAAATAAAGCTCTCATAGAAAGACAGGCAATTAAAGCCAAAGAAGTAGAAGCACAATTAGTGATATATAGAGAGGAAACAGACAAAAAAATAGAAGATGTCATTGAAAAGCAGGACTCCACATTCAAACAGATGAAGGAAATGGTGCAAGACATGAAAACAGAATTAGAATCAATAAAGAAAACACAAATAGAGAAAAACCAGGAGCTGGAGAACACAGAGAAAAGACCGGGAACTACAAAGGTAAGCATCACCAACAGAATACAAGAGATGGAAGAAAGAATCTCAGGAGCCTAAGATAAACTTGCAGAAATTGACATATCTCTCAAAGAAAAAATGAAATCAGAAAAGTTTCACACACAAAACATCCCAGAAATCAAGGACACCATGAAAAGACAAAAGCTAAGAAAAATAGGAGTAGGAGAAAAAGAAGACATCAGGTTCAAAGGTCCAGAAAATATTTTCAAGAAAATTATAGAAGACAACTTTCCCAACTTAAAGAAGGAGATGGCCATAAACATACAAGAGGCCTACAGAACACCAAGTAGACTAGACCAGAAAAGAAATTCTTCAGGTCACATCATAGTCAAAACACTGAACCTACAGAACAAAGAAAATATTCTAAAAGAAGCAAGGGAAAAAGGCCAAGTAACATATGAAGGTAGACCTATCAGAATCACACCAGATTTCTCTACATAAACTATGAAAGCCAGAAGGACCTGGACAGAAATCATACAGTCCTTAAGGGACCACAGATTCCAACCCAGAATACTATACCCAGCAAAAAATTTCAATTAACATAGACGGAGAATTCAAAATATTCCATGACAAAACCAAATTTAAACAATATCTACATAGTAACCCAGCTCTACAGAAGTTACTAGAAGGGAAACTGCAAACCAAAGAAAACAACTACATCTAAGGAAACAGAGGAAATAGATAACTACATAGATAACTACACAACAAAAAAAAAGAAAATCAAAAGAATACAAGCAATGAAACTCAGTGACACCATCAAACTCACATCAAAAGTAAGTAACAATTGTTGGTCACTAGTATCTATCAACATCAACAGACTCAAATCCCCAATAAAAAGACACAGACTAACAGAATGGTTGAGGAAACAGGATCCAACATTCTGTTGCATACAAGAAACACACCTATGCACAAAGATAATAACTACCTAATAGTAAAGGGCTAGAAAAATGTTTTTCAAGCAAATGGTTCTAGAAAACAAGATGGAGTAGCCATCCTAATATCTAATAAAATAGACTTTCAACCCAAGTTAATAAAAAAAGATAAGGAGGGCCACTATATTCTCATCAAAGGAAAAATCCACCAAGAGGGCATCACAGTTTTGAATATCTATGCCCCAAATACAAGAGCATGTACATTCGTAAATGAAACAATATTAAAGCTTAAATCAGACATTGATCCTAATACCTTAATAGTGGGAGACTTCAACACTCCACTCTCACCAAGGGACAGATCAACTAGACAGAAAACAAATACGGAAATAAAAACACTTACAGAGTCCCTAAATCAAATGGAACTAATAGAGGTCTACAGATCTTTTCATCCAAACACAAAAGAGTATACCTTCTTTTCAGCACCTCATGGAACCTTCTCCAAAATAGACCATATAGTTGGTCATAAAGCAAACCTCAACAGATACAAAAAGATTGAAATAATCCCTTGTATTCTATCTGACCACCATGGACTAAAGCTGGACCTCAAAAACAACAAAAATAACCAAAAGCCAACAAGCACATGGAAACTTAACAACTTGTTACTCAATGACAGGTGGGTTAAGGAAGAAATAAAGAAAGAAATTAAAAACTTCTTAGAATTCAATGAAAATAAAGGCACAGCATACCCAAATTTATGGGACACATTGAAAGCAGTGCTCAGAGGAAAATCTATAGCACTAAGTGCCTTCAAGAAGAAATTCGTAACATCACATACAAACAACTTAATGGCCCAACTAATTACCCTAGGGAAAAAAAAAGCAGATACACCCAAGAGGAGCAGACCACTGGAAATAATCAAACTTAGGGCTGAAATCAATCAGTTAGAAACAAATAAAGCTATACAAGGAATCAATGAAACAAAAAGCGGGTTCTTTGAGAAAATCAAAAAGTTATACAAAATCTTAGCCAAACTAACTAAAAAGCAGAGAGAATCTATCCAAATCAGCAAAATCAGAAATGAAAAGGGTGACATAACTACAGACACTGAGGAAATTCAAACAATCATTATATCATATTACAAAAGCCTATATGCCACAAAATTTGAAAATGTAAATGAAATGGACAATTTTCTTGATAGATCCCATCTACCAACATTAAGTCAAGATCAGGTAGAAAG
>REGO01000535.1:1159845-1189649 GCA_010120015.1 Rhombomys opimus
AAGGAGAAAGACAAACACGGTATATACTCACTTATATAGACCTATAAGATATGATAAACATAATGAAATCTATACACCTAAAAAAGATAATCAAGAGAGTGGACATGGGGTAAGATGATCAATCCTCATTTAGAAAGACAGATGGGATGTGCATTGAATGTATTACAGGACTCTCCTGAGTGCTTCTGAAAGAATCTAACTAGCAGTGTTTTCAAAGCATATACAAGACTTATGACCAAACCTTTGGCAGAGTACATGGAACCATATGAAAGAAGGGGAGTTAATATTATGGGGAAAGGATAGGAGCTCCACAAAGACCAAATATATCTGGGCACAGGGTCTTTTCTTAGACTGACATTGAACCAAGGACCATGTATAGATATAACATAGAACCTCTGCTCAGATGTAGCCTGAGGTAGCTCAGTAACCAATTGGTTTCCCATAGTGAGGGGAACAAGGACTATTTCTAACAGGAACTCAATGACTGGCTCCTTTACCTCCCCACCCTCCAAAGGAGGAGCAGTCTTGTTAGGCCACAGAGGAGGGCTTTGCAGCCAGTCCTAAGATACCTGATAAAACAGGATTGGATGAATGGGGAGTAGGTCGCCCCTACCAGTGGACTTGGAAAGGGGCACAGTGGAGATGAGGGAGGGAAGGTGGGATTTGGAGGGAATGAGGGAGCAGGACACGGCTGGGGTACAGAGTTAATAAAATGTAACCGATAAGAAAAAAATAAAATTAAATTAAAAAAATAAATCATATAAAAAAAGAATCCAAAATGATCAGAATTATGGAATAGGAATATTAGTAAGAAATAAAGAGACAATGGGAAAAAAAAGGAAAATTTCCCCAACCTTAAGAAAGAGATACCTTTAAAAGTAAAAGAACAAAATAAACTAAACAAGGAAAGGAATTCCTTCCACCATGTAATAATCAAAATGCTAAATCTACAGAACAAATAAAAAGTCTTAAAAGTAGCAACAGAAGAAGGCCAAGTACTTATCAAAATCATACCTGACTGCTCAGCAGAGACTGTGAAAGCCATAAGGTCTTGGCAAGATATCATGCCAACACTAAGACACCACAGATTCCAAGCTAAAATACAATACCCAACAAAATTTTCAATCAAAATAAATGGAGAATACAAAATAATCCAAGACCTAACTAGTTTTAAATAATATATACACAGCAAACCAAAATATACTAGAAGGAAAATTCCAATCTTTTGAGATCAGCTACATCTAGGAAAACACAGGATAAAGATACCTTGACAAAAAAAAAAAAAAAAAAAAAAAAAAAAAAGAAAGAAAACAAGCACACACCCACACAATCACCACCAACTCCAAAATAACAAGAACAAACAATCATTGATTATAAATTAACCTGTTCTATATTCTCATAGGAAATAGAAGCTGTTATGAAAATTCTCTCATTCAAAAAAGGCCGAAGGCTAGATTGTTACATGGCAGATTTCTACAAGACCTTAAAGAAAGTGTTAATTCTAATACTTTCAAACTATTGAACAAAGTAGAAAAAGAATGACCTGTATCAAACTCATTGTACAAAACTCCAGTCACCTTGATACCTAAACCACACAAAGATCCAACAAAGAGTCTCAGAGCAATCACTTTTATGAACTTTGATGCAAAAAGTAATCAATAAAATACTTACAAACTGAATCAAAGAACACATCAAAGATATCATCCACCATGACCAAGTAGGCTTCATCCCATGCATGGAGGGGTGGTTCAATATATGGAAATCCATCAATGTAATCCATGATATAAACAATTAAAAAAAAAAAACAAACAAAAATGTTCATCTCCTTAGATGCTGAAAAAGCATTTGATAAAACCTAGGACTCATTCATGTTTAAAATTTTATGGAGATTAGGGGAAAAAAGACATATATCTGTACATAAAGGCAATATGCAGCAAGCCTATAGCCAACATCAAACTAAACTGAGAACACTAAAATCACTCCCAAAGAAATTAGGGACAAGGCAAGGCTGCTCACTCTCTCCTTATATCTTCAACATAGCAGAAGCAATAAGATAACTAAAAAAGATAAGGTTGATACAAATCAGAAAGGAAAAAGTCAAACTATCACCATTCATAGATGATATAATAGTATACATGAGTGACCCCCAAAATTCTACCAGAGAAATCATACAGTTGGTGACACCTTCAGCAAAGTTGATGGATAAAAGATTATTGCAAAAACTTAGTAACCCTCTTGTATACTAAAGACAAATTGACTGAGAAAGAAATTAAAGAAATAACAGCCTTTACAATAACCACAAATACCATAAAGTACGTTGGTGTGGCCCTAACCAAGCAAGTGAAGACAAAACCAAAAAAAAAACAAAACAAACAAACCAAAAAAAAAAAAAAACCCTTTAAATTTCAGAAGAAAGAAATTGAAGAAATCAGAAGATGGAAAGATCTCCCATGCTCTTGGATTAGTAGGATTAACATAGTGAAAATGACCATCTTACTAAAAGCAGTCTACAAATTCAATACAATTCTTATCACAAAACAATAAAATTATTTACATACCTTGCAAGAACAATTCTCACTTTCATATGGAACAACAACAACAACAAAAAACCATAATTATTAAAACAATCCTGCACAATAAAAGATCTGGAAGTATTTCCATTCCTGAACTCAAGCTGTGCTACAGAGCAACACAGTGTCCAAGTAGTTCTCTAGTAAGGGGAAAAGGGACCGTCTCTGACATGAACTCAGTGGCCTGCTCTTTCATCTTTTTCCCCTTAGGGAGGTATAGCCTCACCAGGCCTCAGAGGAAGACAATGCATCCACTCCTAATGAAACCTGATAAACTAGGATTAGATGGAAGGGGATGATGACCTCCGCTATCAATGGACTGCTGGAGGAACATGGGTGAAGAAGAGGAAGAGAGGGTGGAATTGGAAGGGGACGAGGGAGGGGGCTACAGCTGGGATACAAAGTGAAAAAAAATGTAATTAGTAAGAAATAAATTAATTTTTAGAAATTATAAAAGCATGCTAGTGGCACCAAAGCAGAATGGTGAATCAGTGGAATCGAATCAAAGATCCAGAAATAAACCCACACACCCACAGATACTTGATTTTTGACAAAGAAGGCAAAACAATACAATGGAAAAATAATAGCATCTTCAGCAAATGGTGCTGGTCTAACTGGATGTCTAGAAAAACACAAATAGATCTATACTTATCACCCTCCACAAAAGTAAAGTTCAGGTAAATAAGGAACTCAACATAAAACTAGACACACTAAATCTGTTAGAAGAAAAAGTGGGGAAGAACCTGGAACTCATTGGCATAGGAGACTACTTCCTGGACAGAACACCAACAGCTCATGATTTAGGATCAACAATCAATAAACGGGACCTCATGAAACTAAAAATTTTCTTAAAGCAAAGGACACTGTCATCAGAAGAAAATGACAGCCTTCAGAGTGCAAAAGGATCTTCACCAACCCTATAGCTGACAGAGGGATACTATCCAGAATAATTAAAGAACTCAAGAAATTAAACAACAAATCAAGTAATCCAATTAAAATGAAATGGGGTACAAAACTAAACAGAGAATTCTCAGCAGAGGAATATAGAATTGCAGAGAAATGCTGAAAGAAATGCTCAGTGTTCTTAGTTATCAGGGAAATGCAAATCAAAAGGACTCTGAGATTCCATCTCACATCCATCAGAATGGCTAAGATCAAAAACTCAAGTGACAACACATGCTGGAAGGGATGTTGAGAAAGTGGGAACCCTCCTCCATTGTTTAAGTGAATGTAAACATGTACAACCACCTTGGAAATCAATCTGGCGCATTCTCAGAAAACTAGGAATAGTTCTACCTCAAGACCCAGCTATACCATGTCTGACATATACCCAAAAGAAACCCAAAATATACAAGTATATTTGTTTAACTATGTTCATAGCAGCTTTATTCATAATACCCAGTACCTAGATGTCCTTCAATGGAGGAATGGATATAAAAATTATAGTATATTTACAAAACAGAATACTAATCAACTGTTAAAAACAAGGAAATCATGAAATTTGCAGATAAATGGACAGACATAGAAAAGATCGTCCTGTGTGAGATAACCCAGATGCAAAGAGAAATGCATGGTATATACTCACTTATTAGCAGATATTAGCCATATAATATATGATAAACATTAAAATCTATAGACCTAAAGAAGCTAAACAACATGAACTACATTAGGGAAGATGCTTCCTTCTCATTCAGAAGGGAAAACAGGATAGACACTGGAAGCAGTGGAAGAGAGAGAACAGGATGGGATCATACCACAGACACCTTCTGAAAGACCCTACCCTGTAGCAGATCAAAGCAGATGCAGAGACTCACAGACAAACTTTGGACAGAGACCAGGGAGTATAATGTGGGGAGGACCAGACACAGCCAATTGTGGATCTTGAGATTGGGAGGAATGCATTTTCCTGAGAGAAAAATCATTTCACAGATGGGGCCAGATACAAGCTGACAGGTGACATTTCAAAAGACTGTTCTTGTGAGGCAGTCTCTCTGGTGTCTGTTCATGTTCTCTCTTTTTTCTGCTCTCTTCTTCTCTACTTGGAACAGAGAGTCAATCCCAGTCTTTTTTTTTGTTGTTGTTGTTAAATCATTTTCGTATACATTTTTTTACATGATCAAAACCTTTTTGTCTTTACCTAGAATACTGGCTTTTCCCCAAAGACCCACCGATGAGAATAAACAGAATAAAGCAAGCTGTACTCTACATATATGGTACAGAGATTTTATCCAAGGACTGACAGAAGCAAACATAGTAAGCTGTACTCTACATACACAGTAACATGATTACATTGCAAGCAAGCATATTTAATCTTTAACTCTGTGATTTTCACCTACATCATAGGTCATCTGGGCAAAATCTTTTGGTTACAATAAGTGGCATAAGAACAAAGAGGTGCTAAACAAATTGGACCAATCTTAATTTTTAGCTGCTGTTTGTAACTGAGTAAGTGCTGTCTGTAGGTTTGTGCTTGTGGTGTCCTTGTCCTCCATACCTTCTGGCCCTTACAATATTTGTCTCCTGTTTTGCAAGCTTTCCTGAACTCTGAATGGAGTAATTTGATGGAAACTTCCAAATTAAACTCTCTGTCTCTTGGTTTTTGTCTCTCTCTCTGTGTCTCTTTCTTTATGTCTCTCTACCTCTCTCTCTCTCTCTCTCTCTCTCTCTCTCTCTCTCTCTCTCTCTCTGTGTGTGTGTGTGTGTGTGTGTGCATGCGTGTGCATAATTTCTGGCAGTGTATCTCTCCATCTGTTCCCAACTGCAACCAGAGAAAGTATGCCTGATGAGATGACTAGATAAGACATTGAATTATGAGTATAGCAGAAAATCAGTAAAATCATTAGAGATAGAAAGAGACAGACAGACACACACACATACACATGCACACACAATCACTTATACATACAAACAGAGAGGGAGAGGGAGGGAGAAGGACAGAGAGAGAGAAAGAAGAAGAAAAAAAGAGAGTTTTATCCTATCATGTTTGGTTTTACCCTATGTAATGTGCTATCTTCTAGTTCTTCTTTAACCAAGTAGTTTCAAGGTTTAGAGTATGGTTTCTTTCTTGTGGAGAGTATGGTTTCTTACGTAAAAAGGCTATTTTGCAGCCTTTTAAAGGAGTGTGGACACCAGCCACAAAACCATTCACCTACAATATATTCTCTGTTTAATGAGATAAAATTATAAAAATCTTTTTGAAATTTATATTTAGCTTTTGAAGCTGCTATTACATTTATAATCACTGAAATTTTGTTTTAGTTTTGAAGGCAAATTAAGTAAATTATGGTTTCCTTTGAAAAGTATACAATTGTTGTAAATTTTAGGTTATACTTGAAATCTGGAATTAGAGATGAACATAGAACAATATTTACTGGTCCAAGAAAGGAGCAGTAACTTTGGCAATAACATTTCTCTTATGCAGTATCAACTGTAAAATGCTGTTGCTTGGAATAACTTAAAAACATTATAAATTACATGTGCTAAAATATTAAGGCCCATTTTTGTTGAAGTAATTGAAATCTTTATAATTTTCTGGCAATAAAGTTAACATAGCCATTGTAGAATGAAATGCAAAGAATGTTAAAAAAAAAAAAAAGCCAGTAACTTTCATTTCTGTGTCTCCTCCCAATGTCCTTGTTGAATATAAAAAATATTTTAACATAACATTAGGTTTTATGGTGCTATAAAAATTTTATGAGAGGCTTGTTTCAGTTTTGTAAAAATTAGTTCATGTTGCAAATTTCTACAAGGGGCACCGAATATGTTCACCTTATACTCCAAAAGAAAAAATGCAGGTCCCTTCAGCCTACCTGCTGAATTGAGCATTTAAACCTGGCTGGATTTCTAATTAGAAAAATAAATAAAACATGAAGCATAAATAAGAAGGGTTAATGAAAACCACATACTGTGACTAATCTAAAAGACTATTTCAGAAATAGCATTCGTAGGTTAACCACCAAAATATGAGGACAAAAGTAGGTAGAACTACACTTTGATAATGAACAAAATATTTCCATGTACTAAATCATTTCCATAAACTAACTTGTGCTACAATATTATATACTGTTACATATTATATTCTACATCATGTCAAGCATCATTTTACAATCATGAATAAAAAGTAGAGTAAAGCTTTGCTGGATTTCTTCATTAGGTCTAGAAATTGGGCTGTAAGTAAATGTTCAAGATAATTTTGAGTATATGCCTGTGTAACATAAATTTCTTTCATATATGTATGATATTAGACAGAATTTTGTGCCAGTTCTCTTTTTCTCATTTTTGGTAAAAAACGACACACACACACACACACAAATAAATAAAAAATAAAACAACTTAATCAGAATGAGTTAATTGCACATTAGTGTTACAGGAGATATTATGGTCATGTTGATAACTACATCATGGTGAGAATTCCAGACAGCTGGTTACACTGTATATATACCCAGGAAATGGAAAGACAAATGAATGCTAGTGTCCATCTTGCTTTCCCACTGAACTCAAACTTAGACTTCATCCTAAGGGATGGTGTTGTGTGTTCAAGGCCAACCTGTTCTATTGAGTGAGTTCCAGGACAGTCAAAGCTCTCTAGAAAAATCCTGTCTCAAATAAACCAAAATAGATAGATAGATAGATAGATAGATAGATAGATAGATAGATGATAGATAGATAGATAGATAGATAGATAGATAGATAAAACAAAACAAAAAACATAAAGAGTAGTTTTCAGAATATGTGGTTAACAAAGACAATCATACTAAGCTCTTTATAAAAGTATGAACTGATGGGGAGTTATACTTATTAATTAAATTTTTATTTTTAATATTAATTACAGGTTTTTCATGTTGTATCCCAGCTGTAGCACCCTCTCTCCTCCCCTCCCAATCTCACCTTCCCTCCCTCATCACCTCCTTGACCTTTTCCAAGTCCACAGATAGGAGAGGTCCTCTTCCCTTTCCATCTGACACTAGCTTATCAGGTCTCATCCGAACTAGCTGCATTATCCTCCTCTGTGCCATGGCAAAGATGCTGCCCAATCCAGGGAAGGCAGTCAAAGAGCTAGCCACTGAGTTCAGGTCAGAGACAGTCCTAGTTCCTCTTACTGGGGTACCCACTTAGATAATGAGCTGCCATGGGCTACATCTGAGCAGAGGTTCTAGGTTATATTCATGAATGGACCTTGGTTGGAGTATCAGCATCAGAAAAGGCCCCTGTGCCCAGATATTTGGCTTCTGTTGCTATGCTTCTGGAGCTCCTGTCCTCTCCAGGTTTTACCATTTCCCCCTTCTTTCCTAAGAGTCCCTGCACGCTGCCCAAAGTTTGATTATGAGTCTCATTATCTGCTTTTATACAATGCTGGGTAGAGTCTTTCAGAGGCCCTCAGTGGTAGGCTCTTGTCCTGTTTCCTGTTTTCTCCTTCTTCCAATGTCTGTCCCGTTTGCCTTTCTGAGTGAGGATTGATCATCTTACCCTGGGTCCTCCTTTTAGTTCACCTTCTTTAGATGTACAGATTTTTGTAGGTTTATCCTATATTATATGTCTAGCATCCACCAATAAGTGAGTATATATCGTGTGTATCTTTCTGTTTCTGGGATACCTCACATAGGAAGATCTTTTCTAGTTCCCACCATTTTGCACCCCACTGCAAATTTCATGATTTCCTTGTTTTTAACTGCTGAGTAGTATTAGTATTATTATTAAGTAGTATTATTAAGTAGTAGTAATATTCCATTGTGTAAATGTACCACAATTTCTGTATCCATTCCTCCTCCATTGATGGACATCTGGGTTGTTTCTAGATTCTGGCTATTACTAATAAAGCTGCTATGGACATGGTTGAACTAATGTCCATGTTGTGTACTTGAGCACATTTTGGATATATGTCGAGGAGTTATACTTTGAAAATCATTAACATCAAATCAAACCACGGTGTCTTCTGAAATTGTGTGTGTGTGTTTCAGTGTTTTCTGGAATTACTGTGCGTGTCTGTGTATGTTGTAAAATTATATAGTGTTTGTTATTTTTTTTCCTCTACTTTGACCTTATAACCATAGTACCTATGATCTGACATGTAATTATTCTATTAATTGACATATTTTTAAACCTGTTCCGAAAGACTTATCACTATACTCTGACATTCAACTATACCAGGAAACATCTTCGTTTACTCTATGGTGATTAAATGGATATTTGCTGTGACTGACCAAGGTACAGTGAATTATAGACAACAAGGCTCTACCCCACACTGATTACCTACATCACATATGCTTTTCCCAAGGATCAGGTAACATTTCAAAAGAGAGGATAAGGAGATTGTAATATCCATAGGTCATGGATGTCTAAAAAAAGTATTTTCAGACAAATAAGGACTATTATACATATCAATGCACAGTGGTTGTACATCAGTCAGAAGACCTGTGCAAGCACAGACTATTAATTTTTTTAAAAAATAACATGGAGAAGGAAGGTAGGCACAAATTTCTACCTCTAGTCCAGGTGTTATTATTGGGTAGTGATTGATATTCAAGAGGGAGATCCGTTTCTTTAAAGTGTAGCACCTGATTTATTGGCCATGCTCCAGTGGAAGGCAACAGACTCAGGGGTATGTAAGAAATACAAATCTGAGTTGATAACAACAAAAAGAAAAGACAAAAAAACATAAAGTTGCGGGGGTAGAGAAGAGAAGAAAGTTCTGGAAATAGTTTGGCAGAGGTGAATTACAATCAAAGTACATACAATAATTTACCTACTTATATTTCTGTGATACTATATATGGAAATACACTGAGATTAAGATTCAATCACTAGATATATGTTTATATATTTATATATGTTCATGTACATTTATATATGTTCATGTACATTTACATATGTTCATGTACATTTATATATGTTCATGTACATTTAAGGTGACATTCTATGAATTTAAATTAAACAAATATCTTACATTTTCATCCATCTGTCTGTTTTGTATCCTATTGTATCCATTTTTAATTTACTCAAATGAAAATGACTATATTTTATTAAGGTTTTTAATATAAATATGTTTTACTTCCCTTAGTCTTTGAGTGCTCTATCCATGAACTACCATCTATGTATTTGAACCAATTAGCATTTAGAGTTGATTCAAATGTCCTGTAATTAATAAATTTTAAATGACCTTATATAGACATACTATATTAAAATAATAATGTTATCAAAATTTATCAGATTTTTTTCATATTTCTTCATGGTAGTATGTAATATATTGGATTTCTTTAAGTTTTTCTAACACTTTAATCTCTATGAATCAAGATCACTTTGAGTATTTTCATGATTATTTAATTTTCATTATTTTAAAATTACTAATTCATAGTTCAAAACATCCATTATAAAAGAAAGGGTGATGAACAAAAATTCAGAGTTTTATTTGGCAACATTTTTTGTTTCTTTGTTTTGAATTTATTTATATATTTATTTATTATAATTTATTAACTTTGTATACCCACTGCAGCCTCCTCCCTTGTCTCCTCTCAGTCCCACCCATCCTCCCTCTTCTCTCCTTATGCCCTTTCACTAGTTCCCTGATAGGGGAGGATCTTCTCCTCTTCTATCTGACCCTACCCTATCAGGTCTCATCAGGATTGGCTGCATCATCTTCCTCTGTGGCCTGCAAAGGGTGCACTGACCAGGTGGAGGTGGTCAAAGAGCCAGCCACTGAGTTCATGTCAGAGACAGTAGTCCTTGTACCCTGTACTAGAGAACCCTCTTGGGAATTGAGCAGCCTGTGGACTTCCTCTGAACAGGGGTTCTAGGTCCTGTCCTTGCGTGGTCCTTGGGTGGAGTATCAGTCTCTACAGGTCTCCCTAGGCCCAGGTATTTTTGGCTTTGTTCTTCTTATGGAGTTCCTGTCCTTTCCAGGTCTTTCCATGTCCCTCTTCTTCCATAAGGATTCTGGCACTCTGTTCAAAGTTTGGCTGAGTCTCAGAATCTCCTTCAGTACCCTGGTGGGTAGGGTCAACATTCTATTGTGCATTGAAAACAATGCTCATACAATGTTACACCTTAGAAGCTTAACAGGAGATATCAAGTTTTCAAAACAAATTATATCCCAAAATACAGTCTGCTGTCTAATTTTATATGGTTCGAAGTTTATTTATTTATTTATTTTACTTTCCAAAGGTATTCATTAGATAACTCTCTAACGTTGGAGCCTCGACTTCAGTGACTGCCTAGACAACACACTGTCTCTGTCATTCTTGGGTTTGAAAGCTACTTGTCTGTACTTCCTACTTAAATAATAATTTTATTCCTTCTCAAGCCTCTGATAAGTTTGAAGACTAGATAGTTATAGTTTCACAGTTAGGCTTAAGTTGCTAGGATTTAAGAAAATAGTTTAATATCTAAAAAGATGTAAAAATGATTTAGGTACAAAACTTTAGACTCACTGATAGGATATACAGTATTTTCTTCAATGTTGCCAAATACAAATGAGCTAAATATTTGGAATGCAACTTTTACACATGGCTTTCCTGATTATTTCATAACTGTTCCTCTTGTATGCAGTTTACTATGAATATATAAGTTCCAAAAGCATTTGGAAAAAATATACATAATTTTCTAATATATCTGAAGATTCCAGTGGAATTATCAATTTGAGATTAAAGATTATTAACTCCAAATGAAACATAGTTATTTGATTTTTCAGTATAATATAAACCTCTTTTCATGGCATGGTTCTTATGCTTGTGTTGTTAGGTGTTGCTCAAACAGACTGTATACACTGGCCATTAAATTGCCACAAAAATCATAGATACTCTTGGATTTTCCAATGAAAATTATTTGCAGAAAGCTTAATCAAATATTGCATGTAAATAAACAAAGTGTTGAGTTTTATTTCTTAGCCTCAAGACGGATAGTTTTGCTTCCCTGTGATTTGTGGACATTCTGGATTTAGAATAAAATCTCAATTTGAACTCTGCCTCTTTTCTTGGACTATCATAAAAAAGAATGTGAAAATTGCTAAAATAGTATGACTTCAGTAATATAACTATAACTCTTCAATTCTATTATTATAAAATTTTACTATTTAAACAGAATACTATTAAATTTTCATATTTATGATAATAATTATTGAATAAATGAATAAAATATAAAAATATTAAAGTTTAAATAAAAATTAGCATGGAACTATGCATAGAAATATGGTGAGGAAATGAAGAAGGGGATCTCACTCCTTACTATAAAAACAAACAAACAAGAAATAATATTTTTCTGGATCTTAGGTCTTTTACTTTCCTGTAGCTTCTGTTATAAATTTCTACAAATGTAGTTTCTTATAACAACAGAGATTTATCATCTTATACTTCTACAGGTTAGAATCATACCATTTATCATACTAAGCTCAAATCTAGGGCTCTATAGGACATCTATCTTTAAAACACTTTTATGGTACAATCTTTTCCTTTTCCTCCTACAGGTTCTAAAGGTTTCCATGCTCTGGGTTCATTATCCTTCACTCATACTTTCCTGTTACCACTGCTTTGAAACTCCCCTTGCTTTTTAGATCCTATATGATACAATTGGCTCAGGTATTTCCATCTGTGTGATATCTCTGAATCACTCTGTCAATATAATATATAGCACCATAGGGAATGTAATGAAAATGGGAATTAACACAAAAACCATCACTTCATTATTCTTTTCTCAGCTCTTTTAAAATAGAAACCATGAGGAGAGATGAAACCATCAAATAGAATGTGGTTGATCATATGAACTGGGCACTGCCAGAGCAAGGTGGCAGTGAACAGATACTACAGTGATTAAAATTTTGACATGATTATCTTTTATTGAAGATGTTCAGTCTAGGAGTTCCATAGCAGAAATGATTCAGAGTATAGGACAAACATATAATGAATAATACTCAAAAAACACATAATAAATAATAAATACTAAAGTAGAAGTAGCAGCAGTGGTGGGAAATGGAAAAAAGTGGTATCGTATCTTATTGTATCGTCGCAGGAAACAACAGGGATGAAATAGTTTTATTTCCTTTGTAAATGACACTAATGTCACTCGTGAGACCTTTGAATTTGGGTGGTATATAAACATTCATTTCCATCTTACTAAGCTACTTAGGACATAACTAAATTGACCCCATTTAGACTCTGATATATTTAATTCATAGTTATAGAGTTTACTTTCATTTGATTCATATACTAGTATGGAGGAACTGAACTCCACCTGGAGATGGTTTGTGTATGATCATGCAAAAAACTTCTGACAAAGAAACAAATGTTCCTTCCAATAGGAAGGTTAGCAGAATATGGAGAACTATATTATGTAGTATGCAAAAGTCAAAACGTAGGTATAGAGTCTCACTGTACACTGCACAAGCTAAAGACTGAGTATCCTTTTTGGTAAACAACTTTCATTTTTCACTGTAAGGTGAACAGATATTTTTAATCCCAAGTGATAAAAGAAATGATGACTAAATTTCTTTCCCTGAAAAATACTATTGCCAGTGCTTTATCACCCTCCTTTATAATATATTTTTCCAAGATTTTTGATGTTAAAGATAAATTTTTTAGCTGTATGATTTCAAACATACAATTTACCAACTCTGCAGATCTTGAGAAAAATTACTTAGTGTATCTAAATCTCTGTTATTCTTCTATAAAGCACGAATAACAATCCCTACACTAAGTGATTATGACAAAGATTAAAACAAAACATATAAAAATCATCTGTCATACTTCCTGAGTGCATGACACATGCAGTTCTTAACTGCTGCTTTGTTATATCTACTATTAATCACTATTTGATGCTCACAGCGGCATGATAGCCATATTTTCAATGACGCTGACATTCAATGACAAATCTGGATATGAAGAAAATTCTTTGAAAAACAGAATGAATAACAGGTTTTTTGTTTTGTTTTGTTTTTAGGAGATTTGACTAGTACCTATTGACTGCCATTCTATGAAACTATCATTACAAAAACATGTATTGGCACATTAAAATATCCAATTTCCCTTAAGCATGACTTACATTACTACCTGTAAACTACTGAACT
The DNA here is from genome assembly GCA_010120015.1 of Rhombomys opimus. Lineage (NCBI taxonomy): Eukaryota > Metazoa > Chordata > Mammalia > Rodentia > Muridae > Rhombomys > Rhombomys opimus. Next base: position 1,173,465 of record REGO01000535.1, read on the forward strand.
TGAATATGACTCCACTGTGTAAAAGAATCATATTGACAGTCTTCCTAAATAAAGGTAAAGTTAAGGATAGTTCTATATGGTAAGCAGTCAGGTTTTGACCGATCTAAAAAGATAATACTCAGGCATGCTTGTTGATAATCTGCATGAATAGACTGAATATTTGCTAAAATTCTCACTGTAACACAAGTGAAGGAGTTAAAAGAAGTGGAAGAGGAGAACAGGGGCTGTCTCTGGCATGAACTCTGTGGTTAGCTCTTTGATCACCTCCCCCCTGAGATGGAGGCATTCTTACCAGGCCACAGAGGAAGACAATGTAACAGGTCCTGATGAGACTTATGGGCTAGAGTCAGAGGGAAGGGGAGGAGGACCTACTCTATCAGTGGACTGGGGGAGAGGGATAGGAGGAGAAGAGGGAGGGGGAGGATTTGGGAGGGGACAAAGGAGGGTAAAAAGCTGGGATAGAAAGTGGATAAACTGTGAATAAATAAAAAATTTTAAAAAATTACTGAAGAAAATAATCCCCAAAAAAGTGTGAATGGTACAGAAAACTGTTCACTTTAGGTTTTAATTTGCCTCAAGAAAGGATCTGCATAGCTAAATAATAAATAGGATTGCTCATATGAAGTATGTAGTCTGCTCTAAAATAACTCTAAATTTTACTTAATTTTTTAAAACTTTACTTAATCTTAAATTACATTGGCTTCCTTTCCCTTTCTTCCACCACATTCCATGTCAACTCTACTCTCATGCAAACTAATAGCCTTTTTATTCTTGATGCTTATTGTTAGACATATATACACTCACCCACACATACAGCTAGAAAAATATAATCATTACATTTATTGCTGCTTGAGATTAATAATATATATTTCATGAAATAATGTAATAAAATTGTCATTGATATTTTTAATTTAATTTATTTATTTATTTTAATTCATTCACTTTTGTATCCCCTCTGCAGTCCCCTCCCTCATCTCCTCTCAGTCCCACCTACTCTCCCTCTTCTCTCCTTATGCCGTTTCCTTAGTCCACTGATAGGGGAGGTCCTCCTTCCCTTCTACCTGACCCCAGCCTCTCAGGTGTCATCAAGGCTGGCTGCATCATTTTCCTCTGTGGCCTGACAAGATTGCACCCCTCAGAGAGAGATGTTCAAAGACCAGGCCACTGAGTTCACTTTAGAAACAAAACTCAAGAGATGATGCATTCTGTAGAGGTTGTGGAGAAAGGGGAGCCCTCCTCCATTGCTGGTGAAAATGCAACCTTTACAACTATTTTGGAAATCAATCTGGAACTTTCTCAGAAAATTAGGAATATTTTCTGTGTTGCCTCAAGATCCAGCAACACCACTCCTAGGCATATATCCAAAAGATGCCCCACCATTCAATAAAGACATTTGCTCAACTATGTTCAAAGCAGCTTTATTTTTAATAGCCAGAGGAGGAGATAGATACAGAAAGTATAGGTGCATTTATACAATGGAATACTACTCAGTAATTAAAAACAAGGAAATCATGAAATTTGCAGGCACATGGTGGGAACTAGAAAAGATTATCCTGAGTGAGGTATCCCAGAACCTGAAAGACACATATGGTATATGTCATTGATATTACAATTTGTAATTGCTTAATCATAATTTCTTCCTGTACAAAATTGAAGTAATAAAACATAATCTAACTGTTCATTGGGAAATAAAGGCCAAATCAGCTTTTGATATATAAGAAAAACCACATTGCTTCTTCATATTCATGTTATTGATTCTTATAATTGTCAGGAAATCCTGACTTTTTAAAAATTATTTCTTTCAATTTAGAGATTGTAATAAAAGTAAATGATTTATTTTTTCCCATTCTTCCCTCCAAATTATTCCACTCCTTCTTGCTTCATTTCAATATATTGATATGTTTTTGTTAATTGTTGTTACATATATATGGGTATGCTTAAAGGCATATATATTGCTAAAATATAAATACAACCCACTCTGTTTGTATAATTATGTTCTTTTAAAATTTGCTTACTAACCTCTCTGCTAGAAAACAATGAATAAATTCGAAGACTGGAGGGCCAAATAAGAAAAGAACAAAAACTAGGATAAAGGAAAGGATGTATTTCTAATATGACTTTTATATGGAAGATCTGTTATCATAGTATTTGCTATAATTTTCTCCTATATAAAATTAAACTTCTAGGAGTATCTGGATATGAGTTCCATATTACTGAGTAAACACGTCACTTAAATATATTGTATATTACTAAATTTTGTTGCAAGCAAGTGAAGTGTTTAATTTTAGTACACTCATTTGTCAAAGGATATTTTGGTTCCAGATGTGTCTTATTGACTGGAAATATTGCATTTCGGAGTCCTGTTTTCTGTACTGGAGGAGGTCTAAGGTTAACAATGAGAGTCTTTTCTCAATTGTTCTCCATTTTTCTGCAATTGCTATTCTGGTGTTACAAATGCTTGTGACCACACTATATTTTATGTGGATGGTACGGGTCCAATAACAGTCTTTCATGCTCTCTTTGCAAGAAAGTTATGAAGTGTGTTACTTTTTCCATCTGTTTTTTTTTTTCATTTTTACAGAAATCTCTATACCATATTCCAGTATTTATTTTCTACTTCCCTAAACAACACCTAATGGCTCTAATAATATTTACAATAAGATAGCTGATCTGCCCAAAATATTAAGAGAAATAAGCCACTCACAAAAGAAACACTTACCTGAGTTTACATATGTTGGGTATCTATGAAAGTCAAAATCATGGACACAGTGAATAAAATATTGGTTTATTTTATTAGAAGGATGTGGAAACTTTAACAAGTCATATTTTGTAGAAGGTCTTCCTCGATTTTATTCATGGTTATGAAGAAAATAATGTGATTTACACTCTCCTCTTAGTCTCTTTCTCTTCTGACTTCTCTCTTTTTTCTTTTTTTAATTTTATTTTTCTCATTAGTTACATTTTGTTAATTCTGTATCCCAGCTGTATCCCTCATTCCCTGCCCAATCCAAGCCTCCTTCCCTCATCTTCTTCCTGCCCCTTTCCAAGTCCACTGATAGGGGAAGACCTCCTCCCTTTTCATATGACTCCCTTTTGTCAGGTATTTTCAGGACTGGCTGCAAAGTCCTCCTCTGTGGCCTAACAGTACTGCTCCTCCCTTGGGAGGTGGGGAGGTCAAAGAGCCAATCATTGAGTTCCTGTTAGAAATAGTCCTTGTTCCCCTTACTATGGGAAACCAATTGATTACTGAGCTATCACGGGCCACATCTGAGCAGAGGTTCTAGGTTTTATCCTCTCATGGTCTTTGGTTGAGTGTCCATCTCAGAAAAGACCCTGTGCCCAGATATGTTTGGTCCTTGTGGAGCTCCTATCCTTTCCACATCAAACTCCCCTTCTTTCATATGATTCCCTGCACTCTGCCGAAGGTTTGCTTATGAGTCTTAGTATCTAGTTTGGAGCACTGATAGGTAGAGTCTTTCAGATGTTTTCTGCAGTAGACTCTTGTCATACGTTCAATGCATATCCCATTTGTCTTTCTAAATGAGGATAGATCATCATACCCCATGTCCGCTTTCTAGATTATCTTCTTTAGGTGTATAGATTTCATTATGTTTATCCTATCTTTTAGGTCTATATAAGCGAGTATATTCCATGTTTGTCTTTCTCCTTCTGAGATACTTCACTCAGAATGATCTTTTCTAGATCCCACCATTTGCTTGCAAATTTCATGATTTCCTCCTTTTTGATTGCTGAGTAGTATTCCATTGTGCAAAAATATCACAATTTCTGTATCCATTCCTCCGTTGATGGACATCTGGGTTGTTTCCAGGTTCTGGCTATTATAAATAAAGCTGCTACAAACATGGTTGAGCAAATGTCCTTATTGTGTACTTGAGCAAATTTTGGGTATATGCCTAGCAGTGGTATAGTTGGGTCTTGAGGAAGCGCTAAAGAATATTCACCAACCCTGTATCTGACAGAGGGCTAATATCCAGTATATATAAAGAACTAAAGAAGCTAAAAATCAGCAAACCAAGTAATCCAATTAAAAAATGGGGAACAGAGCTAAACAGAGAATTCTCTGTAGAGGAATATAGAATGGCAGAGAAATACTTAAAGAAATACTCAACCTCATTAGCCATTAGGGAAATGCAAATGAAAACGACCCTGAGATTTCACCTTACACCCATCAGAATGTCCAAGATGAAAAACTCAAATGACAACACATGTTGGAGAGGTTGTGGAGAAAGGGGAACCCTCCTCCACTGCTGGTGGGAATGTAAACTGGTACAACCACTTTGGATCTGGTGCTTTCTCAGACAATTAGGAATAGTGCTTCCTCTCTCTTTTTTCTAATACTCCCTTTTTACTCTCATCATTCTTCTTTCACTTCTTTTTCTGCTCCCTCTCTTTATCTTTCCTCAGTTGACCATGAGTTGAGAATCTGTGCTCATGTGGTCATGTGAAAAGACCATATTAGTTTACCTCACTAAACAGATGGAAACAGTATGGCCACAATGCCTTCTACCATGGGTGAGTGAAATACAATACATTTTAGGGGTGTATGTAGGATGCAGAGGACCAGAGAAGGAGAATTATGTGCGCATGGAGATGGGATAGAGGGAGAGAGTTGGGGAGATAGTGGGAATTAGGGGAGATTTAATGGTGGTATTGAAACTTCCTGGAATATGTGAAGGCAATTCTAATGAGTCCTCCTAGTGATGGGGACTATGGATCCTCAACTGGCCATCTCGTGTACATTAAATTAAGTTGTAGGCCAAGGGGCTTTCCATGGAAATACCCAAATAATCAAGCCTGTATGCTATGAAAAAATGATGCTCCTTGCACACTGTGCAGCTCCATTGCTGAGGACAAGGGCACATGGCTCACTGAACATGTAAAAGTCAAGCTGGTGCTTACCTAGAGCCCTCATGCCTATGTTCTAGTCTCTTTGTTGGAGGAAGGTTCTTTGTAGGCTACCAAAAAATGTGTACATCAACCACAAAACTTTTGATTTATATTTTTTCCTGCTTACAAAAATAACTAGGGCAATGTTGGCACAGAGCTCCTAAGAGGAGCCAACCAATGTCTGATTTGACCTAAGACCCACTCCATGAGAAAAAAATCATCCCCAACACTCTGCATAATGAAGAACCAGAGACTAGATATTTCAGAGACCTAGGGTAAAACCAAACACAACTAGTCAAAAAATATATCAATAAAATGATTTCTAGTAATAGTCTTTCTTACTCATCTCTCAGTGCCTTATCCAGTCATCATCATCAGAGGCTTCATTTAGCAGCAAATGGGCACATATGGAAAGACCCACAGCCAAACATTGTGTGGAGATAACATCTAAATTGTAGGTCACTATCACAACCATCCACTAAGGGTTCAGGGAATTCCATGAAAGAGGAGGCAGAAAATTTTTAAGACACAGAGAAGATAGAGGACAGCAGGAGAACAAGGCCCTCTGTGTTCTAAGCAAGATGCATATGAGCTCACAGACACTAAAGCAGCAATCACAGAAAGGGTCTACATGGGTCTGTGTCAGGACCTCTACATATATGTCATAGATATAAGTCTAATATTTTTATGGGAATCATGACTGTGTACATTAGTGTGTCACTGACTGCTTTTCCTGCTCTTGGGAGTCTCTTCCTCCTGTTGGGTTGCAGCATTCAACTTTGTTATGAAAGTTATTTATCTTATATTTTGTCATGCTTCACTGTTATCTCTTAGAACCCTCCTCTTTTCTAATGAGAGAAAGAAAGAAAAAAGATGGGAAAGAATTGGCAATAGTAGAGAAAGGGGGAATAATAAGGATGTAGTGTGTGAGAAAAGAATGTGTTTTAATACAGGAAATAAAGTCTTGTTAATGTGTTTCTCACACTAGTATAAATTATATTAAACACTGATTTTAATTGTTGCTTGAAAGGCTCTGAGACAGATAACTCTATGCAATATGATAAGTATGTGCACTTTATTATGGAAATTTTTATAAATGTATTTGAGTTCACAGCTATTTATTACTTTGTTGTTAAATCTAGAAATGTTATTGAACTTGTAAGTACTGTTAATTAAATTGAATTAGCAATGAATAAGATTGTGCTCAGTGTGCAGTAAGATAAAAATGTATGCTAACTAACTTGATTCTTCAATACAAACTTCCTCTGTAAAGAACTGGAAAATTACAAATTATTTTCAAGTGAAAATAATCTGCATACAAAGAAAGAAAATAGATAATGACAGTAGCATTAATAATATGGCTATTCCTCCCATGACTTCAGAAAGTTTTATGCAAAGTATTTTAAAATCTGTGCTAAAATGATAGTTGCTGTGTTGTATGTTTGGATAGGTTGTTTTGCTGGTTTTATGACTGTATATTTTCTATATATTAAATTTTTTGATGCATTAAATAAAAAAATTAGATTACATTTCCTGGCATTTTTAAAATTTAAAAGTTTTGTTGCAAATGTTTCATTTAGACATATTCTAAAAGTTCCACTTGAAGAAAAATTATCTTCTGTCACAGTGAAGACTTCAGGGTAATATAAGGCAAGGTTTTATAGCTAAAACTCTTGAATAATGTATAGTATTTTATCAAAACTTAAAATAAAGCAAATGAAACATATGATGTGGATTTAATTTTGAAGCTCAAGACCAAGGAATGATTAGCTTTAGTAAGTATTGGAGAACATCATATGTTATATAAGCCAGCAATTTCAAATGCAATAAATTAAGGAGAAATATATCTCTTATTGGTTACAAAAGTATAATGCTTAAATAAGCCATTTGTCTAACAACAATAAATCTCTCACCTACTTTGTCTTTTATTTTATGGAGTTGTTCTTAGCTCTGAAAACTTTATTTTTATTAAGGTGTAGAATACAGCTGCCTGAGAAATAACAGTTTTTATAATATACAATAAAATTAATTAAATCGTGTGACTATTCATTTATTTCACAATACTTCCTATTTAAAAAATAAAAGAAGGAAAGAAACACATTCATGCTGAAGGTCAGTTCAGGACTTTCCTTGTGAGAAACAGCTGCCTTTCCTTCATGAGCTACAGATTACAATCTTGGTTTAGATTTTATAGTCTGTGAACTTTAGCAGGAACTTCTCTGCTTTACTGCTTGAATCTGTTGGAAACAATCCCCATGGCATCCCTTCCTGTTTTGTGACAGCCCATCCCCCCTTCTTTTTATACTCTCTTTAAAAAAAAAATATCAACAGGGCAATGATCCTTGGAGAAAACATGTATGTACTGTCACCCTCTGGAGCTTAGACTTTTAATATCCCTGACTAGGCTGTAAAGATGGTGTATCTCATAGGACAAAGGTTGAACTTGTTTCCAACATCCTCTTTGTGAAGGTGAGTTTTCTTAAACCTAGCATTCATCAACTGTATTCATCAAGCGTTTTGACTAAATTTCTTACATTTGCTTTCATGTCACAACTGATTTTGTGTGGCTGAGAATAAATACGGATTTCTATATCCTTGGGAAAAACTTTACTATTGAATTGCATATTAGTATTGCATTAGCATTGCTGATAGTACAGTATGTTTTACTTTAAGGATCATAAAGAAAAAAAAAAGTGTGGATAAGTTTACAAATCAACTTTGAATAGGCAGCTTTCAAATGCGGGAAAAAAATCTGCACTAAATTTTTGAGAAGTTTTAAATTAGGTGCTCCATTGAGCAGCCACATAATACAACCATGACCAACACTCTTCAATGATTACAAGAACTGCTCCGAGGTTCCACGAATGAATGTTTGTACATAAGAAGGAAAGAAAGTTATAGAACAACAAGGCTGAACCATCCTTTTACTTAGAAATCTTGGGCAAAGCAGTAGCTCTTAGACTCCCTTGAAACTAGAAGTTTAAAGGCATACATTAATCAAGCTGTCCAGTTAGCGAGCATACCATCTGCTTTTAGGACCAATTGAGATCAAGAAACATGTACTGTAACCTGTAGGCTTCTTTCCCCTACTGTATTAAGTGCCTGTTATTCTTGTCTTTTTTTTTATTTTTATTTTTAGTTACATTTTGTTAACTCTGTGTCCCAGCTATTTCTTGTCTTTTTATAGCTTTATGAAGTTAGAATTAGCAAAAAAGAAGGCATATTGAGTGTGTAATTTGGATTTCTTATATGCCTGTATACTGTGAAATAATCACTACAATCAAGAAAATTGACACATTGTCCCCTAACATCATTAGCACCCCCCTTTATTGTTCTTTTTGTGGCACTGTGGATGTACATCTAACATAAAATAATACAATTTTTGTTAACTACAGTCACGTTGCTATACATTGGAGTTCTAATTTTATTTATGTTTTATAGGGAAGGTCAACTATCCCTTAACCAGAATTTCTAGCTTCTCTTCCTTCTACTACTACTACTGTTTGCTCCTTAGACTGGCTGCTTTAGAGTCCACATGCAAGAGACATCAGTCAGGTATTGTCTTTCCATGTGTTACTTATGTATTCAATATCATGTTCCATATTCATCTTGCTATACCACACCAGAGAATTTCCTCCTTTCATGAGCCTGAACAACATTCTGTCAAGTCTACCACATATGCCATATACACTTCTGTGATATTTAAACACTTTCTACACCTTGTCTATTGAAATTATGCTGTACTAAATTGGGAGAAATGCCATCTCTCTGAGATGTTGACTTCATTTCCTTTTGATTATGCCCAGAGGTACAACTGAAAAATATCATGATACTTTTATCATAATTTTAGGTACCTGGTCCATATTATCTGCTATATTGCCACTGAAAGTATTGAGGGTTCTTTACTCATTTCCTTCTCAACAAGACATAAAACTTACTGTCATTTTTATACTGGTTATTGTTGAAGACGTAAGGCAATATTTCATTGAGGTTTTAATTTGCGTTTTCTTAAAAATTAATAATGTTCAGTTGTTTCATAGATATGCATGTTATGTGTTTAGGGAAATTTCTTCGAGCCTTTTTTCATCTTACATTGTGATTTATCAACTATGGAGTGTGTAAACTCTTAATATACCTTTGGATTATTAAGCTTTATCACATATACTTTGCAGATATCCTCTGCCAATTAATAGGCTATATCTTTCTTTTGTTAATTATGTACTTTGCAAAATCTGATAATATTAAAGTGACAAAATATCCTATTTTTTTTTCTTAGCTACCTCTGGTTTTTGAAGTCATCCAAACATCTTTCCACTGAATTGTGCCAAATGTTTAATCATTAAGTTTTCTTTGGTTATATATTTTAACATCTGTTTAAGTACTTAATATATGTTTAGTTTATTCTTTTTTAATTCTTTATTAATTACACTTTATTCACTTTGTATCCCTCCTGTGGTTCCCTCTTTCCTCCCCTCCCAATCCCTTCCTTCCTTTCCTTTCTGCATGCATACCCCTCCCCAAGTCCACTGATAGGGGAGGTCTTCTTTTCCTTCCTTCTGATCCAAGCCTATCAGGTCTCATCAGGAGTGGCTGTATTGTCTTCTTCTGTGGCCTGTTAATGCTGCTCACCCTTCAGGGGGAGGTAATTAAAGAGCAGGCCAATCAGTTCATGTCAGAGTAGTTTATTCTTTACTCATGTTACAATGAGCTTCTAGGAGAATTCTCTTCCATATTAATAATACACTTATCCAATTTCATTCATCAGAAAGATTATCTTTCCCTCTTATTTTCTTCTGACTACAATGGGTAAGAGCCAAAATTACCATATGCATTGACTTAACTTTGAACATTCAAATCTGACCATTTAGTTTATATTTCTGTTTGTTTTCCAGCTTGATAATGTTTTGAACAGAGTAGGTCTGCAGCATATGTTGAATCAAGAAGCATAATATCTACAACTTTGTCCTTTCTCAATATTAATTTGACTATATACTGTCTATTCTAATCACATATGAACATACACACCACATACACACAAATGCATATATATGTATATATACATAAAATTTTATTTATTTTTAATCAATGAAAGTTAATTTTTAGCTATAGATTACTTCAAATCTATAGATCAAATCTATAGAATCCAGTTAACTATTCTTAGTTATTTTATGTATAATCATGGGCAGTCTTACTATCTGTCTCTGTGTTTACTTTCTTTCACTGATACTAATGTTCAGTGCAGGGGTCATGTGACCTTAGGTAACATTATTTCTACAATTTTATCATTGTGACTACTATACATAGGGTTTTTTTCTTAAATTGTTTTATAGGATGTTTGATGTCTGTAAAGAAAGCAACCAATTAGTAGGGTGACTTTGTAGCCTTAAACTACTCATTTCATCAATAGTTTCAAGACTGTCTTTTTGCTTTGATATTTTCTGTAGATTACATGAAAACAGGTAAGTTTACATTGGTGTTGATTTATGTAGCTTTTAAATTGTTCTGGCTATGGTTTCCAATATTATATCAAAAACAAATAAAAAGAGTTGACACCCATGCTTGTTTTGTAGAGCACACTTGTTATTTGAGACGGCGATAGGTATGTCCATATGTGTTCCTGCTCAGACATTAATTACTTTAGATTTAAAATGCCGCTTTATTGTGAATTTTGTTTAAATCAAAACTCAATGATTCAGAAAATGACTGATTACTTTCATGTCATCTTTAAGCTATATAAATTTCAATATAGAGCTTAAAGAGCTCACTAAGTGTATAGCCGAAATTGAGGATTTAAATCTCTTAAATAGAACAAGTTTCAATAATTTACAGGATTTATATATTATATGAGTTTTTAATAAATGTACTATTTACATCAGAATTGTGTATTCATGGTACTATAGAGAAAGCTCAGAGAACTTGCTTTTTGTTTAAGAGGACCTGGGGGTTGTTTGCAGCATGCAACTAAATCTTTGAATTTCTTCTTTGCAGGTTCTTCAATTATGGAAGATTTAGTTTTGTGGTGTAGATATATATATTTTTTTACACTGAAATCTTTTTTTCCCACACAGTAAACGTTGTGTGAGAAAGGATAAAATACATAAAAGTCAGTGTTTCTCTATTGCTAAGGATAAGAGGATTTTGTTGTTGTTGTTCTTGCAAAACCCCTCAAAGGATAGACAGGCATAAACAGTAAATGTTTTAGGAAGTAACTTCCTTCATTCAATCTGCCTGTTTGGTGAGTGAGGCATTACATAAATGCAGCCGTTATGAGCTTCCATCACGCTGGGGTGGGTTTTCATTGATGTAGCTGTGTTTGAGGCCTCATACACATGTAAGTAATATTCACACTTGCTTTTATAAATAATACATAAAAACTCTTTGATCAAACAAGATAGACTCAAACAGTTTGTTGTTGTTGTTGTTGATCTTTTAACTGTTATTAATACCTGATCTGGGATGAAAAGATGTTTGCTCTCATCTTCCTGAGAAAAATAGAGCAATAACACTACTTTTAAAAAATCTTGATTTTCTGCATTTTAAAGTGTGCATATGTAATGATGGATACTTTTCAATTTCTCTTTTCAAATTTAATTTATGTTTCAAGTGAGAATTCTTTTCTTGAATTACTTTTCCCAGTACCCATCAGAAAACAGAATACAGGAGAAGATATGAAAACCAGTTCCAAATTGTTTAATTATTTAATGCAGTTCAATAAAAACATCATCAACTACATATTGACAAGTCTTGTAGGAAAAGGAGCTAGTGTAATCATATGTTAGGCTGGGGCTTTAGTGATAAACATAATAGTGTGTAATGCAAAGAAGATGGAGAAAGAAAAAAATTAGAGAAGGAAGACATAAAATAAAAACAATTGTATGGGTGGTTTTAAACAATCTCGCAGTGAAGATGGGCACCACAAAATGATGGCAGAGAAAGATAAGACACCGAAGTATTAGTGCTTTACTATTGCTAAGGATAAGAGGATTTGTTTTTTTAATTTCCTGAAGTCTAGTCCCTTTATGGACAGTGTCATTTTCTGGTTTTCTTTCTGGAAGTTTGCTAATGTGAGGAATTCAGGGTATGCGATAGAACTCTTCTAGCCAGCTACACTGAAGAAAACATTGTTTAAGTGTCTCCTAAATCAGAAGTTCTCAGCTTGTGACAGTTTGGTGTGAAACCGCTAAACAATAACCACTTTCTATCTAGTCTGTCCAACCCTCTCAGGGAGTACAAAGCTTTTAACACAAAGAAAGGTGTTCTAGTTTCATAATATGCAAACTTCTGAATGGACTTAGGTGCAGTTTCCTTTTGTTGATTTGTCCAGGCACTTCATATTCACATACAGTTCGTCTCCATTTTTTTAAAATTATTCTGAACTTCCTTAGTATGTATTCCTCCTTTCCCCATTTTACATCAGCTAGAGCTTAGAGTACCTATTGAGATGGCATAGGAATAGTGAATGGTCAGACATCATTCTTAAATGAATGTGGTTGTTTGAAGTGTTTCTCTATTTATGAGGATGCAGGCTGTGGGTTTGTCATTGAAGTCCTTCGTTGTGTTGAGCTATATTTCCACCAGTCTTACTCTCTATTGAACATTGATTACAAAAGCATATTGAATTTTCTCAAAAGCTTTTTCTGCCTTATTGAGATGATCATGTAATGGTTCTCTTTATGACCGTGCATAATATTTATTAAATTTGTTCCCTAACATATGTTGAACATATGTCCCTGTATCTAAAAGATAAAGCCAACTTTGTCATGATAGATAATATCTTATATGCCTTTGTTGGGTATTTAAACATTTCATTGGAAATTATTAATCCTATATTCTTCAGTGAAAATATCCTCTAATTTTTATTTTTTTCTTCTGACTTTTCTGATTTTTGTATAAGAACAATTCTGGCTTCATTGGAGTTTGGAAGTGATTCTTCTATTTCCTTGAAAAATTTAAGGATGATGTACTGTAGATCTTGTTTGAAGTCTGGTAGAATTATGTTGTGAATCCATCTGGTCCTGGTCTCTTAATTCAGAAGGATTTTTGTTACTGTTTCCATCCTCTCATGTATCATGAGCCTGTTTATACAGATGACCTCTTCTTGTTTTATCATTGATGATTTGAATGCATCTAGAAATTGATCCATTACTTTTAGATTTTTAACTTAATAGAGTGGATGTTTTAAAAGCCTTTCCTTATTCTATTCTGACTCTACTTAGTGCCTGCTTTAATATTTCCCTGATCATTTTTGTTTCTGTTAAATTTAATCACCTCTTTCTTATTTTCTGGTTAATCCAAGGATCTGTCAATCTTGTTCTTTTCAAAGGGGCGGTTCTTTGATTTTGTGCATTGTTTTCATTTCATTAATTTTCTTTCTCTGATTTTTGTTAATTAAAGAATTAAAATCTATAATACTGAGAGGATATCAGGTCACTTCAAAAGGCTTCAAAAATGTACCTGTTAACAAGATATGACAATTTGTTAAGAACAAGTACAATAATCTATATCAACATGGAGAATGAGCAACACCCTAAAAAACTATCACATTTGATCTATACACATGGATAATAAGCATGGATAATATCAAGTCAGATAGCTCTTGAGACAGCTATGGATAGACCTTGTGACACTCAAAAGCATTGAATTAGAGAAAGGGAACAAAACATAGTTAATATTTAAGATACGTTTCTTGAAATAGATTAATAAACTAAGTCATTAAAATTTTTAATTAATTTATTTATTATGATTTATTCACGTTGTATACTGGTTGTAGCCTTATCAATCACCTCCCAGTCCCACACACCCTTCCAATACTCCCTCTATAGCGGTTCCCTAGTCCACTGATAGGAGAGGACCTCTAACCCTAGCTTATCAGGTCTCATCAGGACTGGCTGCATTGTCTTCCTCTGTGGCCTGTCAAGTCTCCATCCCTCAGGCGGAGGTGATGAAAGAGCCAGCCACTGAGTTCATGTCAGAGTCAACTCCTGCTCCTCTTACTAGGAAACCCACTTGGAAACTGAGAAGCCTATGGGCTTTCTCTGAGCAGGAGAGTCTAGTTACTCTCTATGCCTGGTTCTTGGTTAGACTATTGGTCTCTGCAGGCAATCTCTGGGCCCAGGTTTTTTGGCTCTGTTGGTCTCCTTGTGCAGTTCCTGTTCCCCACAGACTGTATCTCTCTGTTCTTTCACAAGCTTTTCTGTAGTCTGCCCAAATCTTGGCTATGGGTCTCAGCATCTCCTTTGATAAACTAATGGGTAGAGTCTTTCAGAGACCCTCTGTGGAATGCTTCTGTCCTGTGCTTAACTTCTATTTCTGATGTATTTCTTGTTTGCACTTCTGAGTGATATTTAAATCTCTTTCCTAGGGTCTTCTTTGTTGTTTAGCTTCTTTAGGACTATAGATTTTAGTAAGTTTATCACATATTATATGGCAATAACCACTTACAAGTGAGTATAACAACAACAAACAAACAAACAAACAAAAAACAGAATAACTAAAACAATCCTATACATTAGAAGATCTTCTGGAGGTATCACCATTCCTGATCTCAAGTTGTTCCTCAGAGCAACAGTAATAAAAACAGTATTTTACTGGCATTGAAACAGAATGGTGGATCAATGGAATTGACTCAATGATCCAGAGTAGAAACTTGATTTTTGACAAAGAAGCCAAAACCATACAATGGAAAAAAGACAGCATCTTCAAGAAATGGTGCTGGATTTCAACATGTAGAAAAATACAAAAAGAACCATATTTATCACCCTGCCCAAAAGTAAAGTCCAAGTGGATCAATGACCTCAATATAAAACCAGGCACACTAAAACTGTCAGAAAAAAAGGTGGAGAAGTGCCTAGAATTCATTGGCATAGGAGAAAACATCCTGAACAAAACACCAACAGCACAGACTCTACGATCAACAATCAGTAAGTGGGACCTCATAAAATTGAAAAGCTTTGGTAACGTAAAGGACACTGTCATCAAAACAAAACAACAGTTTACAGATTGGGAAAAGATCTTCACCAACCCTACATCTGACGGAAGATTAATATTTTTTAATTGGATTACTTGGTTTGCTGGTGTTTATCTTTCTGAGTTTTCATATATTGTGGATATATAAAGAATTTAAATACCAACAAATCAAATAATCCAATTTAAAAATGTGGTACAGAGCTAACCACAAAATTCTTAACAGAGGAATATTGAAAGGCAGAGAAACACCTAAAGAAATGCTTAGTATCCTTAGTTATTTGGGAAATGCAAATTAAAAGGACTCTGAGATTTCATCTCATACCCATCAGAATGGTCAACATCAAAAACTCAAGGTATGATGCATGCTAGAAAGCTTGTGGAGAAAAAGGAACCCTCCTGCATTGCTGGTGGGAATGTAAACTTGCGCAACCACTTTGGAACTCAATCTTGTACTTTCTCGGAAAATTAGGAATAGTACTACCTCAAGATCCAACTATATCCTGCTCATACATCTGAAACATGTTAAACCATACAAGAACATTTGTTCAACTATATTCATAGCAGTGTCATTCATAATAGACAGAATCTGGGAACAACCAGGATGTCCCTCAGCTGAAGAATGGACAGAGAAATTGTGGTACATTTACACAATGGAATGCTACTCAGCAATTTAAAACAAGGAAATCATGAAAATTGCAGGCAAATGTGAGAGCTAAAAAAAAAGAGTGAGGTAACCCAGAAGCAGAAAGTTATTAAAATTTTTGATAAATAAAATGAATTTGAGGTATAACAATATAACTTAAAAATAAGAGAAACATGCTTACTATTATAAAATTATGTCTTTAAATATTTCACAATTCAAATACTTAGAAATTTTTTGCCATTACATATGCATATACAGTAAAAATAAAAGTTATATAATTCTGTAGATGAGAAAAATAATATATTTAATGATAATAATTCAATGAGTAATGTTCCACAGTAAACCAATCAGAAAACATAAAGTTATTTTATTTATAAGTACAAATAAATCAGATTTTATTTAGGATCAGTAAATTTAATACAGTGATAAATGAACCAAAAGCAGAAAAAAAAGATAATGATGAACCAAAGGAGACCACAATTATAGTGTATGAAAGAACTCTAAAACTCTTAAAATAGGGGGAGCCAAGATGGCGGCGCCAGGAGAGCACCTTGTATAAGAAGCAGGACAGCACTCTCCGTGCAGCGACCAGGAGACTGAACTCTGGGCCCCGAAACCACAGCGGTCGTGTTTCCCAGGTGAGGGGAGGCTCCCACGGCCTGGGAATC
>REGO01000536.1:11097-28570 GCA_010120015.1 Rhombomys opimus
GGGTACCCGTATCGAATAAAGCCTCTTGCTGTTTGCATCCGAACAACTGGTCTCGTTGATCCTTGGGAGGGGGTCTCTCTGGCGGAAGACACCCCCCGGGGTTCTTTCAATATTTGAAAATTGGACTCAGTAACAACATATGTTTAATAATTAAGTTTTATAAATTCCTAATGTCTATTTAGGCTACCAAAAACTGACTGACACATGTATTTTTTTTGTTATCCTTGTTAACTTTTATTTATTTGGATAACCAAGTCATACAAAAATTTAGATAGTCTATTAAGTTATACTATAAAACCGTCAGGAAAATAGGTTCCTAGTCTCTCTGTGAACTGTGTTTGTTTTTGGTTTAAGTTTGTTTTGATGCTAACATGCTAAAGGATCTTTATCTAACTTGTTATAAACTGTTAAAGATAATTAACATTTGTAAGTTAACAGTCAATAAACATAAATGATCAAATTTTAAAAATTAAAACTGGGGTACAAAGCTAAACAGAGAATTCCTAATAGAGGAATATTGAATGGCAGAGAAACACTTAAAGACATGTTCAATGTCTAGTCATTAGGGAGATGCAAATCAAAACGACCCTGAGATTTCACCTTACACCCATCCTAATGACTAAGAACAAAAAACTCAAGGGTCAGCACATGCTGGGGAGGCTGTGGAGAAAGGGGAGCCTCCTGTGTTGTTGGTGGGAATGTAAAAATGTACAGTCACTTTGGAAATCAATCTAGTGCTTTCTCAGAAAATTAGGAATAGTGCTCCCCTGGGGGCGGGGAGTGCTGCTGTACCAGGCTACTGAGGAGGACAATGCAGCCAGTCCTGAGGAGTCCTGATAGGCTGGGGTCAGTGGACTTGCATAGGGGTTTGGGTGTAAAAGAGGGTGGGTGGGTGGAGTTAGGAGGGCACGAGGGAAGGGGCTACATCTGGGATACAAATTAAATAAATTGTAATAATCAAAAATAAATAGATAAAGTTTTAAAAATAATTAAAAAGAAAAGTTTTTTTTAAACAAAAGGAAATCATGAAATTTGCAGGCAAATGGTGGGAACTAGAAAAGATCATGCTGGGTGAGGTAACCCAGAAGCAGAAAGACACACAGGGTATATACTCATTTACAAGTGGTTATTAGACATATAATATAGGATAAACATTAAGATCTACAGTCTTAAAGAAGCTAAATAACAAGGAAGGCCCCAGGGAAGATGCTCAATCCTCATTCAGAATGGCAAATGAGATAGACACAAGAAGCAGGAGACAGGGAACAGGACAGAAGCCTATGATGTAGAGCCTCTGAAAGACTCTAGTGATCGAGGTATCAAAGCACAGACTGAGATTCAGAGCCAAACTTTGGGGGGAGGACAAGGAATTTTATGAATGAAGGGGGAGATAGAAAGACCTGGAGGAGACAGAAGCTCCAACAGGACAGCAACAGAGCTAAAATACTGGGCCTTGGGGACCCTGCAGAGACTGATACATCAACCAAAGTCCATGCATGGAGAGGACATGCTCAGATGGAGCCCAAAGCTTCAGTTTCCATGTGGGTTCCCTAGTATGAGGAGCATAGGCTGTCTGTGGCATGAACTCAGTGGCAGGCTCTCTGATCACTTCCCTCTGTGGAGGAAGCAGCTTTGCCAGGCCACAGAGGAAAACAATGAAGCCAGTTTTGATAGGCTAAGGTCAAACAGAGGGGAGGAGGACCTTCCCTATCAGTGGACTAGGGGAGGAACATAGGGGAGAAGAGGGAAGGTGGAATTGGGAGGGGATGAGAGAGGGGGCCACAGCTGGGATACAACATGAATAAACTGTAATACATAATACATTTAAGATTAAAAAACATACTGGTCTGCCAGAGCCAGCATCGAACGGTTCTTGAGTTGGGAGTGAGGATTAAAATTAATAAAATAAACACACAGCACACAGGAAACTTTTTAAAGGTCCAGACTCGACATCCTTTGCAAAAGGCAGGCTGCTGCAGCAAGCAGTGCCAGCAGCAAGTCTCAACTGCCTCCAGCCTTCTGACCACTTTATTTTTTGAGGAGTTACTTTTAGCCAGTAAAACATCTCAGAACAATAGGTTAATTTGCACAAGGAGCCTGAGGAAGAGGTGTAACCCTCACAAGCTATCCCACCTGTTGTCACAAACAAAAGGAGATGGACTTGCAAGTTTTCCTCTGCCATTAGTAAAGGCCTCCTAAAAGCCATTTCTCTGCCGAGATTTAAATATCAAAGCAGGCCACTAAGTTACGGCTCCCGACACTGGTCACAAGGCAGCAAATGTATGAGCCAAGCTCAATACATGCCTTGGTATGCTAATAAGCCAACCCAAGGTGGCATCATTAGTGAGCTAGCCATAAGCTGTAAGCCCAAGTAGCCCAAATGTACCATTCAATGAAATAATAGAAAAATTAGAACTTTGGAAATTGCCCATAGAATTTCACTACCTTGCAGCTGAGACAAGGTTCAAACCTCTGGGTTGATACCCATCAGCAAGAGGACATTCAGCCTGACCTCTGTGTGTGGCCTTGGCCTTAGTAACCATTAAACTTAGGCACTATTGATGAGCTCACACATTCCAACCTTTCAGTGATATGCACGTTCAGGAGCTCCACAGATGTCATTCACCTGGCTTGCTACAGACGAAGCATTTCTTGGGGAGTGCTTTGGTTGTTCCCAAACATCCTCACTGGAGAAGATTCCCAGTGGAAGCCTGGATCAGAATTTTCTCTCCAAGTAACTGTTTCCTTCTTGGTGAGATGTCTGTTTGACTTTTATAATAACATGGTATTATAAGTAATGTTCATCTAAATAAACAAAGCATATGATACTTGAAAAATAAATCTTGTATGGACATCCTAATTGTCATGTGCCTCTCCACTGGCCATGCCCTCAACGAATAGGAAATTCAAGAGAGGACATTTGTGCCATTCTCTGGTAGAGTAGGAAAAATAACTTCCAGACTGGAACATGGTCACTGTTCCTTTTATTCTACTGGGATTTGTCATAAGAAGTGGCAGAAAGATATGGAAACTGTAGTTCATTAAGTGAAAAGCTTCCAGTAGGGCAAGTTCTATGAAAGCAACTCTTAACTGATTCAAAGACTCAAACCACTGAATCAGTTAAGAGTTGCTTTCATCTTCACTGGAAAAATAGAAAATGTACTTTCTGGGCACGATCCCAAGAGTATCAAAGTTTTAAAGATTCAAAAGAGTTCTAAGGAATTTAGAGAGGGGCATGGGAGGAGATGAGGGAGAGAGGGTGGGATTGAGAGGGAATGAGGGAGGGGGCTACAGCTGGTATACAAAGTGAATAAAATGTAGTCAATGTAAAAAAAAAGAGTTCCAAAGAACAGAACATAAACCTAGAATGGCCCTGAAGGAGAAAGAGACAGAGAGAGTAAGGGAGTCATAGACACATCAGCTGTTGATCCAGAAATAAACAGAGCATAGATAATATGTAGCAAGGCTTCCATGAAAGGGGATCCTAGGAGGGCATTGTATTGAGTTGTGAATGTGAAGCCTCAGAACAATGGGAATCATAAAATCATGTATGCAACAGAATCATAAGATGCTCAGATGCTCATATGGGGAAAGTTTTAGAGACCAAATAATTCCAGAGTAAAAGAATGACCATCTGTACCACAGTCATCAGGCCTTGGACTTGGATAATGTCATCAAGAACCCCAGGTGTCAGGGAAGGGTCAATAGAATTTGATATTTACACTGATAGGTTTCAGGCTCGTCTTGGCCTGATATTTGCTTGCTATATCCAATTCCTACTTTGGGGATGGGAATATTTATGCATATATGTCCATTGTATATGGGAAATATATAATAAA
Source organism: Rhombomys opimus (assembly GCA_010120015.1). NCBI lineage: Eukaryota > Metazoa > Chordata > Mammalia > Rodentia > Muridae > Rhombomys > Rhombomys opimus. Next base: position 14,937 of record REGO01000536.1, read on the forward strand.
CTTTGTTTTGATTTTATAGAGTGTTATTGTTGAGACTTTAAGGTCAGAAATGGAACAACATTATCATTGTCATATAAAGTGAAATATTTTGATGGAAATTTCCAGAAAGGATAAACTGTGAGAATAAGGTCTTCTCTGAACATGAGGAGCACTATTTTGTGGTCCCAAATAACAAACATAACATGAAGGAGAAAGGACATCAGCAGAACACGAGCATTCCTCGGTGTCTATTTAATAATCTCCCAAGATGTGAGCAGGTACGTGCCTTCCACCTATGGCTGACTGCATCTCCTGACTGTGAGCCAAGTACCAGACTGTGTCTTCTTAGATTGAGCTCATATAAACCTTGTATTTCCTAAGTTTCTTTTGGTCATGTGTTTTGTCAGTGTGAAAAGAAAAGTTGCAAATAGAGTAAGATATTTCATATAATCCCTATCATGCCGTTACAGAAAAGAAAATAAAGACTGAAAGAGATTCACGAAAGATTAAAAGGAAGACTATGAGAGCATAAAGAGTTTTATCAAATCACAAAAGAATGACAAATATTGCACAAACTCCCAAACTCCCAGAAATAGTTAACAAAATGCCAGAATTAGGTTCCTAGCAGCAGGTGATTACTTTTATGTAAATGAATGAAAAGAATTCTCTAACCAAAAGACAACACTTTTGAAGGTATTATAAGACAAGTAAACAGACTTTAAGTGTGTGTTTCTTGCTATGATCTACTTACCTTTACAAACCCTATATATGAAGAGTAAGAGCTGGAGGACAATGTCATGCATATGACAAATGAAAGAACAAAGGTGGCATATTTTAAAAGAAAAAATAGGTTTTTATTTTTTAAAGTCATGTAAAAAAATACATTCATTTCATAATGATTAACTGGTTAATGTATCAAAAGAGAGAACAATAGAGGTTACCGTGGGCAAAATACATTATGCATATAGGTATAAAAATTAATGATGAAACCCAATATTTGTTCTTTAAAATTAATGTAAACTAATATAAAAATTACAATATATAAACATATATGTATATGTATGTATTGACATTGAAACACCTCCTTCACATGTGAGACACTTACTAATTGAACTAAAATGAATAGTAGATGACAATACAGAACACAGAGAAGGTTCTATATATCTTTGTTTCAGCAGTAGATAAGGCAAAAAAAATAGAAAGCAATAAAAGAACAGCACACTAAAATAGAAGCACAGACAACATCCTGTGAAAAGGCAGCAGAATACACGGTATTTTCAGATTCTCATAGAACTTTCAAGAACAGATATTAGGTCACAAAGAAATCCTTACATGAAAACAGGAGGAGGACCTCCCCACTCATTAGACTAGGGGACCAACATAGGGGAGAAGAGGAATGGAGTGTGGGACCAGGAGGAGATAAGGGAGGGGGCTACAGTTGGGATACAAAGTAAATCAATTGTAATAAATAATAATAATAATAATAATAATAATTAAAAAGAAAAATAAATAAATAAAATTGGCTTGACTGGTAAACAGAATAGCTATTAGGTCACAAAGACATGCGTACATGAGCACACATATGGTGTGCCTATTTAAATAATATAAAATGCAAGGTGTATTTTCTGACTACAGTGATCTAAAACTATGAATATGTATCAAGATAAATTCACAGAAAAAATTACACATTAATGTATCAAAGAAGAAAGCAGAGAAAAACCTAGAGCAGACACCATGTACCTCACCTGTGTGCTCTGGCCATTTTATCCAAGAGAACATTAAAGTTATCAACACTAACTACACCCTAAGCCTTTCAGGACACCATAGCTTAGGCACTGTTTGCATTAGATTTGCAAACCTGCTACTTCAGTAGAATTTCAGATGTTTCTAACTTACAGACATGCAGATTAGAGTCTTTGAGAAAAAAAAAACAATCTACATATGTAGAACATTCTTTCAAATTGTAAACCTACATGAGGCAAAGTATATGTGATACAAGATAAGTGTATAAAGGAATGATACACAGGGTATTAGTTAATGGTCAGACTACATATTCACAGACTTATGAACTATTGTGATAAGCAAAATGACATCATTCAAGAAAATGACAACTGAATGACTAGACTTTTTTATTAAATATAGATTTTTTTCACACAAAATATTCTGAGTATGGTTTCCACTCTCCCAGCCCCTCCCAAATGCTCCTCACTTGCCCACCTTCCCAAAGCCATACCCTTTGTTTCTATCTCATTATAATACAGATAATTAAAAGAATAATAACAATAATAAAGTCAAACAGAGCAGAAAGGAAAAAAAAAAAAACAGAAAAAAAGGAATGAAAAAAAAAAAAAACTCAGAGGAAACAGAAACAGAGAGTTACACATTCACAAGTACCAAAACTCCATAAAAACAATTTGGAAACTATTCAATATAAGCAAAAGTTCTGATAGTTAAAAACAACAACTACAAAATGCATTATGACACAAAAACCTTAAAAAATACCACTGAATTAGGTTTGTATTGGTTGTCCACTGTTGGGCGTAATGCGTCTCCTGAACTGTGGTGATTTTTGTAATCAGGGAGGCCTCTAAAATACCCTGCATGAGGACATACAGCATGAGGGCAACCTGCTGACTCAGCATGCACCTAGTCTATTGCAGCAGCCAAACAGCCAGAAATAACAGTAATGGAAATCTGTCTTGCAAAACAGGCCGAAGTCCGGTCTTGGAAAGCAGACTTGGAAGACGTCAAAATGCTTCTTTACTACTGTTCACACCTACTTGGGATGTTCTGTCACCATGCTGACTCACCAAGAGGATGGCCTAATTCTCAGAATTACAATGACTTCTCTTGAGATACATTATGTCATAGTTTAAAATACAATATGAAGCAACAGAACCAAAAAAAATATGGGCACAAGGGTCTTTTCTGAGACTGATACCCCAACCAAGGACCATGGATGGAGATAACCTAGAACTGTTGCACAGATGTAGCCCACGAAAGTTCACTCTCCAAGTGGGTTCCATAGTAATGGGAACAGGGTCTGTCTCTGATATGAACTCAGTTGCTGGCTCTTTGATCACCTCCCCCTGAGGGGGGAGCAGCCTTATCAGGCCACAGAAGAAGAAAATACAGCCAGTCTTAATGAAACCTGATAAGCTAGAGTCAGATGGAAGGGAAGAAGGACCATCCCTATCAGTGGACTAGGGGAGGGGCATGGAAGGAGACTAAGGAGGGGATAAAGGAGGTGGCTACAGCTAAGATATAAAGTAAATAAGCTTAATTAATAAAAAATAAATGAATTAAAAAAATACAGTATAAGTATATATCCTGTGAATATGATGGTCTTTTCACGTATTGACATCCACAGAAAAATGGTTATTGAACTAGACGAACAGGTAACTCATAAACAATTGAAAACAGACATATTGAAAGTCTCAGTATCCAAGCATAAATCCTGACAAGTATAGTATAGATACTGAATGTTACACTATTACATAAGGAAAGTGGTGGTATATGTTGAGATTAGTGGTTAAATCCTAATCTATGTTCACAGCCACCAACAATATTAAGTATTCAATGCTCCTTAACATGCTCGTTAGACCTTTCAGTGTGGTGTACATGTCTTAGTGCTAATGTGTACTTTTGGATGCTCTGATATTCCAAACATCATCACCTGACTGTAATTGGAAAGAGAGTATCCCTCATACATCCATCTAATGGGATCTTACATGGATAAGAAGTAAGATCAAGGAATACCAGGGCACTAAGGTTTATCTGATCCATTGGTAAGGATGCACAGCACTACAACACATGTCAAGATAATATAGAACATTGTCTTTCTTCCTGGACTCAACTACACATAGTTTTTTTTTCTTCTCATTATTATTATTATTATTATTATTAATTAAAATTTATTCACTTTGTATCTTGGCTGTAGCTCCCTACCTCATTTTTTCCTACCCCACCTTCCTTCCACCTTCCATTATGTTCCTCCCCTCGTCCACTGATAGGGGAGAATCTCCTTGCCCACTATCTGACCCTAACTTGTCAGATCCCATGAGGACTGTCTGGAACCTCTTTCTCTGTGACCTAGTAAGGCTTCCTTGCCAGGAGGAGGTGATCAAAGGGCAGGCAACCAAGTTCATGCCAGTGATTCCCCTGCTTCCCTTACTAGGGAACCCCAAGGAGACTGAACTTCCCATGGGCTACATCTGAGCAGGGGATCTAGGTCCTCTCCATGTATGGTCCTTGATTTATTATAACTCTCTGCAAAATACTTTTATTTCAATCAAAAATGAATACAAATCCCCTCAGAGGCCTTAATGCCAGGACTAAGGCAGACACACAAGTGTGCTGTGCCAAATTAGTCTAATCCTTACACAAATGCAGGGAACAAGTGATTCAATAAATGGGTCTAGAAATGAGTAATTGCTGAGTTTTTGACAGGGCTCCAGGGACAGACCTGACTGGGAAGTAGAGAATGAGCAAAGTACAAACAGAAAAAGAAAGGCCAGGATAATGTTCTTAGTACTCTCCAATGGGCAGACTTCAGTGCCCTGGAAGATCAGGTGTTCACAGTTGAACAACAAAAACAAAGCATCAGGGTTATAACATACAACTTCATAAGGAGATAAGATTATTATCTACAGCTAAAAAGAGAGGTGGGATGTATGGTACACATCTGAACCAAAGAGACAGTTTTGCTGAAGCTCAATAGATGCAGTCTCTGTAGGAGAGCAGTCTTCAGGCAGAATTATCTGGGGGAAGAAAGCTACAAGAAAGTCAAAATTCTTTCAGAATTTCAGAAATTCAGGGCTTTCTCCACTCTCCACAGGCAACTAACCTCTCCATTCACTTCCTCCAATTTTAGCAGAGTCCTGGGAGCGTAATACCTTTGTTGGCCTCCATGCATACTAAAGGAGCCTTGACAAAGTAGATCTGCCTTATCAGACTAGAATATATGGACCTTCTTATCCTCCCAGTGAGAAACTACACCACTGTCCCTAATGTACAGTGATCATCACCAGAGCCCATTGCTTGAATTTGTAAGGGATTTGGCATGTTTCCCATGTGAGCTCTGTTTGAACTAACAACTGACTAAAATGATTGCGAAAATGCTATTGTCTCAATTTAGCAATCAGTTTAGCAGGAATAGAAAGGAAATGGGGAGGAGACTTGGTTAGCCAGCTTAGACACAATGCTTCATGCTGTAAGATGAGTTCATGTCAGCTATGAAGCTAGAGCAAAGGGGCATCAGTGCTTCACAGCCACGAATATGTCTCTGAACAGTAAGGCTAGGGTAGAGCACATTGCACATCTGAGAGCTATATCTCATTGAGGGAAAATGTAATTCGTAGGCCCTCACGAGTTGCTGGAGGGCTGCAAGATGGATAGCTTAAGATGGCCTTGGATCTCACCTCTGGAAAAGAACTGAACCACTAAGCTAGATCTTAAAGTTTATAAGAGACAACAAGGTGGGAGAAGTGTTTTTACAAGCTCTTTTACACTTTACATAAACAGCAAAAATTATGCAAAAGAAGTGATACAGCATCATATCAGACCATAAAAGATATTATTCTCACTGGTTCTGGCAACTCAGCTGACATCTGAAGTGGACATTTCCTTGAAGACTCAGTTTTGTCATGTGATGTTTTGCTGCAAGCTGGGCATGTGATGTTTTGCTGTAGGTCGGCTTGTGAGAGGGCACCTGATATTTTGCAAAGGCATGACTTTGGCCTACTGAGAACATCCGTGAGTGGACCCTGAGGAGAGGAGATATATAGAGGTCTATACACAGTGAGACATCGCTTTTTCGATAGACGTGGCTGCGCTGATCTACATGCTTTGACACTTGACTTTACAGAAGTGTTCCAGAGAACTTCCAACTTTGCTGACTTGGTGTTGGCCTTTGGATTGGACTGCTGGTATCCTACGACTGAGTTTGGTAATCCCATAGAGACCCATCGACCCTCCTCAGCAGCAAGTAGATAAAAGAGGTCTACAGCCATTTTCTCTACTCATCTCCTACCTAAGGTGGGGGATTGGAAGGGAGGTAAAGATGTTTAAGAACCCCGAATAAATTAGGTTTGGTGAAAAATCTAAGCGTGAAGACATCCTTTGGGAACATTATTGCTGTGTGTGTGTGTGTGTGTGTGTGTGTGTGTCTGTGTGCATGTGTGCATTAGCACATGGGCACACACATTTGCACATGGAGGACAGAAATTGATATCCTGTGTCTTTTTCAGTATCTCTCCGCCTTCCCTTTTGAGACAGCCTCTTTTATTGAACACAGAGCTCATTTATTATTTAGACAAACTTGTCAAAAACTACCAGGAATCCACCTGTCTTAGACCCTCGTGTTAGAGTTATAGCATGCTGGACACCCTCCCCCCCCCGTGCTTTTCATGTGTGCTGGGACTCTGAACTCAATTTCTCATCCTTTTATGGAAGGCCATTAACCTGCAGCACCATCTTCCCCATCCCGGAACTATTATTCTAAACAACACAAATGCTCTAGCTCTTTGTTGTTGTTCTACTTTGTAGGCTGTACAAGCTATCCTACTGTGTCTGGATTAATTGGTACTGGAGAAATTCCAGAAGACAGCTAGAAGCAGTAGACAACAATGGAGTTGTTTGAAATATCTTTCTTTGATTTCTTGTACAGTGTATGTGGATCCCTGAAACTGAACAGCACTTATGTCACTGGGATTCAGACTAGTTCTGGACTTACTCTGTATGTTAATGGTGTTCCTAGAACCTACAAAATGTTTTGTGCCTTAGTGCTGTACTCAGATCATATCAGTGTTGCAGTGTTCCATCAATCTGAGAAGATATGTCTCTGAATCCAGGTCTGGGGAGGTCCATATGAGTATGAAGTGGATAAGCTTTATGAAATAGAAAATCTTCAAAACAACTGGTCATTGAATAGTCTTGGGCAATACACGATTCCATCCCCCACCACACATACACAGACACACTGGTAACTTTCAGGATAACTACAAATACTCGCAGAAGTCAATATCCTGAGAAAAGGAGTGTGGTTTGGCATCCCTGTTTCTATAAAAGGACATGCTATAACCTTGGCTCCGTGATACAAGCATTCCTGATGCACAAATCCAAAGAAGAGTGCTTTCAGCTGCGGGGTTAAGTGGAATGTGCACAGATGAGGAGGCTCCATCGGTCTTGAGCAGCTTCCCTATGCTTTTCAGAGCGGGCTCCCCATGGATCTTATGCCTCTGTTGATTGCTGTTGCCTGTTTGTGAGTAATAAACCTCTTGATTGCACAGCTTGTTCAGTCTCACCAGACTGGTCCTGAGGTGTAAGTGATAGGGGTATTTTGAGAGCTAGGGCAATTAGTGTCTGATAAAGGTTGGTAATTAGGGTAATTGCAGTTATAGTTTATCAGTATGAATTTCAAAGCCTCATGAAATATATGTATGAGCATTCATATATACTTTAAGTCATAATCTGATAAAGATGGGAAATGAGGTGTTAATAAGTTAACATTGAATTAAGTTGTTTACAATCTTTTAATTAATCCATAGTGTTTTTATATCCACAATTTTAGAATGCAGATTCAACATCCTATAAAATTTTTCACATGAATTAATAAACAAAGGTGTACTCATCCAAAAACACCTACATTTCTCAGAATTTTTTATTCCTGAAACTGTGTAATGCGTTCTATTATTGCTTCTATGTTAAATTCATTAAGTGTTCCCTAGTAGTAGTTTGTTCAGTGTTTATATTGCCTCCAGCACCAATAACTATTTTTATATGTGCTTCTTTTTGTCTAACTGTTTAATAAGAAATTGCTAGAGTAGCTTAAACATAGTTTCCACCCTGGTAAAATATTGCAATCTACTTCCCTGAATACATCACTTCAATTGTGCTCTGATGTATGAAGCAAAGCTTTAAACATGTGCAGTTGGTAGAGCTCAAAGACCTAAGCAAAGAAATGAAAGGGAGAGCAGGCAACCAAGTTCATGCCAGTGAATGGTCTTACTCCCCTTACTAGAGAACCCCCTTAGAGACTAAGCTTCCTGTGGGCTACACCTGAGCAAGGGGTCTAGATCCTCTCCTTGCATGGTCCTTGGATGACTCATCAGACTGTGAAAGACTCCCTGAACCCAGAGTTTTGGCTCTGCTAGTCTCCTTGTGGAGCTCCTGTCCCCTCCAAGTCTGTCTATCTCCCCCTTCTTCCATAAGATTCCCTGCACTCTGCCTATAATTTGGCTATGAGTCTCAGCATCTACTTGGAAACCCTGTTGGGCAGAATCTTTCAGAGGCTCTCTGTGATAGGCTTCTGTCCTGTTCCCTGTCTTCTCCTACTTCTGATATCTCTTCTATTTATCCTTCTGAATTAGGCTTAAGCCTCTTCCCTAGGGACGTCCTTGTTGTTTAACTTCTTTAGGACTATATACTTTAGTATGTTTATCCTATAATATATGGCTAACATCTGCTTATAAGTGAGTATATACCATGTGTGTCTTTCTGCTTCTGGGTTACCTCACTCAGGATGATCTTTTTCATTTCCATCCATTTGCCTGAAAATTTCATGATTTCCTTGTTTTTAATTGCTGAGTAGTATTCCATTGTGTAAATGTGTCACAACTGGCTACCACCCCCTGGTGAGGTGGCCTTAATAGGCCACAGAGAAGAAAGATACACACAGTCCTGATGAGACCTGATAGGCTAGGGTCCAATAATAGAGAAGGAGGACCTCACTTATCAGTGGACTAGGGGAGGGACATAGGAGGGAAAGAGGGGGGGTGGTCTCAGGAGGAGATGATGGAGGGGGCTACAGCTGTAATACAAAGTGAATGAATTTTAATAAATAATAATAATAATAAAGAAAAAGAAGAAGAAATGAAATGAAGCAAGCAGCATGACTTGCCAGTTCTGAATTTTTTTGTTTGTTTGTTTGTTTTGAGACAAGGTTTCTCTGTGTAGGCCTCGCTGTCCTTGATCTCACTCTGTAGACCAGGTTGGCCTCAAACTTACACAGATCTGCCTGCCTGCCAAGTCTAGGGCTTAAAGTTGTGTGCCAACACCACCCAGCTGCAGTTCTGATTTTAATTCTGGTCCGAGTTTTGGAACCAACCATGTTAGGCTATAAGCTTGAAAATGTGGGATCATCTCTAGTTTCCAGTTGTTGGTGCAGACTTTGCTATAGCTGTTTCTACTCAGCTAATTGGTATAAAGATTAGAGTTCTTGAAACCTACTAGCTAGGCTAAGGAGAGTGTACTTCTTACTTTTCCTCTGAATAACTGAAGCTATAAATCTCCATAAAACTATGATGTGAGGAGAGAATATCCTAGGGAATTTCTTGTTCCAGGCATTTTCATCATCAGGTTCCATGTGTACCGGGCATGTCACAGCTATCTTCAACAGAACTGGAAGTAATTAAGACCATTTTTCAGTAATATTTTGGATTTATTTTTATAATTTACTTACTTATGTATTCACTTTACAACCCAAATGCAGCCCCCACCTTCCTCTCCTCCTGAGTCTATCTCTCACCCTCTTTCCCTCTCCCCCTTCATCCCCTTTTTATCAGTCCACTCCAGCACATCAAATTGCATCATGACTGAACGCATCCTCTTCCACTGAGGCCAGGCCAGGCAATCTGGCTACGGAAAGTTATCCAAAGCAGGCAGCAGAGTCCATGGCAGATAGTGCCTGTTCCACTTACTAGGAAACTCATATGAAGACTAAGCTGCCCATAGGTTACATATGTGTTTGGGGGCCTAGGTGCAGACAGTGCTCTTTGGTGGGTGATTCAGTCTCTGTAAGACCAACTGGGCCTAGGTTAGTTGACTCTATTGCTCCTTTTGTAGAGTTCACTTACAATTTTAATTGTGCAAACCACCTTCAGAGCTTAAAAATGAATATCCTCAATCATCTGAGGTTCTAACCATTTTCAGTAAAGAATTGATGCATATCACCTGCATGTTTACTCCTTTCTCACTTTGGTCATAGATCTTCTTGTTCATTCATATTTAATAAAGATCTGTTAATATAGGTGCACTAGAGGACACTATGGAGAAAGCAAATACTGTTTTCCATAGTAATTTGTGTTTTACTGAATATTTGGGATAGTTTTGCATGCTACATTCATAGATTTCCAATGTGAGTTAATGTCTTTAAGGACACTTTAAGATATAAGTACAACATAAATATAAAAGAATAAGAACTACTTATTTAAAATAACCATGTACCCAGCCTGCTTATTAATAAATACTGGATGTTTTAACCAACATTTCTAACAGGCTCTGAGGCTACACAACCAATACTCGAATTTGCATGACTGCATTTTCGGTTAGCATGCTTTGTAGGTTTATTGTGACTATCTGCTCTTCAATAATCACATTGTGGTAAGAGATCACTTCTCTTATACCTCTTCCAATAAGGGTATTTATACCCTCGTGAGGGCTCCACCCCCATGAAAGGTCACATACAAAATCCATCTCAAATGTGTGAAGAATTCAACGTATGAAATGCATATGGAACACAAGCTTTCCATTTTGTCAGCTTCAATAGGGAGTTTTCTGTTTCTTACTGTGATTTACCATGTAACATACTAATAGTAAATAAACTGCATCAATGCAGTGTGATCCTATACCCCAAAAGCCAACCAGGAAAATGTATTTTCCACCAATAGAGAATTAAAATGTCATTTGTTTTATGAGAAAGGTCCCTTACTAGGTAGCATTGGTTGTCCTAAAACTAATTATGTTGACCAGATTGGCTTCAAGTTTCTGACAATTTTCCTGCCTCTGCCTCCAGAGTATTAGACTAGCAAGCTTGTCTCACCCATCCTGAACTATAATTTCTTTAATCATTGGCTTAGCAAAATAGAACAGACTTTATCAAAGCAACCAAACCACAATTACTATTTTTTGTAATAATGTAGAATATAAAGGTTATTTATACCCTGTTTATGAAAACTATAGAGTAAATTTTTTACAAATGAATAAATGAAGGCATTGAGTATGTTAATTACTTCAAAAGGTGACCTTATTCAAATAACAAAAGTTTTTAAAAGATCTTTTATTCTTATTTTTTATTGAAAATAGATTTTTTTATATAATGTGATAGAATCAAGTTATTTTTTTTTCCTTCCCTGACTCTTTCTAGATTGTCCCTATCCCCAAATCCACCCAAATTCACACCCTTTTTCCTTTCTCTCATCAGAAACAGGCAGGCATCTTTTAAGAATAAGTAAATGAATAAAGACTTAAAAAATCATAATGGGACAAAACAAACTGAAGAATAAAAATCCAAAGAACAAGAAACACATATAAATGCAGAGACATATTCACACACAAAATCCAATAAAGACCCCAAATCAAAAATCATAAAATATAAGCAAAAAAACTCCAAGTTAAAAGTACCTAGACAATGCATTAGAAGGAAAAGAAAAGAAAACAAAACAAAACAAAAAACCCTCCAAACACACCATTTAATTTGTTTTGAGTTGGCCACCTTCTTCAGGGAAAGGGGCCTGCCCTCAAGTGTCATTTCTGTACTGAGGGTCCCATAGAGAAAACAAATTTTCTTTCATTGTTGTTATTAAGTGTTGATAGTTTGTGAATGAACCATGTGGCTTTTGTTAGAATCCCTTCTCAGTGCTGGGACCCACATCTGGCTCAGGCCTGTACAGTCCCTGAACACGCTGCTATAGTCTCTATACTAGTCCTGCTGTGCTTAGAGGCCCTGTTTCCTTGGTTTCTTACACCTCACTCACTCCTTGTACCTTGTACCTCTTCTTCAGCAGAATTATCTGAACAGTGAGGGGAGAAATTTGATGGAGACATTCCATTTAGAATTGAGTGTTTCAAGGTACCTCACTCTCTTTCATCATCCAGTCATAGATCTTTTTATTTATTCTCCTCTACTGCAGTGGAAGCATCTGATGATGGATGATCAAGACACTGATAGGAGTATAGCATAATTTCCTTAGTGGTCATTGTATTGCTATGTTTATTTAGGCAACAAAACTTTTTCAGTAGATCAATTAAGGAAACATGTTGTCATACCTCTAGAAGTAGGCAGATAAAATAAGAAAGAAAAACAAGATACTAACTATATTAAAGACTCCTTAGTAAAACAATGAGTATGCCTTCAGGAGGTTAAAAGGATAGCTCAACAATAAAGCCATTTTCTGCCAAGTGTGGTGAAAAAAGTTCCATCCCTAAAACCCTCATAATAGAATGACAGAAACCATTGTGGCAACAGTTATTGTCTTTAAGGTATAATGTTAGATTCTAAGATATATAAACCTACTTAACATAATGGAATTAACCGAACTTGAACACAACTATTAGCATTCTTTCTTTCTCTACCATTATAAATGGCCTTCTTATCCTCTTCCTCTCCCTCCTTTTCCTCCTCCTCTTCTTCCTTCTCATCCTTAAAAGAATGTAAGAGGAGAATAAGACACAATTTTAAGTTGTTGCTACCACCATACAACTTAGCCTGTAATGTTCTCCTAAAGATGAAAAAGTAATCCTTTCTCTGCCAAAAGACCCAGGTTCACACTAGCATCTGAAAGAAGGACAGCATAAACTTGCAACTCTTTATTATTTGCAGAATTGCTCCTATGCCTACCCCAGAGGAATTAAAATACATGTCCACAGAATTTGTGTGTGTACAAAATTTAAATTTTTTTAAGTAACAGACAGAATCTCAAATAAAACTTCTTTTCCTTTGTTCAATACCCAACATTTTACCCATTACTTCCCTTGGATCTATTTTCTGGCCCTGAATGAATCAACATTTTCAAGACTGAGTTTTTACTTTGTGATATGAAATGTGATAGCTCCTTCAGTCTATGCCAATCCTGTCTGTGAATTCACTCTGAGGCTATTGCCTTCCAGGGATGTGGTAACCTTAGAGACCATTCCAAGAACAGACATATCTGCAGACCTAAAATGTAAAATGATCCATCTCTCCTTATTTTGTGATAATAATTTTGGAAATTATTTTTAAAGAAAGGACTCTAGTAGTTATCTACTTACTGAAAACATAAGATATAAATTTTACAAATCTACCATTTTGAACAATTTATTCTAATATAAATGTAGTACAAATGAAAAATAAGTATAAGGAACAGAAATACTACGTGAAATTATCTTAAAATTGAATAGTATTATTTTATTAAAGAATTTCTCTTTCTATAAGTACTTAAGTACTTATATTGAATTACTGTTTAATTAAAGGTACTGATAAATTAGCGATTACATCTGAAGTCACAATTATATGATTTTATTTTATATTAATACATGTACTGTTTTAAATGATCAGCACATTTTTCTGAGTATAGTATCTCTGTAGAAAGATAATTTTTTCTCTAAATTAAAATTTTTATTTTTAATTTAGTAACCAAATTATTTTGGCTTTTTTCACTGTTCGTGTATCTGTCATACTTTGTAGTGTTTGCTAAAATAAAAATGCTATACCAAGTAGTTCTTTTGTTTCTTGTATAGGTTACAAAACATGCTCAGGAAACAATTATTTTTATTTTTATTTTTATTATTCTTTTTTTTATTTTTTATTTAACTTTTATTAAATACACTTTATTCCTTTTGTATCCCCCCATAAGTCCCTCCCTCCTCCCCTCCCGTTCCCACCCTCCCCCCCTTTCTGC
>REGO01000536.1:29855-45275 GCA_010120015.1 Rhombomys opimus
ACTCTGCCCGACAGTTGGCCATCAGGCTCAGCATCTGCTTTGATAGTCTGCAGAGCAGAGGCTTTCAGAGGCCCTCTGTGGCAGGTTCCTAGGTTGTTTCCTCTTTGAGGATGGACATCAGAAGAAGAAAACAGGAAAAAAGCTAGGAACCTGCTACAGTGGGCCTCTGAAAGCCAGAAGAAGAAAACAGGAAGCAATGTTTAATCACAAAGTTTTCAATTTTATTTTCTATACCAGTGAAACTCCTAAAAACTAACACTATTAAAATACAACCTGAGCAGAAAAATGACCACCAAAGGGCAAGGAAACAGGTATTTAATGGTCTTTTCAGTGAAAGTGAATTCGCAACTTTTTCAGTAGGCATGAGTGATTCCCTCCCTCTAGCTAGCTATTCTTTAAAATGAAGCCCTATTGCTTACAATTTAAACTTTTCCTGAGGCCTTCCTTAGCATTCAAACACAACTGTTCCTTCTTGTAATTCATTCATTTTAAAATTTCACTTCTTGCTGTTTTTGTTTTGTTCTATGATTTTATTTTTTATTCTTTTTTTTTCTTTTCATTATCTATCTATTTATTTATTTATTATTTTGGGTACTGTAGATGGAACTCAGGGTTTTGCAGATGTTATGCACATGCTTTACCAAAACAACAACAACAAACATAACAAACAAAACAAAGAACCCTATATAAGTAAGCTAACAACCACCTCTACTTCTTAACTTTACTTCAGGCATTCTTTCTTTGAGAAGAGTCTCATCTCAGTCTGTAGCCCAGTGTGCACAGGAAGACACAATCTTTCTAGGCACCAGGATTACGGAGTGCACAAGAGAATAGTATTCCTCAGCATTTTCCTAGTTGCTGTATTTTAAGATCTTTATCAGAATAAAATTTTGTACAGATTAAAACCAGACCAAACATGTATGTGGCCCGTATCTCCATTATTTCTTTTCTTTTGTGCCTATTTTTAGCTTATTAATATCCGCACTGTCTTTTTGGCTTTAACACTCAACTTGAGAAAACATAGAATTATCTGTGAAGAACATCTCTGTTAGGAATTTGCCTTGATCAGGACATCTCTCTAGGAAAGTACAGAGGGCCTAGCCCACTAAAGGTGGCATCATTCCTTAGGCATGTGATTCTGAACTATACAGAAAGCTGCTTTATTGTGAACCTGCCTGCCAGGCAAGACCTCATCTTCCATGGTTCCTGTCACACTTTTTGGCTGTAAAGTGAGTTTCTTGGCTGGAGGTAATTTCTTTAATACTGTGTGGAATAACAGGGAGACATGTCTTCAAGTTTCTGTCTTTTATTTTTTAATTCTTTATTAATTACACTTTATTCACTTTGTATCCCCCTGTGGTTCACTCCCATCCCAATACCTCCCTTCCTCCACCCTCTGCATGCATGCCCCTTCCCAAGTCCACTGGTAGGAGAAGACTTCTTTTCCTTTCTTCTGATCCTAGTCAATTAGGTCTCATCAGGAATGGCTGCATTGTCTTCTTCTGTGGCCTGGTAATGCTGCTTCCCCCTCAGGGGGAGGTTATTAAAGAGCAGGCCAATCAGTTCATGTCAGAGGCAGTCCCTGTTCTTATTACAATGCAACCCACTTGGATACTGAACTGCCATGGGCTACATCTGTGCAGGAGTCTTAGGTTATCTCCATGCATAGTCCTTTGTTGGAGTATCAGTCTCAGGAAAGACCCCTGTGCTCAGATTTTTTGGTCTGTTGCTCTCCTTGTGGAGTTACTGTCCTCTCCAGATCTTACTGTTTCCCACTTCTTTCATAAGATTCCCTGAACTCTGCCCAAAGGTTGCCCATAAGTCTCAGCATCTGCATTGATAGTCTACAGGGCAGAGCCTTTCAGAGGTCCTCTCTGTCAGGCTCCTGACTTGTTCCCTCTTTTCTCCTTCTTCTGATGTCCAACCTCTTTGCCTTTCTGGATAGGAATTGAATGTTTTAACGTCCGTCTCTAAATATCCCATGACCTGTAATTATAAAACAAATAGACCACTTCCTTCACTAAGTTTTTTTCTGTTAGTGTTTTATCATAACAACAGAAATGACACTATTGTCCAGTAGATGTAGAAGACTACACATTTCTTGAATTTGAATTCAAGATATCATAGTTCATCTTAACCAATGTTAATAACTTTAATTAGTAGTTTAATACAAATATAAACTCACTTACTGAATATAATGACTACATTTAATCAATTACTTCTCTTATAAATATGTACTTAGTAGGATGAATAGCTCCATGAGATAAGAATGCTAAATATTGTCCACTGAGAAATAAAGTTCAATTTCAATTCATTTTATCTTGTCTGTTCTATATAAAGTCGTTCTCTGAGTTACAAAGACGTTTACAAACAAACAAACACTCTCCATAGCTTCAGCTTGTAATAGGTTTTCCAGTGTGCTCCCAACATCAGTTTGGTGAAGAGATCCTATTAACCTATTAAAGTATAATATTTGTTTTTCTAAGTAGTGCAGCCTTTGGCCTCAAGCAACTGTTATTCCTTCCCAACTTGTCTGACAGAACTCGCTATCTGACTTTTCCTTTTTTCTTTCTTCAACTTATGTTTCTATTGGTTATATCTGGGGCAATTCTACCAACAATACAAAGTACAGAAATGATATTAATTCATAATGATAGAGCTAAATAAAAAATAGGGAGGCACGCCACATCCTTCTTACTAATTACAATTGAAGGAATAGAAATAGTGATGTAACTTTTGAACCAAATCCACATTAGGATTTGTTACAGTCAGTAGAAATCCATAGATGCCAAAACTAGGATCAGATAACATAGGCTCAAGAATATTCCTCCCTGCAAGTTACTACAAAGGGAAAACTATTCAGAGCAGATGACTGGCAGACATTAACCAAGTGATCTAGGTTCCTTATTGGTAGCTGAGTTTATCAACATCATGTAGTGGACACAATACACTAAAACACACAATTGTGTGAGTCTCCTCACAAAGAATAACCTCAGTCAAACAATGAAGTAATCAGGTAAATAAACACTTCTTAAAAATATTTTGTACCTGTCTAGCACTCTCAGAACATCAGATCTTAAAAAATGATCACTAAAGCCAGACATGGTGGCACCAATCTGTGTAATCCTAGTTACAGCATTTGTAAGGTTGAAAGGATTACAAATTCAATGTCAGGCTGCACAATTTCAGCCAAACCACCTCAAGATAAATAAAAGGGATCAGAGATGGAACTCTGTGGCAGGATACTACACACCAGATCCCAGCTCAACACCCAGAACTGTGGAGAAAGCAAGAACTAAAGAGCAGCCAAGGCTAAAATTAAGGCAACAGAATGCATTCTAGGATTCTAGTGTATGGATCCAGAAAACAGACAAAAGGCACTTTATAAACCTGTACTTTAGCTGGTAGTGCTTTACGGATATTCCTTAGTTTGGGCAATTTTATTATGGTGTTGCAGAATGTTAACATTTAGAGGGAAGCTGAGTGAAGAGAAAAAGGCACAGCCAAGGCATTAATTTTACCTGTTGTTAATCTGTTCGTGCCCCTGGCCAGAGATCATATGCTTTCTAAACAATGTTTGTGGGAGCCAGAGTAAAACTGGTAAAAGATACAGACATGTCCACAGAGATGTTAAATGCTCAGGAAGGGCACACCTTTTCATATTCAATGATGAGTACCAGACAAAAAAGAGTATTAGTATCATATTCAAGATCCCACAAGAAAAATTATGTATTTTTACATTTTTATATAAACATGATCCTGATAAAGCTAAACACTGTCTATTTTGATATACCTGTGTGTTGTGGCTTAAATGTACAGTGTTTTTTTCTCTATTTAATTAATTAATTTCTTTATTAATTACAGTTTATTCACTTTGTATCTTAGCTGTAGCCCCCTGATTCTTTCCCTCCCAATCCCATCCTCCCTCCCTCATCTCCCCCCATGCCCTCCACAGGTCCACTGATAGGGGAGCTCTTCCTCCCCTTCCCTCTGACCCTAGCCTATCAGGTCTCATCAGGACTGGCTACATTGTATTCCTCTGTGGCCTGGTAAGGCTGCTCCCCTCTAAGGGGAAGGTGATCAAAGAGCCAGCCATTGAGTTCATGTCAGAGATGGTCCCTGTTCCTATTACTAGGGAACCGATTTGGACACTGAGCTGCCATGGGCTATATCTGTACAGGGGTGCTAGGTTATCTCCTTGGTAGGAGTATCAGTCTCAGAAAAGACCCCTGGGCCCAGATTTTTTGGTTCTATTGCTCTTCTTGTGGAGCTCCTGTCCTTTCCAGGTCTTTCTACCTCCCCTTTCTTTCCTAATATTCCCTGCACTCTGCCCAAATTTTGTCTATAAGTCTCAGCATCTGCTTTGATACCCTACTGGGTAGAGTCTTTCCAAGGCCTTCTGTGGTAGAGTCCTGTTCTGTTCACTGTTTTCTCCCTCTTCCGATGTCTTTTCCTTTGCCTTTCTGAGTGAGAATTTATCATCTTCCCTAGGGTCTTCCTTTTTGCTTAGATTCTTTAGGGTTATATGTTTTAGCATGTTTATCCTATATTATATGCCTAATATCCACTTATGTGTGTCTTTCTGCCTCTGGGATACCTCACTTGGAATGATTTCTTCTAGTTTCCACCATTTGCCTGCAAATTTCGTTTCCTTCTTTTTAATTGCTGAATCCTATTCCATTGTGTAAATGTACTACAATTTCTGTATCCATTCCTCATTTGAGGAACAACTGGGTTGTTCTGGCTATTATGAATAAAGCTGCTAGGAACATGGTTGAACAAATGTCCTTGTTGTATACTTGAGCTTATTTTGGATATATGCCTAGGAGTTCTATTGCTGGATCTTGAGGAAACACTCTTCTTAATTGTCCGAGAAAGCACCAGATTGATTTCCAAAGTGGTTGTAGAAGTTTACATTCCCACCAGCAATGGAGGAGGCCATACCATCTTGAATGTGCCAGATCTCATCCGTGTAGTGTTTTTAAATTCATGTTTTTAACATGATAATGATACTTTTTGGGGTGTAGAAGAATTTTATAGTGTGGTTCCACTCTCCTTTCTTTTTGTAGTTCTTTATGTCACCCAAATCTACACCCTTTTGGTTCATTCTTGTGTTTACTGGTGAAATTTTTCCGAAGACTTCTTATACATATAGATGTAATGTACAATTTGATTGGCTGCCTTTGAGGTAGGGGAGAGCTGTCATTTTCCTGAGAAAAACTTGTAAAGCATTGATGCCAGAAGATGGTATATGATGAAGCTCCCTGGATTTACTACAAAGCAGGCCATCCCTGCATCTTCTTAAGACAGTGAGAAGAAAAGTGCACATTTTATACAAACTGTCATATATGTTATGTATATCAGGAAAATGCTATCACATTATATATAAATATTTCAATACCAGGAAATATAATTTAAATATATTTCCATACTTCAAACCAAATTCTATTTTTCAGGTGGTTTTCATTATTTAAGATGTTTAACTGCCGATTTATCTGGTTTAGAGATGACTGTATCTGGTATAAATGCAGTATGGTGGAAGTTTTGGTGTCTTTAAAAACTCAATAATGCAATCTAAATATGTTTTTGTTTTAATCCCAGGAGTGAGATATGGGGCTGCTATTGCCCAGAGCTAATAATTGCCTCAGAAAGGGGCATGGTCTTTGCCAGCTGCAGTAGTTTAATTCTGAGGACTCAGAGACAGTATAAATACCAGAGCTCAGAGAGTAAAAAAAAAAAAGGCTTCAAGGAGACTCGGAGAACAAAGAAGGCTGCTGCAGTGTTTGATGCTTGCTGATTTGCTGGGTAGCTGGGCTGCTGGGTACCTGATATGAAGATTGGAACTGCCCCCAAGGCACTTAATCTAAAGAGGTCTATGTCCCCTGTCCCTTCTAACATTCTTTGTCTCCTACACAGGGTCAGGGGCTTGGAAGAAAGTTAGATATAAAAACACCCAAATCAAACAGAGCTTAAAAACCTAGAGCCTACACTGTAGTTATATAACAGAAGCTATAAGACCTCTAAGTTGAGAGAATGACAGTTTCAGAAAACTCAAAACTACACTAATTTGAGGCCCCAGTGCTGTAGAGCACACTTGAGACAACATTCAGACCAATGCTCAGGCTCCATAGATTAATCAGCGCAAAAATCAGAGATCGTGGGTGTAAAATATGAAGTGACTCCTGTTCCTGGAGATGACTGAACAGTCTGAGATTTTTTACAGTTATGCAGAACAATGAAAGGTGAAGCAATGATTCCACCCTGACAATTTCTTATTTCCAGTTCAGCTGGAAACGGATCTCATGCACTAAGGGGAAGAATGAAAGCATAGCTTCCACTGACAATCATTAAATCATGAAATATCAGGGGAGAAATGCACATTTTGACATGACTTTATTAAAAAATTAGTATCTATGCTAGTTACATTACAGAATCTGTCAACCCCATCATTTCTCCGTTTAAACAGAGGTACACGTCATGTACAAAGGCAGTATGCTATTCCAAGTAGCACCTTAGATTTAATTTAACAACAAGGTGATGGCTGTTTAAAAAGTTTAATGGCTGACTTGACCTTAAACTGTCTTAGAAATTAACTCTTCACAAAAGATTATAATGTCATTGTAGTATCGTTAATGATAAAACTTGTCTAAGTGCACAACAACAATTAGAAACCATTTATCATTCAAAATGACAAAATAACAAGATAAAATGTGATGTTTAATATTTAAATAGAAAGAAATGGAAGAGACTCACCCTCCATTGAAATTACATTCTTTATGCATACCTTAGAAAAATGGTCATTTTGAGACATTCAGGTTGTCTTTGTGGCTACAATCTATAATGCAAATATCTTTTCAATTTTTCATGTACATGTGCAGTGATCCGAGAGCCAACTCCAAAGCATCTAGGAAATATGACGCAGTAACAGAATATTTTTGCAGTTGTATTTTGTGCTAAATTACTTAGAACTGACCTTTGATCCATATATTTCATATCCATAGCAGCAAAGTACACCAGTGTACCTGCCCTTTCTTAGGGCCTTGGTCATGTAAATAAATGAGCTTTTCACCTTCATAATATCACACAACTTTCTGTATGTTTCATACCTGATATTAAAGTAATCAGTAATCTCTTTTAGTATATTTCCAGTGCTTATGTGTCCCAATAGATGAGAGGAGGAACTGGTTTTGTTACTTTAACTGCTTTTTGCTTTTTTTTTTTTTTTCATTCCTAATGCTAAGTTAGTATAGTAGCTAAAGGAGTAAATATAGAAAGGCACTTTAAAAGTCAATCAATAAATATTAGATTATCTTATACATGTGACTTTCAATGTTGACAATGCTTCAACCTTCAGTGTTTAAAATGTTTTCAGTTCTCCCGACTTCTAGAGGTGAAATGGAAACCTTCACTGTGTCCATATTCTATATATGGGAAATAGCCTAATTTCCTGTTGCCTCATGCTAGATTGGCTTCCCAATAAACAATATTAAATGGATCTCATAAAGAGCCTTGATATTTTCCAGAGATCATGACGTCACACTCCTGGAAGATTTTCTTCATTATTTGTTTCTTTTATGTTGGAACCTGCCTGGAATTGAGCTGGAGCTCTGAGACACATTCTCACTTGGCTATGATAGATGTGAAAAGTACAAGAGAACAGCAGACAGAGCAGGAACAGGGAAAACAGTTTCTACCATACAGTGCCTTTCCCTGTTTCTTAATTTCTGTATACCTCCAATATATTTTGAAGGGATGTAGCAATACTGAAGTTGAGATTGATGATCCCTAGATTTGCAATTAGTACCAATATTCTTATTTTGTGTAAGGTGTCAATTAAAAAATAAAAAGACTAGGCTTTCCATGTAGAGTTCTCATCTGTTTAATTAGCCTGAACTAACCTCAGCCTTAACTTTCACCATCAAATGTGCACCACTGTACTACCCTGATATTAAATTATATTTGTATCCAGATGTTTTAACACTTGAAATTTCTTCATAATATACGATTCTTACAGTGAGTAATCGTAAGCTGCTTTTGAAAGTATCCCTATATGAAATCAAATACCTTATTTCAAATGCACAGGGCATTACTTTAGAAAATATTCTCTCTGCATCTCTGCTTCCCAGAAAGCCAAGTACCAAAAATTTGATATGAAATAATAGCTCTGTGGCTTCCAAGAATTTGGAACACAGAGGAGATAAGAATACACTTCAGGCAGAGGCACAAAGCATGAAGCACAATATGTCAGTAGAATGTGAGTAGACAAAACTTGGAAGGAACATCAAGGGAAACCTTTCACAAAGCACCATTTTGTCCTAGATTCTTTAAGACTCAAAGTGAAAAAGGGGAACTAAAGTTCACACCATGATGCATGCCAAAAAAAACTGCTTTATTTCTTTGTTTACTCTGTATGGTGTCCTTTGGGAGAAAAAGTTGACAAAGTTAATAATATTGCCAGGAAATTCAGACTATGAGAAGCCTCTAGTTTTCATCCTGCTTCCCAGCAAGGGATGCATTTGGACATCTCAGGGACGCATTCAGTGTTTCAACCCCAGGCAGAGCTTCTGGACAGCAGAGAAGGAGCTGTAGCGCAGCAGGGCTTGCTATTTCTTTCACTTGTTCAGACATGACAGTGTTTATTTTTAAAGCCATTGGATACTATGTGACAGTGTTTCTGGCACCTTAGGCAAATTAAAACTTCACAGTTCCAGGTAATAGCCATGAGTCTTGTCCTAACTAATGAATAGAAAACTTCCTGAGAACGGTCAAACAAGTTTTGTAAGTCTATTTCTATTTCAAATAGGAAAGACAAAAAAAATTAAAAAAAAAACAAAAACAAAAACAAAAAACAAAGTTTGGGCATATACTACGTGCTTTCTACATACAAAGAAAACTATGTAACAAATGGGTACTGGAAAATATATTAATGATAAACAGGGTAATTTGTGTTCAAAGAAGATATACACCCACCAACAATTAAACTGTATTCACAGAGCTTCTGCAAGAGTTTTTAAGAATCCTAAAAAAAGAGACAGAAGTGAAAGATATAGCTCTTCCTATAAAGATAAAGTTAGAACATTTAACTGTTCAAATATAAGTCATACCCTGTAAATCTCACACTGAAATCAGAGAATGCCTTTGTTATTTGGAAAATTGTAGAGTGCTTTCTTTTTGAATGCTATGCTTCTCCCATACCTGCTTCTGCTTAGTGACGATAACACTTGAGTCCCATTAATTTGTTTTTACCAGCTAGCATTTCAGCTTTATAGATTTCAAAATCCCAACTTGTTTAAATTGTACTCACTGTGTGGAGTTGGAGAGATGACTTGTAATTAAGTATATGAAGGTCTTTTTGTAGCAGACCCAAGAATACAAACCTGTACTCAGTGACACTTATCCACACCCCTCACACACACATATATAGTTAAAAATATACTTATTTCATTTATTCCAAACATTCAAAGAGGTCACTTACTAGCAAGTATAACTTATATACAATTATTTTAGATGATATTTACAAACCTTTCAGTTTCAATCCACAGATAAGCAAAAAAATCACTTGATTATTATAAGTAAATGTCCAATGATGGATTATCAGGAATGCCTGGTACAAACTGGGACACTTAAGGAAAGGCAGCAATGAGTGATCTGAATGACTAACACTCCCTCCAGTGATTTCCTGGCAAATTTATGTTGTCTTGACTGGATACTTTTTAGAAAAGCCACAATCTTTCAATCTTTATTCTTCTGCCTGATGTCTAAAGGACAAGAAGACGTTACGATTCGCCAGCAAAGTCAGCCAAAGCCACAAAGTTGTATCCTAAAGCTAGTATATTTAACATAAACATGAGCTCCTACACTTTGCTTAGAGACATAGTGTTTGTTCCCTTCAGCTTGAGTTGAAGCCAACTAGTGACTCCTTAGAATGATAAAGTAACAAACATATAAATATGAATTTCTTGGCCTAAGCCTTGAACAGCAGGTGATATGTCAGGAGGTTTTTGTGTAAGGGTAAGCCCTCCTGGGCTTTCCGCATCCATATTAGCATGTTTGCTGTCCATGTCTAGGTCATGTTTAGGTAGTCATGGTAGTGAAGCCTTCTGAGTGAAGCTTCTGGATTTCCTAAAATACACAATCTCCCACCAAAACCGCTCTATTGCTAAGGCTCTTGAAAGCAACTAAATGATGCTAAAAGCAGGCAAAATGGTCTTCCCAAGAAAGAAAACCATCAGTTAATCATCCAGTACAAAACAGCCAGCACTGAAGATGTGCACATGAGTAACATACAAATTGAACAGGCTGTATTTATAAAATTGGGAATATATATGTATACACATAGGTATGCAAAAACAATAAAAAAGAGGGCATAAATTTGAAAGATAACATGGGAAGGTCTATGGGGAAGTTGAAGGGAGGGAAAGGGAGAAGAAATGATGTGATTATGTTACCTCAAAAAAGAATCTTTTTAAAGAATAAATAATTTGTGGCTAACATTCAAAAGGAAAATGTGAGGAGGTCTTGAAAGCTAACTTCTGTTTCTGAATATATATATATATATATATATATATATATATATATATATGATAAAACCAACAAAATCCTCCTTAGCCCAGCTGTTAGCTAAACATAAACTATTACTTCTGCTGTACCTCTTAGAAAGTATCAACCAATCCTGCTAATAAAATCTGTAAAATAATATTAGATCATCTTATTTTAAGCCACAAGTGTCAGGTATATTTTACATTAAAATCTGTAAGGAGGGGCAGATATGCAGATGTGTTTGGGTGTCTAGACAACCAGGTTTTTCTACACACCTGGAAGAACTCCAATTGATTTCAAAGCAACTGACAAATTTTGTGCAGAACACAAGAACTGTTCTGATACTATAAATTAAGAACCTTTTTAAATATCAAATTTCTAATTACATCCTTGGAAAAACTTTTACACTAATAAGCAACTATTCTATGCTTAAATTTTTTTAAAATTGCCTAATGAATAGAGTAGCTGTGGGGAGTAAAGCTGATAACACAGAGATTCTCTATGTAGAATATAAAAATACAATTCCAGCATAAGGTACGCCTTCCATGAAGAATTCATGACCAGTCTTTTTCATGAAATGTTTGTGACTGAATAACTATATTTAGCTTGGATATAAGAAAACATGAGGATATGATTTAATATTTGACAGTACTGTTTATACAAACAAGTTTATAAGTATATAAAAAATTAAAATTTAAAAGTAATTCATATACCTTAAAATTTAAATTGTGTACACATTAGCTTTTTTTACAAAGTTGAGCAGCCATCATTACTGATTGTGGAACATTTTTACCACATGCAGTGATCCTGAACCACAAAGGAGACATAGGGAACAGCCGGATAGAATGAATGTGAGTGTATGCGACCTTAAATTTAGGCCTGCATTGAAGAGATAGACAGCTGTTTCAGTTTCCACTAAGTAGTCTTTGCAAAACTCTGTGAATTGGTATCCAAAATGATAGAATGGACAAATGTGTACTGAAAGGAAGTTCACAAGAGGTCTCGGAAGGGGGCGCTATAATTTAAGTATTGGCCTTGTAAATACAGGGACCTACATAGGGAAAATGCCAGGCAGAGGGCTCTACAATAGTATCTTCAACTCTAGAGAAGGGGAGGCAAGCAAATCACTGTGGTTTCTTGGCAAGCTAGCATAGTCTACTTGGCTAGTTCTCAGCAAGTGAGAGATATTTCCTCAGGAAACAAGGTGGAGATGGACAGCCACTTGCTGCACTCTTCCTTTGAGATGCTCCAGATTTCCTCGGTTGTCTACACTTCTTTGTGTAGGGATGAGGCTTTCTGGGCTTCCCCCATCCACCATGGAATGTGCACTGGTGGTGCTGTTGTTCAGCTCACATTCGGGCAGTCTTGCTGTTGATACTTGGCAAATGTTCAGCCCTTTAAATATAAATACACACGCACAATATATATGCAACATTACAAAGACTGAGCACATTATATGTATACACACACACACACACACACACACAAATACATATATGCAGGTAATGACAATGTAAAAGATGTTATGAATTTGAAGGAGAATGAAGAGTGATATATGTGAGGGTTTGGAGATTTTGGGAAAAGAAAAACTGTTGTTAAAAAGAAAGAAAAAGGAAGGAAGGCAGCGAAGAAAGAAAAGAAAAAAAGAAAGAAAGTAAAAGAAAGAAGGGAAGGAAGGAAGGAAGAAAAGAAAGAAGAAAGAAAAAGAGAGAACAAATGAATGGACAGGCTTGGAGAATGACACTTCATTGAGCTAAATTTGCACCCATCTGTACATACGTGCACATAAAGAGAGGTACAAAAGAAAGCACCCTTATTAAATTAAGTCCTCTGACATTTTCTGTGATAGTCCATTTAGATTTAATGAATATCCCAACACCCCAAAGTTATTTCCTTACTAAGGGTGTTAGTTTATTATGCAAAAGTCAAAAACTAACGTAAGTAGATGAAGACATGACAGTACCCTTTACATATATACACACATAGTTCATGTCTACTCGAAACTACATGTGGAGTTGTGCCACACGGAATTGCTGGTTTCCTATTTCATGAATAGGTCCAGTGTCTTAGAGCTGCATCAAATGGATATCTATGAAGCAGACCCAATAGCTGCTCTCTTCTAGCTCATCAAATGAGCAGCAGCAGCAACGCTGTGAATGGGCCACACAGTGCTCTGTGACTCCGAGGCGGGAACTGGGAAACGAGGCAGCCAAAAAAACAGAAGGTGTTTGCTCATTAACCTGGTTTCTGTATTAGTGTTACTTTGTAAAGGGAGCATTAGTAAAACATGAAAATGTTTACTTATAAGGTGACACCTAATACATGTTTTGAAGAATAATGACTTTTTCCATTACTTGGTAAAAATCAATAGAATAGAAGCAGTGGAGAATAGGAAAAAGTGAAATGAAACTGAATTCCAAGGAAGTCTAATTTAGGGGGTCAGTAGTTTTGATGGAGCCATATAATAAAAGCTGGTTGATGCACAAGCACAAAAGTAGATAAACTCAAAGGAGTAGATACACAATCTCTCCTCATGAAGAAGATCATCTGAGACTTTGGTATTTTTCCTTTTCAAATGTTAAAATCTGTAAACTTTTCCAAAAGAATCTCTTTGGTTTCTGACACAGTCCTGTAGGTAGTGTAATAAGAAAACACATTGAAAATAATAGGAAATTTTTGGTATTATTTTTGTCACTTTTGGTACCCTAGGAAAATGAATTCATAATGTCTCCAAACAGCAAACCTTCCTTATAATTCTGTTGGCATTGGTACCTGATGGCAAGATAAGGCTCCTGAGGACTGTTCCTGGCATTCCCTCTTCTTAAAACATATTTGTTCCTTTAGAGGTCATTGGGAAACCTTCATTTTACAGTTCATTCTTTTATTGAGCATGTGTCATCTGCTCACCATTGTGTGTGATGTTTTCAACAAATTTCTAATTCAGTTCCCATAGCCCCTTGGACTAACAGCAGGAAAACACATTTCAAAACCAAATTTCTAAGGTTTTGTGAGTTTATACACAGGTGGTGGTATGCAAACATGCATATATTTATATTTGCATGTGTTTGGGTCCACTTATGTGTGTCAATACGTGTTTGTCTGAGTGTGTGTGTCTGTGTGTATGTGCTTGTGGAAAATGGAAGCTGGCATCAGGCATCTTCCTCAATTGCTCTCCACTTTTTTATGGAGGTGGGTTATCTCACTGGACCCAGAGACCAATACATCTAACCTAACTAGCCAGTGTATCCCTTAAATTGCCTGTCTTTACCTTCCTGGTCCTAAGAGTTCAAGCATCCACCAGAATTTCCATCTCTTCCATGTGCTCTGCAGACCCATACTCTGTGTATCTTCTGAATGTACCCAAGTGCAAAATTGTAAAGGAAATGCCCGTAGGATGAGATAGCAAACACACAGTGAGCAATTCTCTAGCTAGCACCTTAAATCTGCAACACTAACCTAATCTTTCTTGGTCACAGACAACCTTCTAACAGTTGAGCAAGAGTCCAAACAAAAGTCATACTTCTTCACAACATGCAATTCCTCCAGCTTTAGGTATTTTTGTTTAAGTTCCATTTACAGTGTCTGGCTTGGATTCTCACTGTTTGAATGAGGACAGCAGATGGGCAAAGTAGAAACCCCCACTTGCCTTGGTAGAACCACTTCAGAGGCAGACCAGTCAATGTGCGACAAGCATATCTAGTTCACCAGGTGACTGTTCCCATGTTTTCCTCTTTTGTGTTAGCAGCTCCAGAAAGTCAGGCACTATTTTCCCTTGTAGGAGGTGATGTCAGGGTGAAGAGAAATTCAAACCAATCAATACTACCATTTAAGCACGGGCATGCTGTCTATGTCTTTTGTAGTCTGTTCCTTTACTTCGTGACCTTGGACTTAGTCAGACATTCAGTGCATTGTACTGTTAGTATTTATGAATAGAAATGAATTTAAATTGAATCACATAACCTTTCTATGCCTTGTAGACATTGCTCTAAAATGTTTTTCAATATGTGTGTTTATATACACAGAAAGATCAATTGGTGAGAGGGGAAAAAAGAGAGGGAGTTCTTTTCTTTATAGGGAAATCTGGAAGCAAAGACGGGAACTCGTAGGAACATGCAGTGAACACCAGTTACCAGTCTGAGTAAGCTATGAAACAGGCACCTCTCAGAGGCATGTGAGTTGATTCACACAGATAAGTCAGTTAAACAAATGGAAAGAGATAATGCAAAGTGAATGAACACAGAAACTGGCATGCCTGGAGAACCAGAGGTCAGATGTAACATGGTATATGTGTGTAAAAATAAGAAATTGGGGCAGATATGGGTATTTTAAATGTTACTTTTCACAATATGATATACTTTCAACTATTTTTTCTCAGATTTCAGCACTTGCCTTTTTAATAGTTTTTATCTGTGCTTCAGAAATTTCACACCTGTTCACAGTGTGTATTGACAAGGTCAGCCCACCTTTACCACTGAGTAACTCCTCTTAGGGGCTGGCATCTGCATCTGCTTCCCAACTTCACAGTCTGTTTTTTGGTTATTAATGATCCACAGAGTTCTGTTAGTTCTCCTGTACTGTCAGGGGTGTGGCCTCATCCACCGGCCATAGACAACCTACCAACTGCTGCACCCACAACGGATATTAATGCTCCTTCTCAGCAGCCATTGATTGTCAAGTGCTCCTAGAGCATGTGTCGCTCAGAAAGGCTATCTTGCTATTTTATTTTTATTGACATTCCATAAAATATTTTCTCATGGTGGGTTCACCTCTCCCATTTTCATCCGCACCTGCCCCTCCACACCCAACCCACTCCATACTTTCTCTCTCTTTAGGAAACAAAGGAGCAAATTAAAAAAAAAAAAACAGAATAGAAAGAAATTG